>CM040970.1:19163093-19226030 GCA_022985045.1 Macadamia tetraphylla | reverse complement strand
CAAAGGGCATACGCTTGTAAGCAAATGTTCCATATGGACATGTAAAAGTGGTCTTATGTTGGCCCTCTAAAGCAATTGGGATCTGATTATATCCAAAATATCCATCAAGAAAATAATAGTATTCATGTCCAACTAACCTCTCTAACATCTAGTCAATGAATGGTAATGGAAAGTGGTTCTTCCAGGTTGTCACATTAAGTTTCCTGTAGTCTATGCACACTCTCCACCCTGATTGGATACGGGTTGAAATTAATTCATTATTGGCATTGGAAACTATAGTCACCCCAGACTTCTTAGGCACTACGTTAACTGAGCTTACCCATTGGTTATAAGAAATAAGATAAATTATTCCATGATCTAAGCACTTTACGATCTCTTTTTTAATGGCTTCCATCATCACTGGGTTAACTCTTTTTTGGAGTTCCGTGGATGGTTTGGAATCCTCCATAAGATGTATATGATGTTGCACAATAGAAAGGCTTATACCCTTGATATTAGCCATGGTCAAACCTAGGGCTTCCTTATTATCTTTTAACACTTTAAGTAACTCCTCTTCTTAGCTAGAAGTCAAATTTGAAGAAATTATTACAGGAAGAGTTTGGTCAGGCCCTAGGAAAGCATACCTCAAATTAGATGGCAGCTCCTTAAGATCTAGCTTAGGGGGCTCAACTATGAAAGGTTTAGGAATGGAATTGAAAAGGGGTCCTAAGGGCTCCACAGGTGTGTGAAGACTCAAGACTTCAGAAAAGAAATTTTCATTATCATCATCCAACTCATCCATACACTCTTGGAATTCTAAATCAAAATCAATATCAAAGTTGGTAATTAAATCATCAAAAAAATCCAAAAAATCCTCAAGCATATTGATCTCTTCTTCCATATGTGATTGCTTGCCTATCCTAAATATATTAAACTCAATAGTTTGGTTTCCAAATGATAACCTTAGGAAACCATTCTGGTAGTTGATTAATGCATTATTGGTAGCCAATAATGGTCTTCCTAGAATTATTGGGATCTCATCCTTGGTTGAGAAGGGCTTGGTATCTAACACAATGAAATCAACAAGGAAAATAAATTCCCCCACCTTTAGTAAGACATCCTCAACCATCCCTTTAGGAATCTTAATAGACCTATCTGCCAACTGAAGAGTAGTTCCAGTGGCTTTTAATTCTCCCAATCCTAGTTGCTTGTACATATGGTAAGGTAAAAGATTCACACTTATGCCAAAGTCAAGTGAGGCATGCTCAATGTAGGTGTTGCCTATGACACAAAATATGATAGGGCTCCTTGGATCATTATAAACAAAATGGCAACTAAGAGGTTCGAACTTGAGACCTCCTAATAAGCAAGGGATTTTGCACACCACAATTCACCAACTACACTAGGTAGATGTTGTTACCAAAAATGAATCTTCAATCACTTAAGGATGTGGTCCATCGATCCTTGTTTGTATTTGAAATATTTCTTATACCCTTGGGACAAATACAGATGGGCTGGTTCTGCATCTCGGTTCAGTTCTGATCCATTATTCTTTTGCTAGCCCGAAAAGAATAATCACTTGTACAGTTGACCAAATGAATGTATACTTGCAATTGAACACGTTCATCTTGCTTAGAATTTCATCCTCTTCGCAATCATGAAAAGAAATAGGACCTCTTTATGTGTAAAATTGGAGATATAGTGCCCAACAGTCCTTAAGGCCTTGAAATTATAAAACATACAAAAAGAGTAAAACCCAAGGTAGCTCCATTCTAAATATGTAAGATGTATGTTTTACTACACTAGATTTCACACATAAATGTGCTCATCACATGGATGCTAGGACTGAACATATGGTCTCTTCACTACCGATGGTGAATGACTCCAGAGCGATTGCATCTGTGATTCATGAGGTAGCCATGGTGGATAGGGTGGCTATGACCAGGGAGAGGGAAGGAGGTGGTTTGGCTGCGGGAGGAAAGGAGAAGAAGAAGGGGGGAGGTTGGACCAAAAAGTCTGACAAAAATAAAAGCTCAAACTAGTTTGCCATATATGTTCTTTATTGGAACATTCGGGGTGTAAGAAAGGCTGCGGTGAGAAGTCCCTTACGAAGAATGACGAAGGAGTCCACTCTGGAGATTCTTTGTTTGGCTAAACCCATGGTTCAAATAAAGAGGTTCCCTGCTTTAGTTTTTAGTAAAATGGGGTACGATGTTGATTTTATTCATAACAATAGGCCAAATAAAGTGCCTAACCTGTGGATAGTCTGGAAATTTGGAATTAGTCATCCAGTGATTGTTGGTATGTCTGATCAGCATATTTTTATGATGGTAGATTAGGCTGGTGAAAAGGTTGGCATGTCTCTAATTCATGCTAGTTCCTTTAAAGTTGTGTGGCGTCAGCTGTGGCTGGACTTAGAGTCGCAAGTTGATTCAATGGTGCCTTGGGCTGTTATAGGGGATTTCAATGCCATGTTGATGTCCCATGAAAAGAGAGGTCTAGAGGCTTTTAATTTAAGCTCTGCTGCTGAGTTCCAGGAAATGGTGGATGTTTGTAGGCTGTTACCTGTCCCTTCTCAGGGGAAGAAGTTTACATGGTCAAATAACGGGTGGAGGTGGCGTGTGCATGCGATTTTAGACCGTAGTTTTTGTAATGAAAAATGGCTGGATGTTTTTAAGAATATCGAGCAGCGGGTGCTTGTTTGTTCTAGATCAGATCACTCTCTCCTTTTGATCTCGTCTAATTGCGTTCCTAAAACGAAGAATTTCCTAGTTCGGTCCCATGGTTTTTGGATGGAGCATGATAAATTTCTGGATGTAGTGGAGGAAGTTTGGAAGGTTCATATTGAGGGGCCATCCGATTTTTATACTTGCTCAGAAGTTGAAACGGGTCAAGGAAAGGTTAAAGATTTGGGTGAGGGAATCTTTTCCTAATTTAAATGAAGAGGTGGACAAGGCCTTACTGGTGTTAAAGAATGTTCAAGACATAATTGAGGTGTTAAGGATGTTTGACGATCTTTCCAATAAGGAGGCCGTTGCAAGAGAAGCTTTGGGCTAAAAAATCCAAACTAAGATGGATGAAGGAAGGTTATGGAAATACTAATTTTTTTCATCTCTCTATTAAGATGAGAAAAGCTCGTAACTAGATTACAGCCTTAAAAAGAGACGATAGTTCATGGGTCTCTGATCAACTGGGTATAGCATCCTCCATCTCTAGTTTTTTTCAAAAACTCCATTCCATGAAGTCTCTACGATTTCTGAGCATCAAGATCTGTTGGAGTGTATCCCTAGGGTGAAAGTGTTGGTGGAAGAGGATGTTACTTACTTGGAATTAATTTCAAGTAGGGCTGAAATCAAAACAGTGGTTTGGTATTTAGACTCTGACTGTCCTCCGGGTCCTGATGGATTCCCAAGGAAATATTTTCAAAGATGTTGGGAGGTTGTGGAGGACGATTTTTGTCAGGCGGTAAGATCATTTTTTGTGGATGGTAGGTTGCCAAAAGGGATAAATAACTACTTCATATCCTTGATTCCAAAGGTATAGGGTGCCTCTTCTATGGATAGGTTTCGTCCCATATGTATGGGGAATTTTTTTGTTTGTAAAGTTATTTCTAAGATTATGTCATCTAGACTAACTTGTTTGCTGCCTCGATTGATCTCAGAAGAACAGGGCACCTTTCAGAAGGGGAAAATAATATCTATAAATATCAGTCTGGTCTGAGCTGGTAAACTTGATGTACTCCACAGTGAGAGGTGGTGGTATGGGGTTAAAACTCGATGTGCAGAAGGCCTATGATTTCCTATCATGGGAATTTTTATTTGCAACCCTGGTAAAATTTGGGTTCTCTTCTAAATGGATCTCTTGGATTCACCATCTATTGATGTCTTCCGGGGTTTCTATTTTAGTCGATTGTGGTCCAGTGAGTTTCTTTGAAGTGGGAAGAGGTCTACGTCGGGGAGACCCAATTTTTCCCTTTTTGCTCATTCTGGCGAAGGAGGTATTGTGCAAAGGGCTGAGGTCTATGATTTGCGAGGGGATATTGAAGTCGCTTCCTGGACCTAGAGGTGTGCCTATTCCTTCTCATTTACTTTTTGCAAACGATATCTTAATTTTCATGAACGTGTCTGCAAAATACGTAAAGAATCTAGACACTTTTTTGGTTAAGTAACAAGAATCTTGACTCTTTTTTGGTTAAGTATCAGCCTTTTTCTGGCCAAAAAATTAACCTTGAAAAAAGCAATTTGTTCTTTGGAAAAGTTGCTCCCCATAGGAAGCAGTTTATAAGTGATTTCCTGGGTATCCATTCGGCCAGGTTGCCTACAAAGTATTTAGGGGTGGACCTTTTCAAAGGAAGGGTGAAAAAAGAATTCCTTTTTCCTCTGCTGGACAAAATTAAGAGTAGACTGGCTGGTTGGAAGGGTAGGCTGCAATCACTGACAAGAAGGGTAGAGTTGGTGCGGTCTTTCATATCCAACATTCCTATTCACAATTTTGAAATTTACTGATGGACTGAGTCTTCTGTTAAGGTGGTGGAAAGATGGATGAGCAATTTCATTTGGTCATGTGATTTGGACTTGGGAAAAAAAATTGTGGTCAAATGGGTGGTTGTTTGTAAACCCAAGAGAGAAAGAGGCTTGGGCATTAGAAGGCTGAGAGATGTAAGTTTTGCTTGTTTATGCAAGTTGACAAGGCATATTTAGTATGAAGATTCCTCGATGGGTGCCTTCTTTCGGGCTCATTTTCTTAAGGCCGATGGTTCTCTGAGAAAAGGACAAATCTCTTCCTCTATTTTGCCAGGCATTAAAAAGGTTTGGGATTTTGTTGCTTCTCAGGGGCAGTGGACGGTAGGTGATGGGCAACAAATCAAATTTTGGTCTGATCAGTGGTTGGGGGAAATGTCCATTATAGAAAGGTTGGGTGTGGACTTGGCCTCGGTTGAGCCTTTGAGAGAAAAAGTCTCTAACTTTATCATTAGTAGGCACTGGTCTCTACCAAGTGTAGAATCGGGCCTACTTACCAGTATTTTTGAAGAAATTTGCTCCATTTACATTTCTAATGTGCAGGATTTTTGCCATTGGAGGCCTACCTCCTCGGGGATTTTTTCTATAAAATCTGCTTGGGAAAAAATCAGAGTTCAGTTTCCCAAAGTAGGATGGGGTTCGCTGGTATGGCAATCGAAGATTCAACTTTGCCAAGCTGTTTTTAGATGGAGGTTAATCCATAACAAAATCCCAACTGAAGATAATGTAAAGAAGCGTGGAGTGCCCTTGCCTTCCAGATGCAGTTTGTATGACCAAGAAGAGGAATCTCGTGACCATCTATTTTATGACTGTATTTTTGCGAGAAAAATTTGGCAGAAATTTTTTGATTGCTTTGGTGTGATGGGGAATGGTTTTTCAAGGATGAAAAATTTCATTGCTTGGTGGAATTCTAAAGGGAAGATGGTCTCTTTTCAGTGTATTTGGAAAAAAGGTTTTGTACAGATACCTTATTACATTTGGTTGGAGAGGAATGCCAGAAGATATGAAGGTGTTTTTAGATCAGTGGAGCACTACTTTGCTATGCTCAAAGGTGAAGTAAATTCTCAAACCCTAGTCCATAATAGTTCTCACATTTCTATTTCGGATTTGATGGGTGCTAGGAGTCTTGGGTTTTCTAGGGTGCAGCGCATCCATAGTGATTGTTTTGAAATTTTCTGGTGTCATCCTCCGAGAGGGTGGTAGAAAGTAAATATGGATGGGTGTTCTCTTGGGAACCCTGGAATCTCTGGCACAAGTGGAGTTTTTCATAATGAGATGGGGGAGGTTATGGTTAATTTCAAGGATTTCCTTGGTATTCGTACCAATTTTGAAGCGGAATTTTTTGTTGTAATTTCAAGGATTGAGCATGCTGAAAATCTGGGTGTGCAAAGGTTGTGGATCGAATGTGATTCGATCGTGGTGGTCACCTTGCTGTAGAAAAACAGGGTCCCTTGGCTAGTTCGTCAGAGATGGTTAGCCTGTATGAGTTTCTTGGATCGTATGGAGTGAAAAATCAGCCATTGTTTTCGTGAAGCAAATTCAATAGCTGATTTTTTTATCAAAATCTACGGCTTTATCTTAATCCTCATCCCCAGTGATAGTATGGTTGGCTTTGGTCAAGAAGGATCTTGATATGGATTCCTCGAGTCTTCCCAAATTCAGGATGACTTGATAGTGTTTTTATGCTTTTTTCGATTTTGTTTTGTGGATGCTGAGTTGTTGGGCTCTTTTCTCTGCTAATGGCAATGCCGAAGGTGGGGTAGGAGTTCTTTCTCGGTCTCCCAGTTATCTATTTGGGGTCTTGTCTTGATTCCCTTTAGTTTGTATATTATTTCCTTTTTTCTATTTTTAATACAAATGATTTCTAGCGAAAAAAAAGTAAGCCCCCTCGGCTCTGGATGAAATTAAATGTTGATGGCAGCTCCATGGGGAATCCTGGGAGAGTAGGTGTTGGAGGTGTGATGCATGACTACCAAGGGAGAGTGATCTTCTCCTTCAAACTCTTCCTTGGCATTCAGACAAATTATTATGCAGAGTTTAGAAGTTTGCTTGATAGAATTCGCTATGCTTTGAATCTGGGGGTGGTAGGTCTTTGGATTAAGTCTGACTCAGTTGCAGTTGTGACTGCGGTCCAGTGCAAGGCTATTCCATGGTTTGTCCTTCAGGACTGGCTTTGTCTACAACAGTTCCTCAATTCAATCCCTTGGAAGATAACTCATTGTTATAGGGAATCAAACCATGTTGCTGATTATCTTGCCAAGTCCGTAGGAAAAACAGGTGTCTCTGGAGCCATGGTGGATTTTCCCTCATATGTTTTTCGAGGAAATTAGGAATGACATGTTATCAAAGTCTAGATTTAGATTTTGCAAATAGCTTTGGAGGGTCCCTGCTAATAGCAATGCCGAAGGTGGGTCCTTACTGATGGCAATGCCGAAGGTGGGGTCCCTTCTTAGCTAAGGTTCTCTTCTTCATGTACACTATTTTTTGTTTTTCCTTGATTAATACAAGTCTGACTCCTAACAAAAATAAGAAGCAATTAGCATGGACAACTGACATGAAAATTTTAACCCCAGCTATCTTAATGAATATGGACTTATATTTTTTAATAGAGGCAATTGAAGAAAAAAGATCCATATAACTGACCCCTTTTATCTAGGATAAAGCATAGTTTGAGTTGAGAGAATGGTTAGGATGATGACCAAATTGATTGTCAGATGGTAAGATATGTCAGCTATGGCCTACTTTTATTTTTGGGGGACTAGGTGTGTTAAAATTGAAAAACATATTTTAATTTTTCTGTTTTACAAAAATTAATTTGTCTGTTGGAGTGCACAAACGACCCACACGAAAGCACAAAATAATACAGTACATTCAAATATTATTTGCTGAGGAGGTGAGGATGCAAGGATACAAAGGCACATACAAAAGGAACTCAAATACATATAGTTAATAAGGAATGGGAATGGTAAGGACCATCAGAGAACGATCCTGACTAGCCACTAATGTTTAATTTGCTGCACCATTCTATTGGAGATAATCCTTCTTTTCTTCCTCATTCATAAAAGAGATGATGGGGAAGGACTTGCCGACCCCCATGGATGACTTGAAAGAGATCTTGTTTCCATCAATGTACATTTCTGCTATGGGAACCCACAACATCATCTGCTTAGCCTTGCAACCAGTCATCTTTTTCATCCTCCCCTTCTCCACATACGCCGTGGTCTCGGCAGCATAGCTGTTCTTGGTGTTGGTAGCTACATTGAAATGCTCATAGGCGGCCCTGCATTTCCACCACACGAAACCCGTGGCTCTCACCCTCCCGCATTCCACTAGCTCTCCCGTGGGAAGGACACCACTAGGAAATCCAAGCTCTTTCATCAGCTCCGCTGAAAATCTCTCACAAGCTTCCTTTCCTCGTACAATTTCGGCCCCTGCTCTCTCATCAGTAGCCATGTTGGATGAATTGATGATTGATAGAATGCTAAGGAATGGAGGAACTTTTGCTCTTAATTGCTTATTGATGCTAAAAGAGTTGTGCTGTTTGTGATGGAGTATGAGAACAAAGGCATAGGTATTTATAGAAAAATAAAACAGAATCCTCTTCCAATTATCTTTGACATGCAATAGTATTTTAATTGTATAGGCCAATTTTGACGGCATACATGTGCGAGGGCAAGACCTTCTAGATAAGTAATTCACATCAGATATTGTTTTTGTCTCAATTGTTTGATCAAGCCAACTCGCCTAGGGCCATTGAATTGGAACGATGGTTCCAATAACATTTAGGGGGCCAAGTCAACAAAGGAGAAGGGACAGAGTCGACATCTAGCTATCAAGGTATATTTAATGGGATCATAACCACTTCTTTTGACTTTAAAGTTAGAGAATGGTTTTAAATATTACACCGAAAATCACCACTTCTTTTGACTTTAAAGTTAGAGAATGGTTTTAAATATTACACCGAAATTCATATAATCGGTCTACTCAACTTGGAATAAACTAGGGGTGAAACATGGCGAGTTTGGGTCAGGTTTCTTAAAACCCCAGCTTAACCTAGGTCTTCAAAACTCAATTCAGGTTCAACCTAATTCTGTTGGGCTTATATCTAGGCCCAACTTTATCAGGCTCATGCACGCAACCTTTTCCTAATTGGCCCTGATTTTTTCCAGGATTTGGTTAACCCTGATTGGTCCTATTTTTGCAATTTGTGTCCTATGGATTAAAAAAAAAAACACAAATTGATCATATTAGGGGTGTCAATCGGTCGGGCCAGGTCAGTCTCGGTAGGGCCTAGCTGGGCCTTGTGGGCCTATGTTCTCGGACCATGACCTACCTATTTAAAGAATGAGTCGGTCTTGGTCGGTGTCATGTTGGGCTCGAATGGGTTCCAGGCTTTAATCGGGCTAATTACGCAATAATCAGGCCTTAAACGGGGTAATGTACCAATAAAGTCTTAAACAATCTTTACTTTTCATAGATTTAAGATACTTTAATTTATTTTGTTAAATCATCAACAATTTTGAAAATATATTACACTTAATTACAGTCAATAATTGATAAAAATATCAATATATACCCTATACAATCCCCAAAAAATCAAAATACCTATATAAACGTCGGGCTAAACGTGTCGGTCTAAGTTGGGCTTGCAAAATGGGCCGGGCCGATCGGGAGGCCCATCGGACTTATCCCTTGCACTGTGTGCTACCTATTTATAAACGTGTCAGGATTAGGCCCGACACGTTTATTAATTGGGCCGGTCCATGTCAGGCCATAAACATGTCGGGCTCCATCGGGCCTACCAGTGTGGGCTTGGAATTGACACCTCTAGATCACAAGTGATTAATTCACAATTAAAATTATGAAATCCATCACAATAATGGATGTTCAAGACACATGACTCTAAGAATCAATGAACCAAATGTCATTATCTAAATAAAAGGATAGGATAACAACTTTAAATTATAATTTTATACATTATAATTAAAATCAGGGATGGGTTGGGCTGAGCTAGGCCAGGCCTAACCCTGACGTAGGGTCGGTGTTTTTCAACCCTAACCCGCCGCCCTTAGGGTCAAAAATCTTAGTCTAAACTCTGCTCGTGCTCGGGGTGAGCCAAGGCGGTTCAAGTTGTCAAGGCCAAACTTACACCACTAGAATAAATTGACATCAGTCTTAATTAACCCTGATTCTTGGCTTACTGAGTCTAAATAAGATTTGGCTCATTTGGGCTAATCTCTCTCTCCTTTTTTATTTTTATTTTTATTTATTTTTTAACCCAAAATTTTTACTGAGTATGTAATGTTTTATTCGTATACAATACGGTTATCTTTAAAATACATATTAAATGATTTTTTTGAATTAATACACCAAATTACAATCTTTTGAATTACACGTTTAGATACACATATTATACGCATATAATACATGTATTTATTAACTATGCTCCTCAATAACCATGTTGGATTGGTCACCACTACTAAGTGATCAATAAAATGTTAAATGTGTTATTGGAGGAAGGAACTCTTACAACTGCTTATTGACGCTAAAGAGTTGTATTATTTGTAATGTGAAGTCAAAGAAAGCAATGAATGGCTATTTATAGTTTCTACCACAAAAAATAGAAAAAAGAATGGCTATTTATAAATATAAGAAAAGAGAAACCTGTGAGGGAGGAAATTTATTATTTAAGCGGGTCTTGGGGTGTGAAGTATGAACAGGTCTCTTATGTGGAAATTGGGATACTTGATTAGTTTGGTTGGTCAGCCCATTTTTTACTGTCAACAGAACCTTCTAAACTAATGGATCCATAGACTCTTGAGCGGCAGATTGGAATAGGAAGTCTTCTTCTTTCATGTCCATTAAATACTGGACAGAGAGTGATAAGATGCTGGAGCTAATTCCAAACCCTAAGAATGTGGTTGGGCCTTGGGGGTTTTCTAGAACTTTGGTTGAGATACATTTATGTTGCACCAAGATGCAAAATATTTCTATTAAAGTGTGTATTAATGCTATTATGGGGTTTATGCACCTCCTATCTCAGAGAGCGCGAACCAATAGGTGGAGATGGGGTGTCAATTGGTCGGTCATGATTGGCATGTTGGGTTTTTTGCTTGCATCATGATCACCCATTTATATAATTTGGTAGACTTGGTTGGATTTAATCGGGTTTTGAGTTTTAATCGGGCTGCTACTAATGAATTAATTGGGTTTGAAATAGGTCTTGAACAGATTAATACATCATTAAAGCCTTAAATGGGTTTTAATTGTCGTGAATTATAAAAATATTTAATATATTTATTAACTCATAAATAATTTTATTTATTTTTAGTCATGTACTCATAAATAATTTACAGTTAATTACATTCAATAATTGATAAAAATATTAATATAGAGCTTATACACAGTCGGACTTGTTGGGGCATGTAAGCGGTCCTGCTAGTCAGGCAACTGTTGGGATTACCCCGTGCACAACAGATTATAAATGGGATAGACTTGACATATTTATTAATCAGGCCAACCTCAGTCGGTTTATCGGGCCGGGCCTGAATTGGCACCCCCGGTGGAGATACGTCATGTACAATGAGATGTATAACTATATTTTTCCTTATCTCTTAATGAGAGAATGTTTTCTGTGGAGGAGTGTACCAGCTACGGCCACACACAGAAGGATGGTGAAATGATCAGCTCACCCCTATGAAAGGCAGAAATGTAATCCCTCCCAATGCTTCCTTGCATGCTTACACATTGGCCCCTGTACTTACATAAGGGCCACGCTCTCTCACAATAAACAGACCTCTCTTAATTTAATTCTTTGTTTCCTTTGTCAAAAGAAAAAAAAAAAAAAAAATAAGTTCAGGCATTCGTTTGGTCATTGGCCATCTTAATCCCACTGAATCCATCGGGGACTACTTTTAGCTATGGTTTCATAATTTAAATAATATGTCATTATCACTCGTCTATTACCTGCTTTGATTATGGTGATTATGAGTGAGATGGGCAGGTAAGTGTAGCCAACCATTACCTGTCTAAGGAACCAAGCCAAAAGGGTAATGTATGGAAAAGCCATTTTTAGGATAACTTAAAATTCATTGTATAGATTCTCCACTAGCAAGGTTTTGTTGATCTTGGGTTGTTTCTCTTTTGGTGGTTTTGTGGTTTGGACTTGATTTCATGGGCTTGGACCACTTCTTTGGACTGGACTTGTATCGTACTCCCCTTATTTAAAAGAATTTGTCCTGAATTCTCGTTCACCCTAAAATGTCCTCATACACCACCAGGATCAAATGGTACGATACTAAGAACATTACATGTTCAATATGTGTGATGCTCCAATATAAGAAAGGAAACCAAATTATTCACATGCTTTGTGAGTTGTGTCACTAAAAATTCAGTGGTGATGGAGAGCATGAGATAATATTGGAAGTATTGGCCATCAATTCAACAACAAATCCGGGTAGAAAAGAAGGTGTAGTGATCAATTGTGATGATGGATTTAATTTCTCCAATCTTTCCTCAGTCAAACATTTTTTTTAAAAGAGAATTCTAGGATCATAAAAAGTGGGCTCCCTTTCAACTTGGAAACTTGTAAAACGATTGAAAACACAAAAAATGGTGACAGAGTTGAATCTAATTCAATTTCCTTCAATAAATAACATTTATGTGGTGCGTTCGAATTAACGTCTGATTCAAACGCCTTCAACAAATTGAATCCTTCAATGTCATCATTTTCGTAGAGAGATTGCATCAAACTAGAAATGACAAATTAAGGAATGAACAAATTATAGTAAATTTAGGAGAAGCGCCAATATATGATTAAGTTACGACAAAATCATTTGAACTGGCATGGGAATATGTAATGGAGGCCTTTAATTTGAATACTCCAATCTAGAGGGATGATTTAATTTAGAATGAAAGAGTTAAAAGTGTTAGGAGGTATACCTAAAACGACTATTAGAAGTGATGATGAAAGACATTCATAGCTTAGGGACATATATATATATATATATATATATATATATATATATGCTGAATGTCAACAAATGAATATATTAACTATAAAGAATGAGAGAATACATAAAAACAACCTTTAGATCTCTTATTCACCTTCAGCATGGCCATCAGCAGAAGAGAGACCCAAAGCTCAGGAGAAAAAACAATTACATAAAATGATAACAAGGCCTATGATGAGAGTCTTAGTTGAGCTTAGTGTTGATAAATGGAGGAGCATTATCCCAAATGGAGGAAACTCGTGTGGAGGCTGCGTCCTTTAGCCAACTTGTCTTCTATAGAATTTATTCCTCGGTAACAATAGACCATTGAATAGGAAATTTTATCGAAAAAAAATTTGTAGAACCACCACTTTTGTTGGAAGTACCATGGAATTTCTTAAGAATTGATGCAGCACAGAACTGCGCGTGAGTCACAATCAACCAATAGCTTTTCAATTCCCAGTTGCGATCCTTAATATATAATATGAAACCGCAGCTGTTAAAAAATAGGAATTGGCAGATTATTGACAATTTCATCATAAATTTTAGTGCTACCAATCCAATGGTCATACTAGAATTTAATAGAGGAACCATCTCTCACAACCCATTGCTTAGAGTCACAACAAAAATCCATACTTTTTGAAGACCAAGGATGACAGAAGAAGAAGCATACCTTTTAAGGCGACAATCAGGGAAAAATATCGTCCTCTTAGAAAAGTCGCAAAAATTAAATTATCTGATCTAATGTACCAACACAGCTTTGCAAGCAGAGCAAGATTAACTTCCTTAAGGTGCTAAACACCCAATCCTCTTCTCTTGGACTTGCAGACATCTTTCTATTTAATTGTAGTAACCTTTACAGTAGAAATATCTCCACTTTTGATAAAATTCCTAATACAGCGTTCCATCTAGACCGTAAAAGATGCAAGCCACTAGTACACAGACAATTTGTGCAAGGGAATACTACTCATAACCGTCTTCACCAATTCTACTCTACCATCCATTGAAAGAAGTTTACATTTCCTTCCAATCAATCTTGCTTTGAAGTTATCCATAAGAGGAAGGTTCAACTCTTTTTTCACACAGCCTTTAAAGATCTCCACTCCTAGATAGTGAGTTTAAAATCACAATCGAGAATATTAAGAACCTCCTTGGTCCCTATGCTTTCACTTTACAAGAATGGATTTTAGGAAAATTTTACTCTTTGTCATGATTAGTTTTTTGCCCAGAATAAGCTTGATATGTATTCAGAAAGTTTCAAGCTTTTGATTCCTTTTAGCTCTGCATTCATGAATATTAGAAGATCATTAGCACATAAAAGTTAGGAAGGGGTGAAGGTATTCCGTGGACCTAGAATAGATTTCACAAATCCTCGATCCCTAAGATTACGAAGGCCTCGGCATAGAATTTTCTTAGCAAGGATAAAAAGCATAAGAGACAGCGTAGGCCTCTCTCGACTCCAAAGAACCCCACAGAGCCTCCATTGACAAGAACTGATAGCCTAGTTGAAATTAGAATCTCATTGATCAAATCAATCCAAATTTGAGCAAACCCTAATTTCCTCAAGACATCATAGAGAAAACCCCATCCTATAGTATCAAATGCCTTTCGGATGTCTAGCTTCAACCGAATGCTCCCACCAAAGAATTTGTTTGACATCAAATTCACTAGCTCAGAATTTACTCCTTTGTTAGAAAAAATAACTTTTCCTTTTTGAAAGGCATTTTGTCCTTCAGAATTCAATTGGAGAAGAAAAAAGGCTAAACGGGTAGCCATGATCTTTAGAATAAGCTTGATGAGGAAATTCCCCAAGCAGATGCAACAAATTGACCACCTAGCAAGTATTGTCAATCTTTGGAATCAATGTGAGAAAATTACAATTTGCTCCTTTAGTAATAATACCTTCTTTGAAAAAGTTTTGGATGGCATGGCAAACCTCTAAACTAACAATATCCCAACATGTTTAGTAAAAATTTCCTAGGAAACCATCCGGGCTTGGCGCACTAGAGGGATCTAAGTAAAAACTATTTCTCTTTATTTCCTCGAGAGATCGAATCTTAGTGAGTTTAGCATTATCTTCATTAGAGAACACCGCTAGAATCACAAAGGGAAGAGGATCATTCCTGACCAAGCCGCCTCCTTTACTGAATTCCTCAAAATGAAAGCCAAACAATAACCTATAGCATCCAGGCCTGTCAGAGTTATTCCATTCTCATCTTGAATTTCTTTGATAATATTTCTATTCTTCCCGACTTTCTCTGAAAGATAAAAGAATTTGGAGTAGTGATCGCCTTCCTTCAGCCATCTTATTTTAGATTTTTTCATCCATAATTTTTCCTGAAAGGAACGAGCTTTATTTAAATTCTCCTTCGCAGCTAGCTCTTGATTGAACAAAACCTCATCTATGCCAACATCATAGTTAGAGTGTTGAATATCATCAAGAGATGCTTTTATTTTCCTACTTCAACATCAATGTGAGGGAATACTGATTTATCCCAAGGTCACAGCATGCCCTTTAGACGCTTTAGCTTCTTAACAACAATAAACATTGGGGTACCATGTAAAGGAGTTTCCTAAGAAGATCTTACAACTTTTTTGAAGTCATTGTGCTCTGTCCAAAATCTTTGCATACGGAATATTAGTTGGCCGAAGCACATCATTATAGGTCAGAAGAATAGGGGAATGATCAGAATAGTCATGAGCAAGCACTTGCTGAGAGCATCCATGAAACAATCCCAATTATTCCATATTGCAAATGCTACAGTCAAGCACAGCACAAGCACTTCCAACACACCTATTGTTAGACCATTTATATTTTAGACCAGAGGAGGGAACAAAAATAAAAGATTTCGAGTCAAGAAAGGCTGAAAATTCATCAGCTAAAGCGGCTAGGACCTCTCTTTTCATGGGAATACAAGAAAGAGTTGAAATCCCCTAAGATCACCCAAGGCATTATAGAGCCTGATAGAGAACAAAGATCGCACCACAAGTGACTTCTGGCTACCTTGAAGCAATTAGCATGAAATCCCCTATGACCTTGGGTTTGCAAGACTCCTTTCCCTGTTAGGGGACTCTCTGATCGCCAGCTGCCACTCTTGACGTCGGCAAGGGCGATTGGGCTGCGGGTCACCTTGCTCCTCCATCGTTTCCAACACCTTCTCCTTCACTGAACAAGAATCCGCCCTATGCCTGTATCGACGACAACTAGCACACTGAGAAGGTGGGTTTTCAAAAACCACTTGTTGTTTGAACACAAAGGATTCTAATGAACCAGGTTATTCCCGTTCCACATATAATTCCTCCACCCTTGGCACTGAATCATCAATATCACACTGACACGTGCAAAGTGTCCATACATTGAGTCCCTAGTCTTTTGATAAATGGTCATCGATCAAGGGAAAAAGGGCTCGGGGGACTGAACGCATGGGAGAGATAAGCTCTGAGGTGGAGGAAATTAGGGTTGTGGGTGGTGGCCTTGCGTCTGGTGGATGCCCACTAGATCTAGGGAAGCAACGATTGATTACAGACTTCTGGTAGCCTCAGTCCAGGCCAGGGACTATTGGGGAGCCCTCTTTGGCAAAGGCTGCAGCAGCTGAGACTACTAACAAACCGGACTCTCTTCCAAAGAAGTCATATTCTCAGGTGGTGGGAGGAGCATTTCCTAATGTGGATGAATTGCCTGATCCAATACATGCTGGAAACCTTACAAAGATTGTGATTCTGCAAGATGCATATGAGGAGAGGCTGCTGCGTTATCACTTCGCCCTTGTGGCCAAAATTAATTTTTGGTATATTTCTTTAGACACCGTAAGGAAGGAAGTTGTGGAAGCCTGGAAGCTTAAGGATAGGGTCTATATTTCTCCAATGGGATTGGATTATGCACTTTTTCAATTTGAGTTTGAGAAGGACATGACAAATATGTGGAAGAGAAGTCCTATTAGGATTGGTGGGCAGTATATACGGTTCCAGTGTTGGAAGCCAGGTTTTAACATCCATGAGAGGAATGTAGTTACCAAGTTAGTCTGGATTCATTTTCCAGAGTTGCCGTTTGAATATTGGCATGAAAAAATCCTATTATCCATGGCTAAAGCTGTGGGGCGACCTCTGGACATTGACAAGCGAATGAGGAATGCCTCCATAGGGAATTATGCTAAAATCCTAGTGGAGATGGAGCACTCTGACTAAAGACTTGAGGAAATCCAAGTGGAGAGGCAGCAACCTAGAACTGGCGAATTATATTGGCTCAAGCAAACGATCACCTAGGAAGATGAGATGGGGCAGTGTGGTTTTGTAAGCGTGTTGGACATATTATTCAAAACTATAAAGAAAAGAAAGTTGCAGATACAAAGCACAATGTCAATATCGTCTCAGGTGGTGACAGGGGCGGTTTGGGTGGAGAAGAGGCCTCCAGGGTGGTGGGTGTGGAGAAACCCGGCAAGAGTCAAGGAGAGTCCTATTTCAGGGAAACTCCTAATTTGAATTCACATGCCTTATCTTCTAATTCAGTTCCAGCGAATCTAGGAAGTTCTTACATGCCATGTTCTCTAGAAGGGAATATAATAGTTGACTTACCTATACCTGAAGGATATTCCAACATCCACTTAAGGGAGAATCCCATTGTGGATTGGAAGGAGAACGTTTCCCATATGGATGGGTAGGGTTGTCATCATGGGTCAGGTAGTTCATATGGGTTGGATGCTCCTCATAGGTTGGGTCATGCAGATACAGATCGATCCAGTGAGATAAATTCGGTTTGGTGTAGTGCGGCCTGGTCTCTGCACAGGGAGGTGTCGATTCTGGACAAGCTGAACACATTATTCATTCCATCATGCCAAGTATTGTTTATAAAGGCCACCTTACCCTTCATTACCTTGAAGTAGATGCAATTGATGCTGCTGCCCTTCAGAAGGATCCCAAGGTTGCCATGGAAGTCGCAAAGAAAAAAAAGGGAAAGCAAGTGGTTAATGCGGAGAAGACTAGAAAGTCTGGCCGTATTGCCTCCGCAAATTTTTGATGATGCGTGCCCTCTTTTGGAATATAAGGGGGTGAAGAATGCTGCTGCTGGAGCTGCATTGAGTAATATTATGAAGGAAAAGCACCTTGACATTGTCTCTATAGCAGACCCGATTATGGAGGTAGATGCTTACCCTACTATTTATTTTAATAAATTGTGTCATGATTCTAGTCTAGTTCATAATATTAGAAATGATAAACTCCCCAACTTGTGGATCATATGGAAGAGTTCATTTGATAAGCCTGTTGTTGTTTCAATGTCTGAGCAATTTATCACTTTGACTGTTAATTGGTGAAGTCAGCCTATTTTTTTAACCTTTGTGCATGCGAGCTGCTTTCAAGCTGCCAGAAGAGACCTACTGCTTGATCTTGCTGCAACTCTAGTGGATTTCTCTCCAAGGCTAGTGATTGGAGATTTTAATGCAACAATTGCATCGCATGAAAAAAGGGGTCCAGGTGCCTTTAATCTTGGATCTGCGATTGAATTCAATGCTGCAGTGGATGCCTATTGTCTGATTCCAGTCTCCTCCTGTGGGTGTAAATTTACATGGTTGAATAATAGGAAGAGAGGGAACGTCATGGCAGTGCTTGACAGAAGCTTTTGTAATGAAGAATGGCTCATTGCTTTTCAGGACTGCGCCTAGGAGGTGCTGCAACGCTTTTCCTTTGATCATGGACCTTTATGCATTACTTTTGTAGTAGTGTCAAAGCCATCAAACTGCTCCTTTAGGATCAAAATTCTGGATGTAGCATGATGGATTTCTAAAGGTGGTCGAAGGATCTTGGAAGGAGGCTATGAGTGGATCACCTACATATGTCCTAGCTTAAAAACTGAAACGCCTTAAACCAGTACTAAAGGGTTGGGCAAGATCAATTTTTCCTATCCTGGATGTGGAGTTACAAGCTGCAAAGGAGGAGCTAGATAAGGTTCAGGTTCAGATAGACCAAGCTAGCATAGATGATCATCTATTTAAAATGGAGGCTAATGCTAAAACAAGGTACTTGAAAGCTCTTCACTTTAATGAAAATTTGTCGGCTGAAAAGGAAAAAAATAGATGGCTTACCCAAGGAGATCGTAATACCAGGTTTTTCTATTTATCAACTAAAATCAGAAGGGCCAAGAACTCCATTCGGTCATTGAAAAAGTTTGATGGGAGTTTGTCTCACATCCAAATGATGTTGCTGATCATGTGGTTGAGCACTATGAGTCCTTTCATAGAGCTAGTCCGGTAGTAAATCATGGAGAGCTGTTGGACTGCATACCCCAGGTTCTTGAAGAGCTAGATATCAGTATATTGGAAGCTATCCCATGAAGAAGAAATCAAACAAGCAGGTGGGACTTAGACCCGATAGTTCTCGTGTCCGATGGGTTCTTGGGTGCCTTCTTCGATAACGTTGGGGCTGATAGATGTTGATGTTTACAGAGCAGTGAGGGGATTTTTCAGATCTGGCATTCTCCCAAAAGGGATCAATAATAGCTTCTTAGTTTTAATTCTAAAAATTAAATGAGCCAATTCTCTGGACAAGTTCAGGCCACTATGTATGACAATTTCTTCTGCAAAGTTCTATCTAAGATTATGGCTTCTAGGCTCTCTATCCTTCTTCCCAGGCTAATCTCAGATGAACAAGGAGCTTTTCAGAGAGGTAAAGTTTTACAGTCGAACATTTGTTTAGCTTCGGAATTAGCTAATCTCATGTCTGATTGTACAAGAGGCGGGGTTATGGGCATTAAGATCGATATCCAGAAAGCATTTGACACAGTTTCTTGGAGTTTCTTCTTCCAAGTTCCAAGCATATTTGGTTTTTTTGATAAGTGGATTGCTTGGCTTCACCAAATTCTTGTTTCTTCAAGGATATCTATTCTTCTCAACAGGGGACCTGTTGGCTTCTTTGACTTTGAGAGAGGACTTCGTCAGGGTGATCCCATTTCTCCTCTATTATTCATTCTTGCAGAGGAAGTCCTGTATAGGGGGCTCCAACTTATGATTCAAGAGAATAAGTTGTAGACTCTCAAGGGGCCTAGAGGAATTCAGATGCTGGGGTTTCTATTATTTGCTGATGACATTTTCATCTTCCTGAATGGATCCATCAGATATGTCAGGCATCTACACAATTTTTTATCCAAGTACCAGCAATTTTCAGAGCAACAGATCAACCTAGATAAAAGTAAGCTTTTTCTTGGGAAAATGTCATTGGAAAGAAAACAGATTATATCTAACACTCTTGGGATTTCCATTTACAAATTCCCAACAAAATACATTGGGGTGAAAATCTTCAAGGGAAGAGTAAAAAGAGAGCTTTTATTGCCAGTGATGTACAAAATCAAAGGGAGGATGTCTAGTTGGAAGGGGAAACTTTTGTCTATGGCTGGTAGAGTGGAGCTAGTCAGGTCAATAATATATGGTATTCCCTCTCATAATTTCTTTATGTATTGGTGGCCTAGTTCTCTATTGAAAACTATGGAGTTATGGATGAGGAACTTCATATGGACGGGAGATCCTGACACTGCTAAAGAGGTGACGGTCCAATGAGATTTGGTTTGTAAGCCAAGGAAGGAGGGTGGGCTAGGGATCAAGCATCTGGGAGATAATAATAAAGCCCTTCTTTGCAAGCAAGTCTGGTATGTTAAGCAATCCAATTCTTCCCTAAGTAATCTCATAAGAGCAAGATTTTTGAGGAAAAATGGGGAGCACAAGAATGGGTCCAAGTCTTCATCGATTTGTCCTGGTCTAAAACAGATGTGGAAATTTGTTTCAAGGAAAGAAAGGTGGATTGTAGGTAATGGGGCTTCAATAAATTGTTGGAAGGATAGGTGGATTGGAGAAGAATCTATACAGGAGATGTTTCCAATGGAGGACGACTTCTATTCATCCTCCACCAGAAGGTTGCTAACTTTATCTGCAATAACGAGTGGATCTTACCTGAGGTGTTTTCTCCTTTTCTTAAGAATATTTTTGCTGCTACTTCCAAAATAAATATTCCTAGAGATGGTATTGGAGATAAATGTGTTTGGAGCCTCTCCACTTCTGGAGATTTTACCACCAAATCAGCATGGAATGATATTCGTGGTAAAAATCCCAAGGTTCCATGGTATGACTTAGTCTGGGTGAAAGGGCTATCTCCTCGGCAGTCAACTTTTGGGTGGAGGTTGTGTCATGAGAAGCTTCCTACAGATGATATTATTTGCAGGAAAGGTGTTTCTCTAGCCTATAGATGTGTTCTATCTGAAGAAGAAGCTAAGTCATTATCCCATCTCTTTATGGAATGCAGAGTGACACTGCAAATCTGGAATAAATTTTTGAACTATTTTGGCTTGCTTTAGTAGAATCACATTACAATTGCTGAGGTAATATTGTGGTGGAAGAGGAAGAGAAGAATTGTATCAGTGAAGGACCCTTAGGCAGTTGGCTTTGTGTTAATAGCTGATGTAATCTGGCAAGAGAGAAATCATAAAAGACATGGCAGTAAGGGTGGTGGCTTCTCTTTGCTATTTACGAGAGTTTTGAGGTCTCGTAATGAAACAAATCTTAACCTGAAGGGAATAATTCAATCTGCATCAGATCGGGTTTGCTATAGAAAATTGGGTATCCTAGCAATCCCTAGCACTCCATGCATTATTCGAGAAATTCACTGGTGTAAGCCCCCTCAGCTGGAGGACCAGAGCAAGGGAGAGAGAGGCGATGAGAGAGGAAGAGGAGAGATTGGAACCGGGCCGAATTTTTGTCACGAGGTCGCACCGGATAGAAGTAAACAACGGTTAATCACTGATTTCTGGAGCCTTGCTCCCAACCATGGCTATGCTTCAGTAGAGGATCCTAGAGAAATAGTGCCTGAGGAGATCTGGCCTAAGGAGGGTGCAGCAATGGGGGGCCAACGACTTGGAGGAGATGCTGAAGGTCATCGATCCTATGCTACTGTGTCAAAGAAGGGGTTGCCAGATGTGGATGACCTTCCAGAGCCGATCCGCGCTAGGCCTCTGACTAAGGTGGAGGTACCACAAGAGGCCTATGAAGAGAAACTTCAAACGTTCTCTTTTTCCCTGATCGGAAGGGTGAATTTCAGGTTCATCTCCATGCATGATATCCGTCGTGATTCGGCAAAGTTATGGAACTTGAAGGGGAAGGTTACTCTTGCTCCTCTAGGGAAGGGTTTCATTCTCTTCCGCTTTGAGAGGGAGGGGGATATGTCATCGGTATGGAGGCGAGGACCCATAAAAGTTGGGACTCAGGTGATTAGATTTCATAGGTGGAGGCCAGAATTTAGCATCCATGATAATCACACCCAAACTAAACTAGTCTGGGTTCGTTTCCCTGAACTCCCGATGGAGTATTGGCATGAAAAAATCCTTCTGACAATGGCCAAAGCCGCAGGGAGGCCTGTAGCTTTGGATCGTAAAACATTGAATGGCACCATGGGCAACTACACCAGAGTCCTCGTTGAGGTCGAGTTGGTCGGAGCCAGGGTGGAGGAGATCCAAGTGGAACGAAAGAAACCTGGTACAGACATCATTTTCTGGTTCAAACAGCGGGTGATATATGAGGATGATCTCTCAAGATGCACCTTATGCAAAAAAGCGGGCCATATGGCCAACCAATGCCGCGATAAGAGGGACGAAAGAAGGCCTGTTGACCAGAATAATGGCAGTTTTATTAAAGATGATCATGTCCAAGGTAACCTCGCCGGAGTTGGGAGAGAAGGGTCGACTGCAAAAGCTGCCAGCCCCAGCCGTGTGAGGAGTCCCAGATTGGTAGGAGAATATTTCCCTCCTACGGTTATGGAAATAGTGAATGGGGATATTAATTGCCTTGTGGAGGGAAATCTGGTGGTTGACTTAGACAAAGATAACATTTCTAACAATGGAAATATCCTTTCACAGAATTTGGGAGGACCGAATTCTAACAATAATCAGTGCAGGGAGGATTTGGAGCCAAATATGGTGGATAATCCATTGGGTGAGGGTGAATATGGGTCGGATCACATCAATACGGTATCCGATGGGGAATCTGACTCTGTGGAAGGAAGCGAGTAGGGAGAGGATGATGCTACTTCAAGGGCTGGAAACAATTTGGAGGAATCTTTTGCAGCTTGGAACTTAAGGCCTCGACGTAATATTAATCACCATGGAGGTCATGCTGGTCGAGGATCAACTAGAGGTGGCAGAGGCGGTAGAGGTGAGGAAAGGGTGGTGTCCGAGCATATTGTAAAGGGCCTTCCTCCCACCCAGCTGGTGGGAGGTCGTGCTATTGTTCACCATCCAGAGGTTGCTACTATTGATAATGCTTTACGCGCAGAGGAGGCGGCAGCAAGGAAAAGAAAAGTTATGGAAAAGGAGCAGACAGCCAAGTCGGCTCATCAGACCTATACCAAAATGTGACATAATGAAGCTGCTCTTCTGGAATATCAAGGGTATGAAGAAGGCCTCTGGTAAGAATGCCTTACGTGTTCTTGTGAAAGAAAAGGATCTTGATATTCTTTGCATTACAGAGCCAATGATCGAGGTAACTAATTTCCCTAATTTATTCTTTAATAGATTGGGATTCTGTTGCATTTTTATTCATAACTCTCGGGTCGGAAAGGCCTCAAATTTATGGATAGTTTGGAAGAGGAATTTAAATATTCCTACAATTATTGCTGAGTCAGAGCAGCATATTTCGGTTTCTATTACATGGGACTCAATTACTGCTCAGATCTCTTTCGTTCATGCAAGTAGCTTTAGAGCTGAAAGAAGATCTTTGTGGATGAAGTTGATGGCTGATTCTCCTCAGTCCCCTACTCCATGGGTAATTATGGGTGATTTTAATGCAACCTTGCAATCTCATAAGAAGAGAGGGCCGGGCAACTTCAGTATGGGGTCGGCAACTGAATTTGGAGCCATGGTTGATGCTTGTGTAATGGCTCAAGTGCCTTCTTCTGGAATGAAGTTTACTTGGTCCAACAACCGCCGCAGAGTTAATGTTCGCGCAGTGTTGGATAGAAGCTTCTGTAATGACGAATGGATATCTCGATTTCAGGATTGTGCCCAAACATCCTTGATCGAATTGCCTCGATCACGCCCTATTATGGTCACTTCAGCTCTGCCTCGAGACCGCCTAATGCCCTTTTCGTTTCACAAATTTTGGATAGACCATACAGATTTTGAAACTGTGGTTAACTCATCTTGGAGTGAGTGGATTTCAGGGAACCCTATCTTCGTCCTCATGCTCAAGCTGAAAAAATTAAAAGAAGTTTTGAAAAACTGGGCTAAGACCTCCTTTCCACACATTGATAGAGCTCTTGAAGATGCAAAAAATAACTTAAAGCAGGTGCAGTTAGACATTGAAGCCAACGGGTTAGATGACCACTCTTTTGCTAGGGAAGCAGATGCAAAAACTTCTTTGATTAAAGTCTTGGATTTGCATGAAAAGCTATGGGCGGAAAAGGCTAAAATCAGATGGATGAAGCAGGGGGACAGGAGTTCTAAATTCTTCCATTTGTCTGCAAAAATGAGAAGAATTAGAAATACCATTAGATGCCTCAAGAAACAAGACGGGACCATTGTGGAAGGTCGCAAACAGCTGGGAGACTACATTGTGCAATTTTATGAGGATTTCCACAAAGCCACCCCTACTATAGATCATGTGGACCTTCTTGACTCCATTCCCACGGTTCTTCAACAAAACGATATTTTTTTCTTGGATTCTATCCCGGATGATGAAGAGATAAAGAAGGCAATATGGGAGCTCGACCCGGACAGCTCTCCAGGTCCAGATGGATTTACAGGAGCTTTTTTTAGGAGATACTAGAATATTGTTGAAAGGGAGGTATGTTCTGCAACTCGCCATTTCTTTAGCTCTAGTCATATGCCTGGAGGGATAAACAACAATTTCTTGGTGCTGATACCTAAAGTGGAAGGTGCTTCCTCTCTGGACAAATTCGGCCCCTTATGCATGGGGAATTTTTTTGCAAGATCATATCAAAAGTGATGGCTTTGAGACTTGAAAAATTCCTTCCTCGTCTGATTTCGAAGAACAAGGGCTTTTCAAAAGGAAAATTAATTCATTCAACATCGGCTCGATCGAGCTTGCTAATATGATGTTTGCTTCTACAAGAGGGGGCGGTCTTGGCCTTAAAATTGACATTAAAAAAGCTTATGACACTATTTCGTGGCATTTCCTATTTCTGGTTCTTCGTAAGTTTGGATTCTCTGAGAAATGGGTTACATGGCTGCATCAGATGTTGATATCGACTAAGATATCAATTATGGTCAATGGAGGCCCGCAGGGGTACTTTGATGTTGAGAGAGGCTTAAGACAAGGGGACCCTATTTCTCCTTTACTCTTTATTATTGCGGAAGAAGTTTTGTCCAGAGGGATTAAGTCCTTGATTCACATGAATAAATTGAAGCCGCTTCAGGGTCCAAGAGGCGTCCTTACCCCTAGTCATATTCCCTTTGCAGATGATATTTTTATCTTCTCCAATGCCACTATGAAGTATGTCAGAAATTTAAAGGATTTTTTGCTTCAATATCAGGAATTTTCAGGCCAATGTATAAGCTTAGAAAAAAGCAAGCTCTTCCGAAAATCCTCTTGCCTGAAGCAAAGGCATCTCGACATTCTGGCATCCGTGTAATTTCCCTACCAAATATCTTGGAGTGGAAATTTTCAAGGGAAGAATAAAGAAAGAGGCCTTGTTTCCGATCATGGACAAGATTAAGAGTAGACTGGCAGGTTGGAAAGGCAAGCTCTTGTCAATGGCAGGGAGGGTGGAATTGGTAAAAACTGTTATCTCTGGAATGCCTACACATAGTTTTTTAGTTTACTGGTGGCCTACATCCCTCATCTCTCTGATGGAGAGATGGATGAGAAATTTTATTTGGATAGGGGAGATTGACACGGTGAGGTCGATCACTGTCCAGTGGGACACCTTGTGCAAGCCAAAGGTGGAAGGGGGTCTGAGAATAAGGAGGCTTAGAGATTCTAACAAGGCCATGCTCTACAAACTTGTTTGGAGAATGAGAAAGGAGAAATCTACTGCTGTTGCTTTTCTCAGAGCTAGGTTTGTCAAGAAAGATGGAAGAACTCTTAAAGACTGTCGCCCCTCCTCTATTGCCTCAGGAATAAAACAAATGTGGAGTTTTGTGGATGACAAGGAAAGATGGATTATTGGTAATGGTCTTCTTGCTAATTTTTGGAAGGATAAATGGTGGGGACAGAGATCTATAATGGAGGAGATCAACTTAGATAATTCCAGCTCTCTAATCACTTCTGCTACAGTGGGAGATTTTATTAGAGAGGGACAATGGCATCTTCCAGAGGTAAATGCTCCTTTGCTTAAGCAGATTTTCAATTAGATAAAAAAGATTAAAATTCCCAGTGTGCAAACGGAAGATGTAAGTGTTTGGTCTTTAATGCCTATGGGGAATTTCTCCACGGCGTCAGCTTGGGAGGTCATCAGAAAGGAGTCGCCTAAGGTGCCCTGGGCCTCATTAATTTGGCAAAAGGACTTACCCCCTAGATATTCTACTTTTGGATGGCGGCTGGTTCACTGTAAGCTTCCTACAGATGAGATCATTAAAAGCAAAGGTGTCTACTTAGCCTCTTGCTATTATCTCTGTGGGATGGCCGAAGAAAATATTGATCATATTTTTCTCCACTGCCCATTCTCTATTTCTATATGGGAAAATTTTTAATTGTTTTGGGATTCAGTGGAAAAACCAGGTGTCCATTGCTAACTTCCTCCTATGGTGGAAGAGAAGAGATACTGGCCTCAATGTTAAAAAGCCATGGAAGATGGGATTTCTGCTAATTACTTATCATCTACGATGGGAGAGAAATCAAAGAAGGCATGAGGCTAAGGCAAGACAGGCTAATTTTATTTTTGAATCCATCAGAAGAGAGCTGATTCTATGTCATGGCAGTTCATGCAAAGAGGTTAAGGCATTTTCAGACGTGTTATGCTGCAGGAATCTGGGCTTATCGATTTCTCCCTCAGTTTCTTCTCCACCCCTTGAGGTGCACTGGTGTCGACTGGCCCCTGGCAAAGCTGGAGCAGGTGGTGTGATGCGGAACAGTGAAGGCCAGGCTTGTGACTCTTTTAGTATTTTTCTGGGTATTAAGAAGATATACAAGGCTGAGTTTGAAGTGGTATTGGAAGGGATTGCAACGGCGCAAACTCATAATGCGACACATGTGTGGATAGAATCAGACTCGGTGTCTGTGGTGTCTGCGATTCAACGAAGGTAGATCCCCTGGTTTGCTCTCAAAAGATGGATTTTTTTTCTTCATTATTTGGAATCCATTTCTTGGATAATAACTCACTGCTTTCGAGAAGCAAACCCCCATTACAGATTTTCTAGCTAAAAAGGCCTCTAAATCTGGCCTGTCTGAGACTTCAGTGAAATTTCCTAATCGCATTGTAGCAGAGCTTGTGAATGATGGTGCGAATATGCACAGATTTAGATTTGGCTAGGATGCTCGCTTGCTTTCTCTGCTGATGGCATTGCCGAAGGTGGAGACAGCAAGTTGGGCTAGTGGCGTCATCTGTATTTTTCTTATTTTTCTCTCCTTTTTGGATGTTTTTCCCTTCTTAATAAATTACCCTGTTAAAAAAAAAAGCCCCCTCAGCTGGTAGAATATGAGTGGAGGAGAGAGAGGGTCTAGCGATTTCCAAGGTAGGGGGTTGGTGAGGAAGGGGAGGACGATGGTGGTGGAAGAGAGTTTTTAGATCCTCTAGGAAAGGGGTATGTGATTTTTCAATTCCAATGTGAGGGAGACAAGGCGGCAGTATGGAGGCGAAGCCCTTTATGTGTAGGGGAATAGTTGATTCGGTTCCAACATTGGAAACCAGATTTCAACATCCATGAAGAATAGACTCTCACAAAATTGGTCTGGATTCGCCTTCCTGATCTCCCGTTGGAGTATTGGCATGAGAATATTTTATTATCTATTACGAAGGCAGTGGGGTGCCTTGTTGCTTTAGACAAGTTCACACGGCAAGGTATATTGGGATACTTCACTAGGATCTTGGTGGAGATCGATATTTCAGAACTTAGATTGAAAGATTGGAACCAGGAGGTACCTCTCAGGTATTTGGTTTTCATAAAAAATTCATCTACAAAGATAATGTGGGGTGATGTGGCTACTGTAAGTGCGTCGGTCACTTGATTGCTGCTTGTAGACAGAAGAACGTTGATGATGCTAAACAAAGTGTAGTGGAGAAGAACGTGGGTGTGCCAGGGGCAGTGTATGTGGAAGATGGAGTTAACTCACGAGGGGTTGACTCGGTGAGGGAGATGCCAAGTATGCCTAACGTCTTGCCTAATTTGAATATTCCCAACCAGAATATTACTCACTTAAGTAATTTTCCAAATAATGAGTCGCTTAATGATGGAGGAATTCAAATTCGTTTGAATTCTCTTATTGGGAATCCTAACGTATTCAGAAAGTGGGGAGATTGCATTGAAGGGGATTCTTAGAATCGGGTCGATAGTGAGGCTGATTCTATGGAGTCAGTTATGGGTTGATGGTTCAGGACTTAGATGTGAGTTCGGGTCGACCCGTATTGTCTATGGATGAGTTGATTCACCAAAGGTCTCTTGAACCTGATGAAGCTGAGACAGTCGCAGAGGCTAGGTACCCGTCTCGCTCTATAAGGATGGGTGCTAGCACGGGGTGAGGTCGAGTGGAGGCTATTGGTGTCCAATGTTCAAGCATGGTGTTTGAGATTTTAAAATGTAACCGCAAGCGTACGGATCAGTGTAGCTACAGGTCGAACACAGGGTGAGCAGCCACTTTATTTTTTTTTGCTTCTTTTAATAATGCAAAGTGAACCAATTAATGATTGTGATCTAATTCTAATTACCATCCTAAATATATGTATCTAAAATAACATCCTAACCATTCATCATCTAAGAATTTAAACAAGCAAGCCACATAATTAAAATTAAATAAATAAATAGCTGAAAATAAACACCCCACGCAATTAAAATGCAATGAAGGAAAAAAATACTGAAATAAAAATAAAGTAAAAGAAAGGGGATAAAGCTAGAGAGAGACTCACAAGTAGGTTTCTCTACTCACCAAGGATGCATCATAATATGAGCTTCCCTACTCACCAGAGTCACTCTTACAGGGATTACTCTACTTGGCTTTAGGGAAAGGGAGACAATTAAAATAAAAACAATAAAATGATGGTTCTATGGCTAGGAGGGGCAAAGCCAACACATACACTAGCCATGAACCTTGAGGAAAAGGGATAGCAATAATGTAACAACTCAAATTAAAATCCTAAATTAAGAAAGAAAGGGTAGTCAAAAGAGGGAATGAGAGGTAGGAGAGAAGACTACTGAAGGAGCCTACTTACTTGAACTTCAACCTTTGAACTGAAAACTTGATCAATTTGAGATACTACCAGTACTAAAAACCAGATATGGAATAAACCAAATTTGAAATTTATAGTACTAAAGAAAACAAATCTGAAGAAAAAATTGAACTTGAAAGACAAGCTTCATAGCTTATTCTTGTCACCTAAAACTAAGCCTAGAACTAGAACTTGAAAATTACAACTTCAATTGTTTAAACAATAAAATAAAAGATTGAATAAAAAACAAAAGTGTTTGCATTAATTGAATAAAAAGAACTTACAAAAGTGTTTAAAGCATAAACCTAGAACTAGAGCTAGAGAAAGAGAAAACTAGAGAAAGAGATAGAGCAACTAAGAAAAAACTCTAGAAAAGAATGAAGTCCTTCCTCCCCTTGTGTTAATTCTATTATATAGAGAATGGGGGAGGGAAGCTAATTATTTTAGCTTCTAAAAAAAAAGATTTTTTTTTATCTTATTGATGAAGTGGAGGAGAGAGAAGAGAGAAAACGTGTGGAGAGAGATCTCCCACGATTTTTCTTACCTTTTTTCTCTTATTTTTTTCTCCCTTTTTCTATTTTTCTCTCTCTTCTTGCTCAAGAAACCCCCTTTAGCTGATTTTTCTTGCTTGGATTTGGACAATATTCTATTTTAATGAGAAATTCCATCCATGCCCTTATCTTTTTTTTTTTTCCTATTTTTTCTCTTTATTTTCTCTCTCACTTCTTCAAATTTGCGCTGACCTCCTTTAAGTGATGAGTAGGAGATTGAAAATCTTCTAAAAAAAACCTCAAAACCTCAACAAAATGGCAGCTAAGAGGTTCAAACTTGAGATATCCTAATAAGGAAGAGATTTTACACATCACAACTCACCAACTACGCTAGGTAGTTGTTGTTATCAAAAATGAATCTTTAATCACTTAAGGATGTGGTCCATCGATCCTTGTTGGTATTTGGAATATTCTTTATACCCTTGGAACAACTGCAGATGGGCTAGTTCTGCATTTCGGTTTAGTTCTAATCCATTATTCTTTTTTCTGGCCTGAAAAGAATAATCATTTGTACGGTTGACCAAACGAATGTGTACTTACAATTGAACACGTCCATCTTGCTCAAAATTTCGTTCTCTTCGTAATCATAAAAAGAAATAGGACCTCTTTACTGTAAAATTGGAGATATAGCGCCCGATAGTCTTTAAGACCTTGAAATTATAAAACTTGTAAAAAGAGAGTAAAACCCAAGGTAGCTCCATTCTAAATATGTAAAATGCATGTTTTACTACACTAGATTTCACACATAAATGTGCTCATCAGAATTCCCCCACACTTAGACTTTGCTAGTCCTAAAGCAAAACAAAATGAAAAATAATAAAAACAAAAAACCTAACTCACTTTCGTAGGAATCACAGTTGCACTTAGCATGCGCAACAAGCCTTTAAACCCCTAGGTCACCCATAGTGGATAAGGTGTGTCCCGTGGGTATTTGCAATGAATATACACCTAAAATTCATAATAAACAAATCTCAACCTTGGCTAAAGGTAAGGGCCATACCGATCCGGAGTAAAGATAATTCCCCTTACAAGGGACCCCCACACTTGAACTTTATTACCCTTTATCAATTCTAGGCACTAGCATATTTCTTAATTTGGAACTCACTTCGTCTCTTCCAAAACATCCTTATCTTAAGGAAAATCCACTTGGGAAGAAATAGGGAACCAATGACTAAGGCATTGGAGTGTTTTTTACCAAACATGTTACCTAGCATTAATGACATTTGTACATTTTTTTCTCCTTTTTTCACTTAATAAACTCTATTCTAGTCCACTACTTTTGGCCTGAATGACATGATGGAGCAAACACCAGACACCCAAGTTACTATGTAGCTTCGTTTTTTGCATATGCCCACAAAGACAATGATGCTAGAGTTCTTTGAGAAGTTTCCTTCCTAGGAATTTTGATCAAGACACCACGCTTCCTGAGGCACAATGCCTTGTCTAGTTTCAAGGGAATCAACTCTTATTCTTCTTTATACCGTATTTCACACTTCATTTAAAATTGTGCATTTATCAACTCATGCCAAATTAAAAAGAATGTTTCAACTCCAAATCAAAAGTACAAGGAACCCACAGACTTACATCTGGTCTAACACCACAAAACAAGGTCTCTTATTTTTCAAAAGAAAGTCCCATCTCGAGACACAGGCTTGTTTCTTTCTTCTCAATAGGGTTTTTATACGTTCAAAATGGATACCTTAATCAAAACTTTTATTTTCATACATCAAGCAACCAAATGGTATGATCATTAGCCAAAAGCCAAAGTAGGACTTCATCCTTAGCAAGCTCAAAAATAAAAAGAAAAACAAACAAAACAAAGTGAAAAAAGTTAAAACTGGTTTCCCTCCCCCACACTTAAGTCATGCATTGTCCTCAATGCATGAAAATAATTAAAAGCGAAGACAATGCAAGGGGGTCATACCTCATTAAAAACTAGTCATCAGTGTAAAGAGGTTCATGGAGATCCATGACCTCTTCACTACTAGTAGTAGAAAACTTGAGGAATAGTTTCAAACGCTGACCATTAACCTTCAAAATTACCCCTGTTCCTAGATTCAGAATCTCCACAGCCCCATGGAAATATATATTATGGACAATAAACAGTCCATCCCATCGAGATCTAAGCTTACCAGGGAAAAGATGGAATCAAGAGTTGTACAATAAGACCTTATCACCAATTGTAAAAGATTTACACAGAATATACTTATCATGAAAAGCTTTGTTGGTCTTTTCCTTGTAAATCCTAGAACTTTCATAGGCATCATTCCTAAGTTCCTCCAACTAAGATAGTTGGAGCCTACGATGAATTCTCGCATCAGACAAATCAAAGTTGAGCTTCTAGATGGTCCAAAAGGCCTTATGCTCCAACTCAACTGGTAAGTGACAAGTTTTCCCATACACCAAACAGTAGGGAGGCTGACCAAGGTCGGTTTTAAATGTAGTCCTATAGGCCCACAAGGCATCAATGAGCCTAAGGGACCAATCCTTACGGTTGGGATTAATAGTTTTCTCCTAATTTGTTTGATCTACCTATTAGACACCTCCACTTGGCCACTATTTTAGGGGTGATAAGGAGTAGATAACTTATGGGTGATCCTATACTTTTCATTAAGGTCGATTACAAAAATAAGTACCCCTATCACTAATTATTGCACGTGGTGCACCAAAGCGGGAAAAAATGTTCTCTTTGAGAAAATAGACCACCACTTTGTGGTCATTAGATCTACAAGGTATGGCCTCTATGCATTTAGAAACGTAATCAACAGCCAAAAGTATGTATAAATTCTCAAAGGAATTAGGGAATGGTCCGATGAAATTGATGCCCCATACATCAAAGATCTCAACTACCAGAATAGGGTTGAGGGGCATCATATTCCTCTTATTGATACGACTAAAAGACTGGCAGATGGGACAAACCTTGTAAAAATCAAAAACATCTCTAAAAAGAGTGGGTCAATAACATCTGCATTGGAGAACCTTTGCTATAGTCTTCTTAGGTCCAAAGTGTCCATCATATACATAATCATGGCAAAAAGAGAGAATAGAATGTTGCTCATGATTAGGAACACATCGTCGGATAATCTGTTCCAGACATATCTTAAACAAATAATGATGATCTTAGAAAAAAGTGCTTAACTTGGGAATGAAACCTATACTTATCTTGGGTGGACCAGTGATCCAGAGTCACACCTGAGACTAAGAAGTTGACAATTTCAGCAAACCATGGTTCACTGGACACTGCAAATAACTATTCATCTAAAAATTTCTCGTTGACTGGAGAATCAACAATCAAAGAATTGGGAAGCTGGGATAAATGGTCTGCAACTAGGTTTTCAAATCCTTTCTTATCCCTGATTTCTAAATCAAACTCTTGCAAAAGTAAAACCCACCTAATGAGAAGGGGTTTGGCATCCTTCTTCTGAACCAGGTATCTAAGAGCAGGATGATTAATATACACCACCACATGTGAACCAATTAAGTAAGACTAAAACTTTTCTAATGCAAACACAACAGCTAAAAATTCTTTTCAGTGGTTGTATAATTGAGTTGTGCATCATTTAAGGTCCTACTAGCATAGTAAATGACAATGGGCAATTTATTAATCCTTTGACCCAAAATCGCTCCTATGGTAAAATTCGAAGCATCACACATCAGTTCAAAAGGTTTAGTCCAAATAGGTGGTTGAACAATAGGTGCATTAGTCAACTCCTTCTTAAGTTATTTGAAGGATTCTAGGCACTCTTTAGAAGACTCAAAAGTTTGATCTTTGGCAAGTAATGAAGTGAGAGGTCGTGCTAACTGACTAAAATTCTTAATAAACCTTTTATAGAAGCCCACATGCCCTAGAAAAGACCAGACATCCTTAACAAAATTGAGGAGGTGCTAAATTACCAATTAAATCCACTTTTGTTCTATCTACCTTAATTCCCTCCTTGGATATAATATGGCCTAAAACAATACCAGATTTAACCATAAAATGACATTTCTCCCAATTCAAAACCAAATTCTTAGATATGCACCTTTTCAAAACTAGGGAAAGATGATGAAGACATTCAGAATAGGAATTCCCATGAATTAAAAATTCATCCATAAATACTTCTAAGAATTTTTTGATCATGTCAGAAAAAATACTCATCATACATCGTTGGAATGTAGCAGGGGCATTGCAAAGCCCAAAGGGCATACGCTTGTAAGCAAATGTTCTATATGGACATGTAAAAGTGGTCTTATGTTGGTCCTCTAAAGCAATTGAGATCTGATTATATCCAGAATATCCATCAAGAAAATAATAGTATTCATGTCCAACTAACCTGTCTAACATCTGGTCAATGAATGGCAATGAGAAGTGGTCCTTCCAGGTTGTCACATTAAGTTTCCTCTAGTCTATGCACACTCTCCACCCTGATTGGATTCGGGTTGAAATTAGTTCATTATTGGCATTGAAAACTACAGTCACCCCAGACTTCTTAGGCACTACGTTAACTGAGCTTACCCATTGGTTATAAGAAATAAGATAAATTATTCCATGATCTAAGCACTTTACGATCTCTTTTTTAATGGTTTCTATCATCACTGGGTTAACTCTTTTTTGGAGTTCCGTGGATGGTTTGGAATCCTCCATAAGATGTATATGATGTTGCACAATAGAAAGGCTTACACCCTTGATATTAGCCATGGTCCAACCTAGGGCTTCCTTATTATCTTTTAACACTTTAAGTAACTCCTCTTCCTGGTTAGAAGTCAAATTTGAATAAATTATCACAGGAAGAGTTTGGTTAGGCCCTAGGAAAGCATACCTCAAATTAGATGGCAGCTCCTTAAGATCTAGCTTAGGGGGCTCAACTATGAAAGGTTTGGGAATGTGAAGACTCAAGACTTCAGAAAAGAAATTTTCACTATCATCATCCAACTCATCCATACACTCTTGGAATTCTAAATCAAAATCAATATCAAAGTTGGTAATTAAATCATCAAAAAAATCCAGAAAATCCTCAAGCATATTGATCTCTTCTTTCATATGTGATTGCTTGCCTATCCTAAATATATTAAACTCAATAGTTTGGTTTCCAAATGATAACCTTAGAAAACCATTCTGGTAGTTGATTAATGCATTATTAGTAGCCAAGAATGGTCTTCCTAGAATTATTGGGATCTCATCCTTGGTTGAGAAGGGCTTGGTATCTAGCATAATGAAATCAACAAGGAAAATAAATTCCCCCACCTTTAGTAAGACATCCTCAACCATCCCTTTAGGAATCTTAATAGACCTATCTACCAACCGAAGAGTAGTTCCAGTGGCTTTTAATTCTCCCAATCCTAGTTGCTTGTACATATGGTAAGGTAAAAGATTCACACTTATGCCAAAGTCAAGTGAGGCATGCTCAATGTAGGTGTTGCCTATGACACAAAATATGATAGGGCTCCTTGGATCATTATACTTAGCTGCTATAGGCTGAGTAATTATGAAACTAATGTTACCTGCCAAGAACGCTTTTTTAGGCACACTAGTGATATGTTTGCGAGTACACAAATCTTTCAGTACCTTTGCATAGGCAGGGATCTAAGATATGGCATCCAAAAGAGGGATGTTCACTTCTACCTTTTTGAAAACTTCTAAAATTTTATCCATGGAAGTAATCTTCTTTTTGTTTACTAAGCGATTAGGAAATGGGACAGGATGAACATAAGGACTGTTAGAGATTTTCCCTTTTTCAGAAGAATCATTTTTGGTTTCCTCAACCAAATCATCTTTAATTTTAAAAGAATCTTTAGGTTCATCAGACGAACATGGAACAAGAGGCACAGTTGTGTCCTCAACTGAAAGAGAGTTAACAAGAGTAATAGATGGGGAAGATTTAGGAATACTCTGTTGGTACTCTCTACCACTCCTAAAGGTATAAACAACATTACCTTGGTTCGAAGGCCCTTGTTGGGTCTGACCTTATACCATATTCAGTGGTGCATTAGTTGGTGCTTGTGAACTAATAGACTAATGATGCCTAGGGTTAGGCTCTAGTTGATTGGATAAAGTTCCTTTCTCCCTCTCACGCATAATTCAGATAACTTGGGTGAGTTCTCTTGTAAGATTTTGATGGCTTGTCATGAGGAGGGCTATATTTTTTTCCAATTCACTTATTCTACTTGAATCTCCAGTGTTGGTAAACCCAGGGGATTGTTGATAAGATGATAGGAGAGGGGCCCTAGGAAAACTAGTCAAGGTCCTACATTTGACTTAGGAAAGTGTTTTGAGAAAAAGATTGTTGTGCAAAGGGAGGCCTTTAGGGTCCAGGTTGACCTTGATTATGAAAACTGGAAGGCCCTGCTTGGTTGCTCTGATTCCAAAAGAAATTTAGATCATTTCTCCATCCTGGATTGTAGGTGTTACTATATGGATTATTCTGGTATAAGGCATTAATATTATCATTAGAAGTGCCCCCAGAGATGTTGGGGCATTCTTCTATGATATGTCTAGGGGACTGGCACCAAGCACAAATCTTAACCAAATTGACTGATGATGGCTCTCTAGGAACAACAACTTCAATCCTCTTGATTAGGCTATCAAAATGGGTTTCCTTGGCTACTATCCCACCCGAAAAATATCATTTTCCTCCTATAATTCTTTCACTCTCTTGGGTTGATTTTCACTTACGGGTTTTGTCAGCTAAGTCAAGTAAGAATTCTCATACCTTTCCTTCATCTGTAAAGGATGTGAATCTCTCAGGGCACATAGACTCTGTCATTTATTTAGTTGGGTAATCAATACCCTCATAAATTATTTGACATAAATATCATAAATCTAGGCCATGGTGAGGGCATTCTTGGAGTAGATCCTTGAATCTCTCTATAAGTTTGGAAAAGGACTCACTAGGCTTTTGCCTAAACTGAAGGATATCACTTCTAAGCTTATTGGTCTTGTGAGTTGGGAAAAACTTTTTAAGGAAGACAACTGTGAACTATTTTCATGAGATTATAAAATTTGTGGGTAACCCATACAATCACTTCTTAGCTTGGTCTTTTAATGCAAAAGTGATAAACCTAAACTTAACAGCATCATCAGAAAACTGTTGGATCTTAATTAGATACATACCTCTTCAAATTCCCTTAGAAATAGATATGCATCCTCAGAGGCCAACCCATAGAAGTGGGGCAACATAGTGATGTATTGAGATCTGAGTTCAAAATTATTGCCCAGGGCTTATGGTAGAACTATGCAAGAAGGTTGGGCTGTTCTAGCAGGGTAGAACCTATCTTTTAGAGATTTAGGTGAGGGGTTTTGATGTTGGTCTCCCATATTGAAAGGTTCTAAAGAGAGCAAATGTATAGGGTCACTATTTGTTGGATCTCTTCTTTCTAACTGATTCTTAGTATTACGTACCCACCTAACACTCATGTAACAGAAAATTACCCACAACTAGAGTAAGACAAGCACAAAATAATGGATAGCAAACATTTTTTTATGATTTTTTTGATTTTTTTGGGGCTTTTTGGGAGCTTACCGGCAGGGATCCAGGGTTGTTCAAGTCAATTCATGAGGTATTACTACAGGGCGAAACCTGTCTTTATCATACTGTGAGGCATGACGACCTCAACTAATACAACTATTATTGCAAGTTGTTCTTCTCAGGAATTCAATAAAAGAAAAGGAAAAAAGAAAAGCAAACAAAGCACTCCGATTTACCAAAAAAAAGTGAAAAATAACATAGAACTGCCTCTCCGGCAATGGTGCCAAAAACTTGAGGTTTTAAAATGTAACCGTAAGTGTACGGATCAGTGTAGCTACGGGTCAAACACAGGGAAAACAGTCACTTTATTTTTTTTGCTTCTTTTAATAATACAAAAGTGAACCGATTAATGATTGTGATCTAATTATAATTATCGTCCTAAACATATGTATCTAAAATATCGTCATAACCATTCGTCATCTAAGAATTTAAACACGCAAGCCACATAATTAAAATTAAATAAATAAATAGCTGAAAAATGAACACCCCACGTAATTAAAAAGCAATGAAGGAAAAAAATGCTGAAATAAAAATAAAGTAAAAGAAAGGGGATAAAGCTAGAGAGAGACTTACAAGTAGATTTCTCTACTCAGCCCGAGGAATGCATCAAAATATGAGCTTCCCGACTTGACCAGAGAGTCACTCTTACAAGGGTTACTCTACTTAGCTTTAGGGAAAGGGAGACAAGTAAAATAAAAATAATAAAATGATGGTTCTATGGCTAGGAGGGGCAAAGCCAATGCAATTACTAGCCATGAACCTTGGGGAAAAGGGATAGCAATAATGTAACGACTGAAATTAAAATCCTAAATTAAGAAAAAAAGGGTAGTCAGAAGAGGGAATGAGAGGGAGGAGAGAATACTACTGAAGGAGCCTACTTACTTAAACTTCAACCTTTGAACTGAAAACTTGATCGATTTGAGATACTACCAGTACTAAAAACCAGATCTGGAATAAACCAAATCTAAAATTTCTAGTACTAGAGAAAACAAATCTGAAGAAAAAAATTGAACTTGAAAGACATGCTTCATAGCTTATTCTTGTCTCCTAGAACAAAGCCTAGAACTAGAACTTAAAAATTACAACTTCAATTGTTTAAACAATAAAAATAAAAGACTGAATCAAAAACAAAAGTGTTTGCATTAATTGAATAAAAAGAACTTACAAAAGTGTTTAAAGCATAAACCTAGAACTATAGCTAGAGAAAGAGATAACTAGAGAAAGAGATAGAGCAACTAAGAAAAAACCCTAGAAGAAGAATGAAATCTCTCCTCCCCTTGTGTTAATTCTATTATATAGAGATTGAGGGAGGAAAGCTAACGATTTTAGCTTCTAAAAAAAAAAAGATTTTTTTTTTTATCTTGTTGATGAAGTGGAGGACAGAGAAGAGAGAAAACGTGTGGAGAGAGATCTCTCACGATTTTTCTTGCCTTTTTTTTCTAATGTTTTCTCCTTTTTTTTTTTTTTTCTTCTTACCCAAGAAACCCCTTTTGGCTGATTTTTCTTGCTTGGATTTGGACAATATTCTATTTTAATCGGAAATTTCATCTATGCCCTTGTCCTTTTTTTTTTTTTTCTTCTTTCCTATTTTTTCTCTCTCTTCTTCAAACTTGCATACAACCATCTTGGCCGACCTCCTTTAAGTGATGAGTAAGAGAGAGAAAATTTTCTAAAAAAAACCTAAACAAAATGGCAACTAAGAGGTTTGAACTTGAGACCTCCTAATAAGCAAGGGATTTTGCACACCACAATTCACCAACTACGCTAGGTAGATGTTGTTACCAAAAATGAATCTTTAATCTTAAGGATGTGGTCCATCGATCCTTGTTTGTATTTGGAATATTCCTTATACCCTTGGGACAGCTACAGATGGGCTGGTTCTGCATCTCGGTTCAGTTCTGATCCATTATTCTTTTGCTAGCCCGAAAAGAATAATCACTTGTACAGTTGACCAAACGAATGTATACTTGCAATTGAACACGTTCATCTTGCTCAGAATTTCATCCTCTTCGCAACTATGAAAAGAAATAGGACCTCTTTATATGTAAAATTGGAGATATAGTGTCTGATAGTCCTTAAGGCCTTGAAATTATAAAACCTACAAAAAGAGTAAAACCCAAGGTAGCTCCATTCTAAATATGTAAGATGTATGTTTTACTACACTAGATTTCACACATAAATGTGCTCATCACATGGATGCTAGGACTGAACATGTGGTCTCTTCACTACCGATGGTGAATGACTCCAGAGCGATTGCATCTGTGATTCATGAGGTAGCCATGGTGGATAGGGCGGCTATGACCAGGGAGAGGGAAGGAGGTGGTTTGGCTGCGGGAGGAAAGGAGAAGAAGAAGGGGGGAGGTTAGACCAAAATTTCTGACAAAAATAAAATCTAAAACTAGTTTGCCATATATGTTCTTTATTGGAACATTCGGGGTGTAAGAAAGGCTGCGGTGAGAAGTCCCTTACGAAGAATGACGAAGGAGTCCACTCTGGAGATTCTTTGTTTGGCTAAACCCATGGTTCATGTAAGGAGGTTCCCTGCTTTATTTTTTAGTAAAATGGGGTACAATGTTGATTTTATTCATAATAATAGGCCAAATAAAGTGCCTAACCTGTGGATAGTCTGGAAATTTGGAATTAGTCATCCAGTGATTGTTGGTATGTCTGATCAACATATTTTTATGATGGTAGATTAGGCTGGTGAAAAGGTTGGCATGTCTCTAATTCATGCTAGTTCCTTTAAAGTTGTGCGGCGTCAGCTGTGGCTGGACTTAGAGTCGCAAGTTGATTCAGTGGTGCCTTGGGCTGTTATAGGGGATTTCAATGCCATGTTGATGTCCCATGAAAAGAGAGGTCCAAGGGATTTTAATTTAAGCTCTGCTACTGAGTTCCAGGAAATGGTGGATGTTTGTAGGCTGTTACCTGTCCCTTCTCAGGGGAAGAAGTTTACATGGTAAAATAACCGGTGGAGGTGGCGTGTGCATGCGATTTTAGACCATAGTTTTTGTAATGAAAAATGGCTGGATGTTTTTAAGAATATCGGGCAGTGGGTGCTTGTTTGTTCTAGATCAGATCACTCTCTCCTTTTGATCTCGTCTAACTGCGTTCCTAAACTGGAGAATTTCCCAGTTCGGTCCCATAGTTTTTGGATGGAGCATGATAAATTTCTGGATGTGGTGGAGGAAGTTTGGAAGGTTCATATTGAGGGGCCATCCGATTTTTGTACTTGCTCAGAAGTTGAAACGGGTCAAGGAAAGGTTAAAGATTTGGGTGAGGGAATCTTTTCCTAATTTAAATGAAGAGGTGGACAAGGCCTTACTGGTGTTAAAGAATGTTCAAGACATAATTGAGGTGTTAAGGATGTCTGACGATCTTTCCAATAAGGAGGCCGTTGCAAGAGAAGCTTTGGGCTAAAAAATCCAAACTAAGATGGATGAAGGAAGGTGATGGAAATACGAATTTTTTTCATCTCTCTATTAAGATGAGAAAAGCTCGTAACTAGATTACAGCCTTAAAAAGAGACGATAGTTCATGGGTCTCTGATCAACTGGGTATAACATCCTCCATCTCTAGTTTTTTTCAAAAACTCCATTCCATGAAGTCTTTACGATTTCTGAGCATCAAGATCTGTTGGAGTGTATCCCTAGGGTGAAAGTGCTGGTGGAAGAGGATGTTACTTACTTGGAATTAATTTCAAGTAGGGCTGAAATCAAAACAGCGGTTTGGTATTTAGACTCTGACTGTCCTCCGGGTCCTGATGGATTCCCAGGGAAATTTTTTTAAAGATGTTGGGAGGTTGTGGAGGACGATTTTTGTCAGGCGGTAAGATCCTTTTTTGTGGATGGTAGGTTGCCAAAAGGGATAAATAACTACTTCATATCCTTGATTCCAAAGGTATAGGGTGCCTCTTCTTTGGACAGGTTTCGTCCCATATGTATGGGGAATTTTTTTGTTTGTAAAGTTATTTCTAAGATTATGTCATCTAGATTAACTTGTTTGCTGCCTCGATTGATCTCAGAAGAACAGGGTGCCTTTCAGAAGGGGAAAATAATATCTATAAATATCAGTCTGGTCTGAGCTGGTAAACTTGATGCACTCCACAGTGAGAGGTGGTGGTATGGGGTTGAAACTCGATGTGCAGAAGGCCTATGATTTCCTATCATGGGAATTTTTATTTGCAACCTTGGTAAAATTTGGTTCTCTTCTAAATGGATCTCTTGGATTCACCATCTATTGATGTCTTCCGGGGTTTCTATTTTAGTCGATGGTGGTCTAGTGAGTTTCTTTGAAGTGGGAAGAGGTCTACGTCAGGGAGACCCAATTTTTCCCTTTTTGCTCATTCTGGTGAAGGAGGTATTGTGCAAAGGGCTGAGGTCTATGATTTGCGAGGGGAGATTGAAGTCGCTTCCTGGACCTAGAGGTGTGCCTATTCCTTCTCATTTACTTTTTGCAAATGATATCTTAATTTTCATGAACGCGTCTGCAAAATACGTAAAGAATCTAGACTCTTTTTTGGTTAAGTATCAAGAATCTAGACTCTTTTTTGGTTAAGTATCAGCCTTTTTCTGGCCAAAAAATTAACCTTGAAAAAAGCAGTTTGTTCTTTGGAAAAGTTGCTCCCCATAGGAAGCAGTTTATAAGTGATTTCTTGGGTATCCATTCGGCCAGGTTGCCTACAAAGTATTTAGGGGTGGACCTTTTCAAAGGAAGGGTGAAAAAAGAATTCCTTTTTCCTCTGCTGGACAAAATTAAGAGTAGACTGGCTGGTTGGAAGGGTAGGCTGCAATCACTGACAAGAAGGGTGGAGTTGGTGCGGTCTTTTATATCTAGCATTCCTATTCACAATTTTGAAATTTACTGATGGACTGAGTCTTCTGTTAAGGTGGTGGAAAGATGGATGAGCAATTTCATTTGGTCATGTGATTTGGACTTGGGAAAAAAAATTGTGGTCAAATGGGTGGATGTTTGTAAACCCAAGAGAGAAAGAGGATTGGGCATTAGAAGGCTGAGAGATATAAGTTTTGCTTGTTTATGCAAGTTGACAAGGCAAATTAAGTATGAAGATTCCTCGATGGGTGCCTTCTTTCGGGCTCATTTTCTTAAGGCCAATGGTTCTCTGAGAAAAGGACAAATCTCTTCCTCTATTTTGCCAGGCATTAAAAAGGTTTGGGATTTTGTTGCTTCTCAGGGGTAGTGGATGGTAGGTGATGGGCAACAAATCAAATTTTGGTCTGATCAGTGGTTGGGGGAAATGTCCATTATAGAAAGGTTGGGTGTGGACTTAGCCTCGGTTGAGCCTTTGAGAGCAAAAGTCTCTGACTTTATCATTAGTAGGCACTGGTCTCTACCAAGTGTAGAATCGGACCTGCTTACTACTATTTTTGAAGAAATTTGCTCCATTTACATTTCTAATGTGCAGGATTTTTGCCATTGGAGGCCTACCTCCTCGGGGATTTTTTCTATAAAATCTGCTTGGGAAAAAAATCAGAGTTTAGTTTCTCAAAGTAGGATGGGGTTCGTTGGTATGGCAATCGAAGATTCAACTTTGCCAAGCTGTTTTTAGATGGAGGTTAATCCATAACAAAATCCCAACTGAAGATAATGTAAAGAAGCGCGGAGTGCCCTTGCCTTCCAGATGCAGTTTGTATGACCAAGAAGAGGAATCTCGTGACCATCTATTTTATGACTGTATTTTTGCGAGAAAAATTTGGCAGAAATTTTTTGATTGCTTTGGTGCAAGGATTAAAGTATCGGTATCGGTCACGGTATCGGTTGGTCAAAATTAAGATACGTATCGGAGGGTATCGTATCGGAGATACGCTAAGATACGCTAAAGATACGCATATAAATGGATAGGGAACACATTTTATACACTTTGCATAAAAAAAGTTAAAAAAGTTATATATAACATGTAGAATGCATAAATACTTAAGTAGAGGGTATCGATTGATAGACAAATATATTGAGTTGAAAATGTTCAAAATGATGAGGGTATGGTATTGATAGACAAATATATTTTTTGAGAAAATCAAAATTTTCCATGGAAGTTGTAGAACACTTGTTTTACATAACATATAAAAAATCTAAACATTTTTAATCATTGAGCATGAGTAGATCTAAGAAATATGAAATAAATTGAAACCCTCATTTTCTCTTGAAAAAGTTTGTAAATCCTTATAAATCCAATGATTTCATGTAATAATGATGCACAAAATGTGATTCTAAGTATGATGAACTAGGGGTGTCAATTGTGGTCCGAACCGACTAAACCGATCGGACCGACTGCTTATAGACGTCCAATTCGACTGCTTATAAACGGTCGGTCTTGGTTTTACATTTGGACCGTCGGGTGCCCGACCGAGACCGACCGTTAACACCCGATCGAGACCGCCTATTGTGCATCGCCTAGCCCGACCCTTTAATGATTGTAGAATACCTATTTTACCCCCAAATTAGAAAGTAAAACTAAAAAGTAAAAACATGTTCATATTTTAAATAATGGTTATATTTGGTATCATTTATTAATTTATTGTCATTTTTTGGGTTTGCATGAGTGGGCCGGAATATAAGAGCACATTTTAAAGATGGTCCGCTTAAAACCGTTAAAGCCCGTTAACATTAAACATGTCCGTAGCCCAATTAAGGCCCGACTAAAGCCGATTAAGGTGGCCCGATTATAGCCCGAGGCCGACCGATCGAATATAAAGTGTACCATGCCCTCAATAACTAAGCCCGATTAGTTAAATGGGCGGACACGTGTAGCCTTTGAAAGTCTTTAAGCCCGATTAAGCCCGATCGAAACCGAACCACCCAACCGTTGACACCCTATGATGAACCTTAGATTTGTAAAAAACTTGAAAATCTAAGATTAAAGTTGAAAAAGTGAGTAAAGATTCAAGAACTTACTATTCAAAATTTTCAACTTTCAAGTTCAAGGTTCTTCTTGGACTATGTTTTTCTCCTTCTTTGAACCATTCACTTGACAATGTTTTTCAATCTACCATTTGAGTCTCCAAAAGGTGTGTGAATCAAAGGAAGAAAGAAGAGAAATATAGAAAACTATTGGTGAGAGTTTGAAGTGTTTGTTCAAACAATAAAAGGCACATTCACGGAATTTTCATATTTTCATCGATCACGATCCGATACGGTACGCGATAAAGATTGACATGCTCGACATCGCACGATACGGTCGATACATACCGATAGCACGATACTCTCGGAATTTCCAGATTTTCAAAAGTTCAGATCGAGAGTATCAGACGATCGGTACCGACACGTAGCGATGCGAACGACACGATACGACATGATCACGTAAAGGGGCCCAAAATTCCAGATCGGTATGTATTGTGCCGATGCCTACCGATACGGCACGATACGCACCGATACTTAAAACCATGCTTTGGTGTGATGGGGAATGGTTTTTCAAGGATGAAAACTTTCATTGCTTGGTGGAAGTCTAAAGGGAAGATGGTCTCTTGTCAGTGTATTTGGAAAAAAGGTTTTGTACAGATACCTTATTACATTTGGTTGGAGAGGAATGCCAGAAGATATGAAGGTGTTTTTAGATCAGTGGAGCACTACTTTGCTATGCTCAAAGGTGAAGTAAATTCTCAAACCCTATTCCATAATAGTTCTCACATTTCTATTTCGGATTTGATGGGTGCTAGGAGTCTTGGGTTTTTTAGGGTGCAACGCATCCATAGTGATTGTTTTGAAATTTTCTGGTGTCATCCCCCGAGAGGGTGGTAGAAAGTAAACACGGATGGGTGTTCTCTTGGGAACCCTGGAATCTCTGGCACAAGTGGAGTTTTTCATAATGAGATGGGGGAGGTTATGGTTAATTTCAGGGATTTCCTTGGTATTCATACCAATTTTGAAGCGGAATTTTTTGTTGTAATTTCAGGGATTGAGCATGCTGAAAATCTGGGTGTGCAAAGGTTGTGGATCGAATGTGATTCGATCGTGGTGGTCACCTTGTCAGAAAACAGGTCCCTTGGCTAGTTACGAGATGGTTAGCTGATGAGTTTCTTGGATCGTATGGAGTGAAAAATCAGCCATTGTTTTCGTAAAGGAAATTCAATAGCTGATTTTTTATCAAAATCTGCGGCTATATCTTAATCCTCATCCCCAGTGACAATATGGTTGGCTTTGGTCAAGATGGATCTTGATATGGATTCCTCGAGTCTTCCCAAATTCAGGATGACTTGATAGTGTTTTTATGCTTTTTTCGATTTTGTTTTGTGGATGCTGAGTTGTTGGGATCTTTTCTCTGCTAATGGCAATGACGAAGGTGGGGTAGGAGTTCTTTCTCGGTCTCCCAGTTATCTGTTTGGGGTCTTGTCTTGATTCCCTTTAGTTTGTATATTATTTCCTTTTTTCTATTTTTAATACAAATGATTTCTAGCGAAAAAAAAGTAAGCCCCCTCGGCTCTGGATGAAATTAAATGTTGATGGCAGCTCCATGGGGAATCCTGAGAGAGTAGGTGTTGGAGGTGTGATGCATGACTACCAAGGGAGAGTGATCTTCTCCTTCAAACTCTTCCTTGGCATTCAGACAAATTATTATGCAGAGTTTAGAAGTTTGCTTGATAGAATTCGCTATGGTTTGAATCTGGGGGTGGTAGGTCTTTGGATTAAGTCTGACTCAGTTGCAATTGTGACTGCGGTCCAGTGCAAGGCTATTCCATGGTTTGTCCTTCAGGACTGGCTTTGTCTACAACAGTTCCTCAATTCAATCCCTTGGAAGATAACTCATTGTTATAGGGAATCAAACCATGTTGCTGATTATCTTGCCAAGTCCGTAGCAAAAACAGGTGTCTCTGGAACCATGGTGGATTTTCCCTCATATGTTTTTCGAGGAAATTAGGAATGACATGTTATCAAAGTCTAGATTTAGATTTTGCAAATAGCTTTGGAGGGTCCCTCTAATAGCAATGCCAAGGTGGGTCCTTCTTGATGGCAATGCCGAAGGTGGGGTCCCTTCTTAGCTAAGGTTCTCTTCTTCATGTACACTATTTTTTGTTTTTCCTTGATTAATACAATTCTGACTTCTAACAAAAATAAGAAGCAATTAGCATGGACAACTGACATGAAAATTTTAACCCCAGCTATCTCAATGAATATGGACATATATTTTTTAATAGAGGCAATTGGAGAAAAAAGATCCATATAACTGACCCCTTTTATCTAGGATAAAGCATAGTTTGAGTTGAGAGAATGGTTAGTAGAATGATGACCAAATTGATTGTCAGATGGTAAGATATGTCAGCTATGGCCTACTTTTATTTTTGGGGGACTAGGTGTGTTTAAATTGAAAAACATATTTTAATTTTTCTGTTTTTCAAAAATTAATTTGTCTGTTGGAGTGCACAAACGACCCACGCGAAACTACAAAATAATATAGTACATTCAATTACTATTTGCTAAGGAAGTGAGGATGCAAGGATACAAAGGCACATACAAAAGGAACTCAAATACATATAGTTAATCACGAATGGGAATGGTAAGGACCATCAGAGAAAGATCCTGACTAGCCACTAATGTTTAATTTGCTGCACCATTCTATTGGAAATAAGCCTTCTTTTCTTCCTCATTCATAAAAGAGATGATGGGGAAGGACTTGCCGAACCCCATGGATGACTTGAAAGAGATCTTGTTTCCATCAATGTACATTTCTGCTATGGGAACCCACACCATCATCTGCTTAGCCTTGCAACCAGTCATCTTTTTCATCCTCCCCTTCTCCACATACGCCGTGGTCTCGGCAGCATAGCTGTTCTTGGTGTTAGTAGCCACATTGAAATGCTCATAGGCGGCCCTGCATTTCCACCACACGAAACCCGTGGCACTCACCCTCCCGCATTCCACTAGCTCTCCCGTGGGAAGGACACCACTAGGAAATCCAAGCTCTTTCATCAGCTCCGCCGAAAATCTCTCACAAGCTTCCTTTCCTCGTACAATTTCGGCCCCTGCTCTCTCATCAGTAGCCATGTTGGATGTATTGATGATTGATAGAATGCTAAGGAATGGAGGAACTTTTGCTCTTAAATGCCGATTGATGTTAAAAGAGTTGTGCTGTTTGTGATGGAGTATGAGAACGAAGGCATAGGTATTTGTAGAGAAATAAAACAGAATCCTCTTCCAATTATCCTTGACATGCAATAGTATTTTAATTGTATACGCCAATTTTGACGGCATACATGTGCGAGAGCAAGACCTTCTAGATAAGTAATTCACATCAGATATTGTTTTTGTCTCAATTGTTTGATCAAGCCAACGCGCCTAGGGCCATTGAATTGGAACGATGGTTCCAATAACATTTAGGGGGCCAAGTCAACAAAGGAGAAGGGAGAGAGTCGACATATTTGTGTCCTATGCATTAAAAAAAAAATAATAATTAAAAAAAAAAACACACAAATTGATCAAATTATGGTGTCAATCGGCCGGGCCAGGCCGGTCTCGGTAGGGCCTAGCTGGACCTGGCGGGCCTATGTTCTCGGACCATGACCTACCTATTTAAAGAATGAGTCGGTGTCTTGGTCGGTGTCATGTTGGGCTCGAACAGGTTCCAGGCTTTAATCGGGCTAATCACGCAATAATCAGGCCTTAAACAGGGTAATGTATCAATAAAGTCTTAAACGGTCTTTACTTTTCATAGATTTAAAATACTTTAATTTATTTTGTTAAATCATAAACAATTTTGAAAAGATATTACACTTAATTACAGTCAATAATTGATAAAAATATCAATATATACCCTATACAATCCCCAAAAAGTCAAAATACCTATATAAACGGTCAGGCTAAACATGTCGATCTAAGTTGGGCTTGCAAAACGGGCCATGCCGATCGGGAGGCCCATCGGACTTACCCCTTGCACCGTGTACTACCTATTTATAAACGTGTCGGGCTTAGGCCCGACACGTTTATTAATTGGGCCGGTCTATGCCAGGCCATAAACATGTCGGGCTCCATCGGGCCTACCGGTGCGGGCTTGGAATTGACACCTCTAGATCACAAGTGATTAATTCACAATTAAAATTATGAAATCCATCACAATAATGGATGTTCAAGACACATGACTTTAAGAATCAATGAACCAAATTTCATTATCTAAATAAAAGGATAGGAAAACAACTTTAAATTATAATTTTATACATTAGAATTAAAATCAGGGATGGGTTGGGCTGAGCCAGGCCAGGCCTAACCTTGACTTAGGGTTGGTGTTTTTCAACCCTAACCTACCGCCCTTAGGGTCAAAAATCTTAGTCTAAGCTCTGTTCATGCTTGGGGCTAGCCAAGGCGGGTTCAAGTTGTCAAGACAAAACTTACACCACTAGAATAAATTGACATTGGTCTTAATTAACCCTGATTCTTGGCTTACTGAGTCTAAATAAGATTTGGCTCATTTTGGGCTAATCTCTCTCTCCTTTTTTTTTTATATTTATTTTTTAACCCAAAATTTTTACTGAGTATGTAATGTATTATTCGTGTATAATATGATTATCTTTAAAATACATATTAAACGGTTTTTTTGAATTAATACACCAAATTACAATCTTTTGAATTAAACGTTTAGATACACATATTATATGCATATAATACATGTAATTATTAACTATGCTCCTCAATAACCATGTTGGATTGGTCACCACTATTAAGTGATCAATAAAATGTTAAAAGTGATATTGGAGGAAGGAACTCTTACAACTGCTTATTGATGCTAAAGAGTTGTATTGTTTGTAATGTGAAGTCAAAGAAAGCAATGAATGGCTATTTATAGTTTCTACCACAAAAAAAAAAAAAAAAAAAAGAATGGCTATTTATAAAAGTGCGAAAAGAGAAACCTGTGAGGGAGGAAATTTATTATTTAAGCGGGTCTTGGGGTGTGAAGTATGAACAGGTCTCTTATGTGGAAATTGGGATACTTGATTAGTTTAGTTGGTCAGCCATTTTTGACCGTCAACAGAACCTTCTAAACTAATGGATCCATAGACTCTTGAGCGGCAGATTGGAATAGGAAGTCTTCTTCTTTCATGTCCATTAAATATTGGACAGAGAGTGATAAGATGCTGGAGCTAATTCCAAACCCTAAGAATGTGGTTGGGCCTTTGGGGTTTTCTAGAACTTTGGTTGAGATACATTTATGTTGCACCAAGATGCAAAAAGTTTCTATTAAAGTGTGTATTAATGCTATTATGGGGTTTATGCATCTCCTATCCCAGAGAGCGCAAACCAATAGGTGGAGATGGGGTGTCAATCTGTCGGTCACGATTGTCATGCTGGGTTTTTTGCTTGCATCATGATCACCCATTTATATAATTTGGTAGACTTGGTTGGATTTAATCGGGTTTTGAGTTTTAATCGGGCTTCTACTATTGGATTAATTGGGTTTGAAATAGGTCTTGAACAGATTAATACATCATTAAAGCCTTAAATGGGTATTAATTGTCTTGAACTATAAAAATATTTAATATACTTATTAACTCATCAATAATTTTTATTTTTTTTAGTAATGTACTCATAAATAATTTACAGTTAATAACATTCAATAATTGATAAAAATATTAATATAGAGCTTATACATAGTCGGACTTGTTGGGGCATGTAAGCGGTCCTGCTAGTCAGGCAACTGTTGGGATTACCCCATGCACAACAGATTATAAATGGGCTAGACGTGAGCTCGTCACATTTATTAATCGGGCCAAGCTCAGTCGGTTTATCGGGCCGGGCCTGAAATTGGCACCCTCAGGTGGAGATACGTCATGTACAATGAGATGTATAACAGTATTTTTCCTTATCTCTTAATGAGAGAACGTTTTCTATGGAGGAGTGTACCAGCTACGGCCACACATAGAAGGATGGTGAAATGATCAGCCCACCCCTATGAAAGGCAGAAATGTAATCCCTCCCAATGCTTCCTTGCACGCTCATACATTGGCCTCTGTACATATGTAAGGGCCACGCTCTGTCACAATAAACAGACCTCTCTTAATTTAATTCTTTGTTTCCTTTGTCAAAAAAATAAATAAATAAATAAAAAATAAGTTCAGGCATTCGTTTGGTCATTGGCCATCTTAATCCCACTGAATCCATCGGGGACTACTTTTAGCTACGGTTCCAGAACTTAAATAATATGTCATTATCACTCGTCTATTACCTGCTTTGATTATGGTGATTATGGAGGGTAAGGGTGGAGCTGCCAACTTCATGAGTGAGATAGGCAGGTAAGTGTAGCCAACCATTACCTGTCCAAGGAACCTAGACAAAAGGGTAATCTATGGATAAGACATTTTTAGGATAACTTAAAATTCATTGTATAGATTCTCCACTAGCAAGGTTTTGTTGATCTTGGGTTGTTTCTCTTTTGGTGGTTTTGTGGTTTGGACTTGATTTCATGAGCTTGGACCACTTCTTTGGACTGGACTTGTATCATACTCCCCTTATTTAAAAGAATTTGTCCTGAATTCTCGTTCACCCTAAAATATTCTCATACACCACCAGGATCAAATGGTAAGATACTAAGAGCATTACATGTTCAATAAGTGTGATGCTCCAATATAAGAAAGAAAATCAAATTATTCACATGCTTTGTGAGTTGTCACTAAAAATTCAGTGGTGATGGAGAGCATGAGATAATATTGGAAGTATTGGCCATAAATTAAACAACAAATCCGGGTAGAAAATAAGGTGTAGTGATCAATTGTGATGATGGATCTAATTTCTTCAATCTTTCCTCAGTCAAACATTTTTTTAAAAGAGAATTCTAGCATCATAAAAAGTGGGCTCCCTCTCAACTTGGAAATTTGTAAAACAATTGAAAACACAAAAAATGGTTGCAGAGTTGAATCTAATTCAATTTCCAACAATAAATAACATTTCTGTGGTGCTTTCGAATCAACGTCTGATTCAAACACCTTAAACAAATTGAATCCTTCAATGTCATCATTTTCGAAGAGAGATTGCATCAAACTAAAAATGACAAACTAAGGAATGAATAAATTATAGTAAATTTAGGAGAAGCTCCAATATTTTATTAAGTTGCGACAAAATCATTTGAACTGGCATGGGAATATGTAATGGAGGCCTTTAATTTGAATACTCCAATCTAGAGGGATGATTTGATTTAGAATGAAAGAGTTAAAAGTGTTAGGAGGTATACCTAAAATGACTATTAGAAGTGATGAGGAAAGACATTCATAGCTTAGGTTATATTTATATATGTATATATATATATATGCCGAATGTCAACAAATGAATATATTAACTATAAAGAATGAGAGAATACATAAAAACAACCTTTAGATCTCTTATTCACCTTCGGCATGGCCATCAGCAGAAGAGAGACCCAAAGCTCAGGAGAAAAAAAATTTACATAAAATTATAACAAGGCCTGTGATGAGAGTCCTAGTTGAGCTTAGTGTTGATAAATGGAGGAGCATTATCCCAAATGGAGGAAACTCGTGTGGAGGCTGCGTCCTTTAGCCATCTTTTCTTCTATAGAATTTATTCCTCGGTAACAATAGACCATTGAATAGGAAATTTTATCAAAATAACCTTTGTAGAACCACCACTTTTGCTGGAAGTACCAAGGAATTTCTTCAGAATTGATGCAACACAGAACTGCGCGTGAGTCACAATCAATCAATAACTTTTCGATTCCCAGTTGCCGTCCTTAATATATAATATGAAACTGCAGCTATTAAAAAATAGGAATTGGCAGATTATTGACAATTTCATCATAAATTCTAGTGCTACCAATCCAATGGTCATACTAGAATTTAATAGAGGAACCATCTCCCACAACCCATTGCTCAGAGTCGCAACAAAAATCCATACTTTTTGAAGACCAAGGATGATAGAAGAAGGAGCATACCTTTTAAGGCTACAATCAGCGGAAAAATATCTTCCTCTTAGAAAAGTTGCAAAAATTAAATTATCTGATCTAATGTACCAACACAGCTTTGCAAGCAGAGCAAGATTAACTTCCTTAAGGTGCTAAATACCCAATCCTCTTCTCTTGGACTTGCAGACATCTTTCTATTTAATTGTAGTAACCTTTATAGTAGAGATACCTCCACTTCAAAAAAATTCCTAATACAGCATTCCATCTGGACCGTAAAAGATGCAAGCCACTAGTACACAGAGAATTTGTGCAAGGGAATACTACTCATAACCGTCTTCACCAATTCTACTCTGCCATCCATTGAAAGAAGTTTACCTTTCCATCCAATCAATCTTGCTTTGAAGTTATCCATAAAAGGAAGGTTCAATTCTTTTTTCACACGGCCTTTAAAGATCTCCACTCCTAGATAGCAAGTTTAAAATCACAATCGAGAATATTAAGAACCTCCTTGATCCCTATGCATTTGCTCTGTAGGAATGGATTTTAGGAAAATTTTACTCTCTTTCATGATTCGATTTTTGCCTAGAATAAGCTTGATATGTATTCAGAAAGCTTCAAGCTTTTGATTCCTTTCAGCTCTGCATTCATGAATATTAGAAGATCATTAGCACATAAAAGTTAGGAAGGGGTGAAGGTATTCCGTGGACTTGGAATAGATTTCACAAATCCTCGATCCCTAAGATCACGAAGGCCTCGGCATAGAATTTTCTTAGCAAGGATAAAAAACATAAGAGACAAAGGGTCTCTTTAGCGTAGGCCTCTCTCGACTCCAAAGAACCCCACAGGGCCTCCATTGACAAGAACTGATAGCCTAGTTGAAATTAGAATCTCATTAATCAAATCAATCCAAATTTGAGCAAACCCAAATTTCCTCAAGACATCATAGAGAAAACCCCATCCTATAGTATCAAATGCCTTTTGGATGTCTAGCTTCAACCCAATGCTCCCACCAAAGAATATTTTTGACATCAAATTCACTAGCTCAGAATTTACTCCTATGTTAGAAAAAATAACTTTTCCTTTCTGAAAGGCGCTTTGTTCTTCAGAATTCAATTGGAGAAAAAAAAAAAAAAGAAAAGGCTAAACAGGTAGCCATGATCTTTAGAATAAGCTTGATGAAGAAATTTCTCAAGCAGATGCGGCGAAATTGACCACCTTGCAAGTATTGTCAATCTTTGGAATCAAGGTGAGAAAATTACAGTTTGCTCCTTTAGTAATAATACCTTCTTTGAAAAAGTTTTGGATGGCATGGAAAACCTCTAAACTAACAATATCCCAATATATTTAGTAAAAAGTTTCTAGGAAACCATCTGGGCCTGGCGCACTAGAGGGATCTAAGTAAAAACCTTCTCTCTTTATTTCCTCGAGAGATCAAACTTAGTGAGTTTAGCATTATCTTCATCAGAGAGCACCGCTAGAATCACAAAGAGAAGAGGATCATTCCTGACCAATCTATCTCCTTTACTAAATTCCTCAAAATGAAAGCCAAACGATAACCTATAGCATCCAAGCCTGTCAGATTTATTCCATTTTCATCTTGAATTTCTTTGATAATATTTCTATTCTTCCCGATTTTCACTGAAAGATAAAAGAATTTGGAGTAGTGATCACCTTCCTTCAACCATCTTATTTTGGATTTTTTCATCCATAATTTTTCCTGAAGGGAAAGAGCTTTAGAATCTCATTGACAAGAACTGATAGCCTAGTTGAAATTCGAATCTCATTAATCAAATCAATCCAAATTTGAGCAAACCCAAATTTCCTCAAGACATCATAGAGAAAACCCCATCCTATAGTATCAAATGCCTTTTGGATGTCTAACTTCAACCCAATTCTCCCACCAAAGAATTTTTTTGACATCAAATTCACTAGCTCAGAATTTGCTCCTATGTTAGAAAAAATAACTTTTCCTTCCTGAAAGGTGCTTTGTTCTTCAGAATTCAATTGGAGAAGAAAAAAGGCTAAACGGGTAGCCATGATCTTTAGAATAAGCTTGATGAAGAAAGTTCCCAAGCAGATGCGACGAAATTGACCACCTTGCAAGTATTGTCAATCTTTGGAATCAAGGTGAGAAAATTACAGTTTGCTCCATTAGTAATAATACCTTCTTTGAAAAAGTTTTGGATGGCATGGCAAACCTCTAAACTAACAATATCCCAACATGTTTAGTAAAAAGTTTCTAGGAAACCATCCGAGCTTGGTGCACTAGAGGGATCTAAGTAAAAACCTTCTCTCTTTATTTCCTCGAGAGATCGAATCTTATTGAGTTTAGCATTATCTTCATCAAAGAGCACCGCTAGAATCACAAAGAGAAGAGGATCATTCCTGACCAATCCACCACCTTTACTAAATTCCTCAAAATGAAAGCCAAACGATAACCTGTAGCATCCAGGCCTGTCAGAGTTATTCCATTCTCATCTTGAATTTCTTTGATAATATTTCTATTCTTCCCGATTTTCACTGAAAGATAAAGAGTTTGGAGTAGTGATCGCATTCCTTCAGCCATCTTAGTTTAGATTTTTTCATCCATAATTTTTCCTGAAGGGAAAGAGCTTTATTTAAATTCTCCTTCGCAGTTAGCTCTTGATTGAACAACACCTCATCTATGTCAATATCATAATTAGCGTGTTGAATATCATCAAGAGATGCTTTTATTTTCCTACTTCAACATCAATGTGAGGGAACACTGATTTATCCCAAGGTCACAGCACGCCCTTTAGACGCTTTAGCTTATTAACGACAATAAAAATTGGGGTACCATTCAAAGGAGTTTCCTAAGAAGATCTTACAACTTTTTTGACGTCATTTTGCTCTGTCCAAAATCTTTGCATACAGAATATTAGTTGGCCGAAAACACATCATTATAGGTCAGAAGAATAGGGGAATGATCAGAATAGTCATGAGCAAGCACTTGCTGAGAGCATCCAGGAAACAATCCCAATCATTACATATTGCAAATGCTATAGTCAAGCACTACACTAGCACTTCCAACACACCTGTTGTTAGACCATTTATATTTTAGACCAGAGAAGGGAACAAACATAAAAGATACCGAGTCAAGAAAGGCTAAAAATTCATCAGCTGAAGCGGCTAGGACCTCTATTTTCATGGGAATACAAGAAAGAGTTGAAATCCCCTAAGATCACCCAAGGCATTATAGAGCATGATAGAGAACAAAGATTGCACCACAAGTGACTTCTGGCTACCTTGAAGCATTTAGCATGAAATCCCCTATGACCTTGGGTTTGCAAGACTCCTCTCCCTGTTAGGGGACTCTGATCACCGGCCGCCACTCTTGACGTCGGCAAGGGTGAGTGGGCTGCTGGTCACCTTGCTCCTCCATCATTTCCAACACTTTCTCCTTCACTGAACAGGAATCCGCCCTATGCCCGTATCGACAACAACTAGCACACCGAGAAGGTGGGTTTCCAAAAACCACCTGTTGTTTGAACACGAAGGATTCTGATGAACCAGGTTGTTCCCGTTCCACATATAATTCCTCCACCCTTGGCACTGAATCATCAATATCACACTGACACGTGCAAAGTGCCCATAAATTGAGTCCCTGATCTTTTGATCAATGGTCATCGATCGAGGGAAAAAGGGCTCGGGGACTGAACGCATGGGAGGGAGAAGCTCTGAGGTGGAGGAAATTATGGTTGTGGGTGGTGGCGTTGCATCTGGTGGATGCCCACTAGATCAAGGGAAGCAACGATTGATTACAGACTTTTGGTAGCCTCAGTCCAGGCCAGGGACTATTGGGGAGCCCTCTTTGGCAAAGGCTGCAGCAGTTGAGACTACTGACAAACCGGACTCTCTTCCAAAGAAGTCATATTCTAAGGTGGTGGGAGGAGCATTTCCTAATGTGGATGAATTGCCTGATCCAATACCTGCTGGAAACCTTACAAAGATTGTGATTCTGCAAGATGCATATGAGGAGAGGCTGCGGCATTATCGCTTCACCCTTGTGGCCAGAATTAATTTTTGGTATATTTCTTTAGACACCATAAGGAAGGAAGTTGTGGAAGCCTAGAAGCTTAAGGATAGGGGTCTATATTTCTCCAATGGGATTGGGTTATACACTTTTTCAATTTGAGTCTGAGAAGGGCATGGCAAATATGTGGAAGAGAAGTCCTATTAGGATTGGTGGGCAGTATATACGGTTCCAGTGTTGGAAACCAGATTTTAACATCCATGAGAGGAATGTAGTTACCAAGTTAGTCTGGATTCATTTTCCAGAGTTGCCATTTGAATATTGGCATGAAAAATCCTATTATCCATGGCAAAAGTTGTGGGGCGACCTTTGGACATTGACAAGCGATGTGAGGGAGCAAATTATCACTTTGGATCATAAACTCCCTAACTTGTGGATCATATGGAAGAGTTCATTAGATAAGCCTGTTGTTGTTTCAATCTCTGAGCAATTTATCACTTTGACTATTAATTGGTGAAGGCAACCTATTTTTTTAACCTTTGTGCATGCGAGCTGCTTTCAAGCTACCAGAAGAGACCTATGGCTTGATCTTGCTGCAACTCTAGTGGGTTTCTCTTTATGGCTAGTGATTGGAGATTTTAATGCAACAATCACATCGCATGAAAAAAGGGGTCCAGGTGCCTTTAATATTGGATCTGCGATTGAATTAGTACTAAAGGACGCCTGAGTCCGATTCCGCCTCCTCCTGTGGGTGCAAATTTACATGGTTGAATAATAGGAAGAGAGGAATGTCATGGTAGTTCTTGATGTAAGCTTTTGTAATGAAGAATGGCTCATTGCTTTTCGGATCGGACTAGGAGGTGCTGCAATGCTTTTCCTTTGATCATGCACTTTTATGCATTACTCCTGTAGTAGTGTCAAAGCCATCAAACTGCTCCTTTAGGATCCAAAAATTCTGGATGGAGCATGATGGATTTCTAAAGGTGGTCGAAGGATCTTGAAAGGAGGCTGTGAGTGGATCACCTACATATGTCCCAACTGAAAAACTGAAATGCCTTAAACCAGTACTAAAGCGTTGGGCAAGATCAATTTTTCCTAACCTGGATGTGGAGTTACAAGCTGCAAAGGAAGAGCTAGATAATGTTCAGGTTCAGAAAGACCATGCTAGCATAGATGATCATTTATTTAACATGGAGGCTAATGCTAAAACAAGGTACTTGAAAGTTCTTCACTTTAATGAAAAGTTGTGGGTTGAAAAGGAAAAAAAACAGATGGTATACCCAAGGAGATCGTAATACCAGGTTTTTCCATTTATCAACTAAAATTAGAAGGGCCAAGAACTCCATTCGGTCATTGAAAAAGGTTGATGGGAGTTTTGTCTCGTATTCAGATGATGTTGCTGATCATGTGGTTGAGCGCAATGAGTCCTTTCATAGAGCTAGTCCGGTAGTAAATTATGGAGAGTTGTTGGACTGCATACCCCAGGTTCTTGATAAGCTGGATATCAATATATTGGAAGCTATCCCCAGTGAAGAAGAAATCAAACAAGCAGTGTGGGACTTAGACCCTGATAGTTCTCCAGGTCCTGATGGGTTCTTGGGTGCCTTCTTCAGACACTATTGGGGCTGGTGGATGTTGATGTTTATAGAGCAGTGAGGGAATTTTTTAGATCTGTCATTCTCCCAAAAGGAATCAATAATAGCTTCTTAGTTTTAATTCTAAAAATTAAATGAGCCAATTCTCTGGAAAAGTTCAGGCCACTATGTATGGCCAATTTCTTCTGCAAAGTTCTATCTAAGATTATGGCTTCTAGGCTCTCTATCCTTCTTCCCAGGATAATCTCAAATGAACAGGGAGTTTTTCAGAAAGGCAAAGTTTTATAGTCAAACATTTGTTTAGCTTCGGAATTAGCTAGTCTCCTGTCTGATTGTACAAGAGGTGGGGTTATGGGCAATAAGATAGATATCCAAAAAGCATTTGACACAAAACTTCGAAGTTCTAAGCAAATTTGGGTTTCTTGACAAGTGGATTGCCTGGCTTCACCAAATTCTTGTTTCTTCAAGGATATCTATTCTTCTCAATGGGGGACCTATTGGCTTCTTTGGTGTTGAGAGAGGACTTCGTCACGGTAATCCCATTTCTCCTCTATTATTCATTCTTGCAGAGGAAGTCCTGTGTAGGGGGCTCCAACTTATGATTCAAGAGAGTAAGTTGTAGACTCTCAAGGGACCTAGAGGAATTTAGATGCTAGGTTTTCTATTATTTGCTGATGACATTTTTATCTTCCTGAATGGATCCATCAGATATGTCAGGCATCTACACAATTTTTTATCCAAGTACCACCAATTTTCAGGGCAACAGATCAACCTGGATAAAAATAAGCTTTTTCTTGGGAAAATGTCATTGGAAAGAAAAACATATTATATCTGACACTGTTGGGATTTCCATCTGCAAATTCCCAACAAAAAACTTAGGGGTGAAAATTTTCAAGGGAAGAGTAAAATGAGAGCTTTTATTGCCAGTGACGGACAAAATCAAAGGGAGGATGTCTAGTTGGGAGGGGAAACTTTTGTCTATGGCTAGCAGAGTGAAGCTGGTCAGGTCAATAATATATAGTATGCCCTCTCATAATTTCTATATGTACTGGTGGCCTAGTTCTCTATTGAAAATATGGAGTTCTGGATAAGGAACTTCATATGGATGGGAGATCCTGACACTGCTAAAGGGGTGACGGTCAAATGGGATTCGGTCTGTAAGCCAAGGAAGGAGGGTGGGATAGGGATCAGGCATCTGGGAGATAATAATAAAGCCTTTCTCTGTAAGCAAGTCTGGTATTTTAAGCAATCCAATTCTGCCCTAAGTAATCTCATAAGAGCAAGATTTTTGAGGGAAAATGGGAAGCACAAGAAGGGGTCCAAGTCTTCATCGATTTGGCCTGGTCTAAAACGGACGTGGAAATTTGTTTCAAGCAAAGAAAGGTGGATTGTAGGTAATGGGGCTTCAATAAATTGTTGGAAGGATAGGTGGATTGGAAAGAATCTGTAGAGGAGATGTTTCCAATGGAGGACGACTTCTATTCATCCTCCACTATGAAGGTTGCTAACTTTATCTTCAATAACGAGTGGATCTTCCTTGAGGTATTTTCTCCTTTTCTTCGGAATATTTTTGCTGCTGCTTCCAAAATAAATATTCCTAGGGATGGTATTGGAGATAAATGTGTTTGGAGCCTCTCCATTTCGGAGATTTTACCACCAAATCAGCATGGAATGATATTTGTGGTAAAAATCCCAAGGTTCCATGGTATGACTTAGTCTAGGTGAAAGGGCTATCTCCTCGGCAGTAAACTTTTGTGTGGAGGTTATGTCATGAGAAGCTGCCTACAGATGATATTATTTGCGGAGATGATCTTATTTGTAGGAAATGTGTTTCTCTAGCCTCTAGATGTGTTCTAGATGACATATTTTTTAATAGTCAATTGGAGAAAAAAAGATCCATATAACTGACCCCTTTTAGCTAGGATAAAGCATAGTTTGAGTTGAGAGAATGGTTAGTAGGATGATGACCAAATTGATTGTCAGATGGTAAGATATGTCAGCTATGGCCTACTTTTATTTTTGGGGGGCTAGGTGTGTTAAAATTGAAAAACTTATTTTAATTTTTCGGTTTTTCAAAAATTAATTTGTCTGTTAGAGTGCACAAACGACCGACACGAAAGCACAAAATAATACAGTACATTCAAATATTATTTGCAAAGGAAGTGAGGATGCAAGGATACAAAGGCACATACAAAAGGAACTCAAATACATATAGTTAATAGGGTATGGGAATGATAAGGACTATCAGAGAATGATCCTGACTAGCCACTAATGTTTAATTTGCTGCACCATTCTATTGGAGATAAACCTTCTTTTCTTCCTCATTCATAAAAGAGATGATGGGGAAGGACTTGCCGACCCCCATGGATGACTTGAAAGAGATCTTGTTGCCATCAATGTACATTTCCGTTATGGGAACCCACACCATCATCTGCTTAGCCTTGCAACCCGTCATCTTCTTCATCCTCCCCTTCTCCACATACGCCGTGGTCTCAGCAGCATAGCTATTCTTGGTGTTGGTTGCGACATTGAAATGCTCATAGGCAGCCTTGCATTTCCACCACACGAAACCGGTGGATCGCACCCTTCCGCATTCCACCAGCTCTCCCGTGGGAAGGACACCACTAGGAAATCCAAGCTCTTTCATTAGCTCCGCCGAAAATCTCTCACAAGCTTCTTTTCCTCTTACAATTTCAGCCCCTGCTCTCTCATCAGTAGCCATGTTGGATCAATTGATGATTGATAGAATGCTAAGGAATGGAGGAACTCTTGCTTTTAACTGCTTATTGATGTTAAAAGAGTTGTGCTGTTCGTGATGGAGTATGAGAACAAAGGCATAGGTATTAATAGAGAATTAAAACAGAATCGACTTTCAATTATCTTTGACATGAAATAGTATTTTAATTGTATAGGCCAATTTTGACGGCATACATGTGCGAGAGCAAGACCTTCTAGATAAGTAATTCACATCAGATATTGTTTGTCTCAATTGTTTGATCAAGCCAACGCGCATGGGGCCATTGAATTGGAACGATGGTTCCAAAAACATTTAGGGGGCCAAGTCAACAAAGGAGAAGGGAGAGAGTCGACATCTAGCTATCAAGGTATGTCAAATGGGATCATAACCACTTCTTTTGACTTTAAAGTTAGAGAAGGGTTCTAAATATTACACCGAAATTCATATAATCTGTCTACTCAACTTGAAATAAACTTGGGGTGAAACATGGTGGGTTTGGGTCAGGTTTCTTAAAACCCCAGCTTAACCCAAGGTCTTCAAAACTCAATCCAGGTCCAACTTGATTTTATTGGGCTTATGTCTAGGCCCAACCTTGTCAGGCTCATGCCAACCCAATATGTCCTTAATTGGCCTTGAATTTTTCCAGGTTGGGTTAACCCTGATTGGCCCTATTTTTGCAATTTGTGTCCTATGCATTAAAAAAATAATAATTAAAAAAAGAAGCACAAATAGATCAAATTAGGGGTGTCAATCGGTCGGCCTAGCTAGGCCTGGTGAGCCTATGTTCTCAGACCATGAACTGCCTATTTAAAGAATGAGTCGGTCTCGATCGGTGTTGTGTCGGGCTCGATCTGGAACTGGGCTTTAATCGGGTTAATTGTTCAATAATCGGCCTTAAACGGGGTAATGTACCAATAAAGTCCTAAACGATCTTTACTTTTCTTAGATTTAAGATATTATAATTTATTTTGTTAAATCATCAATAATTTTGAAAAGATATTACACTTAATTACAGTCAATAATTGATAAAAAAAATCAATATTTACCATATTCAATCCCCAAAAAATCAAAATACCTATACAAACGGTTGGGCTAAACTTGTTGGTCTAAGTTGGGCTTGTAAAACGGGCTGAGGGGTTGGGAGGCCCATTGGGCTTACCCCTTGTACCGTGTACTACCTATTTATAAACAGGCCGAGCTTAGGCCCGACACGTTTATTAATCGGGCCGGTCCATATCAGACCATTAACATGTCGGGCTTGATCAGGCCTACCAGTGCGGGCTTGGAATTGACACCCCTAGATCACAAGTGATCAATTCACAATTAAAATTATGAAATCCATCACAATAATGGATGTTCAAAACATGATTGTAAGAATCAATGAACCAAATTTCTTTATCTAAGTCAAATGATAGGATGACAACCTTAAATTATAATTTTATACATCAGAATTAAAATCAAGGATGGGTTGGGCCGAGCTAGGCTAGGCCTGGCTTAGACCTCAACCCAGGCCAAGCCTAACCCTGACCTAGGGTCGGTGTTTTTCAACCCTGACCCGCCACCCTTAGGGTCAAAAATCTTAATCTAAGCTTTGTTCGTGCTTGGGGCGAGCCAAGGCGGGTTCAAGCTGTCAAGGCCAAACTTACATATACCTCTAAAATAAACTGACATCGGTCTTAATTAACCCTGATTCTTGGCTTACTGAGTCTAAATAAGACTGGAACAGTCTAAGCCGATTATGTCCGAGTCCAGCCAACGGATTAACTGAGTTAAGTCGAGTTTTATACTTCTATCATAGTATATCACAACCTTTAGACAAATAAGTCTGTTATTTTTTTCCTAATTTTAATATATATAATTATATTAAATAAAATATCATTTATACTATAATTATTTATCTTGAGGATTGGTTTAGTGACTTTCCACTTGAGAGGGCAGTCGTCTACCCCTGATATCTTCAAATCTTCGATGTCTTGTTGAATAAAAAAATTAATAAAAAATAAAAATAAAAATGACCTTCTCTTCCTATGAGATCCCACATTCCAGGGAACTTCCTTAATAAGGTCATAGACAAGGGCTCCTTCACCTCGCTTGCTTCTATTACAAGTGACGGGGAGATCTTATCAACTATTTGGTTCTATAAAGCCAATAAGGCTCCTGGCCTGGATAGGTTCATTAAAGATTTTTTCACTGCGGCTTGGGATATTGTCGAGGATGATTTGTGGAGATTGTTCGTAGCTTCTTTGTTGACCCAGGTCAGATTTCTATTGTAAGCCAAGCCTTTCTTCGGCTCATCTCTAAAGTGGAGAGGTATTGTTGTTGGATTTATTTATATTTAGTGTCAAGGTTTTTAAATATTTCTCGGGCCAAGGATGGATATGGGTGTAACTTACATTTATATACGGTGTACAGACACTTTTGTATGTATACGGGGACACTTGTATATACATGTACTTGTACAGAATGCTTGTACACATACAGACACATTTGTATATAAACAGATACACCTGTACGTGAAAAGGTACGTTGTCTATATTTATTATAGATGGTTTAAAAATTGGATAAAATATTTTAAAACAAGTGCTTTTGTTCTTCCCACTTTGTTATGTTCTTCCAAATCTTTTTGTGTCTGATAATGAGTTTAGCCTTCGAATCTCCCATGTAATCACATATTGGAGTGCACCTTATGTGATTAAGAGTTGTTCTATCTTGGAGGTATAAACGCAAATGGTCAACCCGATTGCACAATTAGGGCGTTTAAAACCTAAAAGATAGTATCATTCTGATACGACTTAACTCAAAAGTTTTGTTTGTTCTTGATTCAAGAAGAAGGATTAGTATGACGCTGTGAATACGAACTTCATTCG
>CM040970.1:18986730-19162993 GCA_022985045.1 Macadamia tetraphylla | reverse complement strand
ACACAATCAGTTGGGACATGGTTTGTAAGCCTAAATTCGAAAGAGGGGGGTTTAGGTTTTTGGCAAGTGAAGGAGATCTACAAAATGGGGTCCTGAAATTAATTAATTAGGAAAGTTGCTTCTATGTGCTCTAGTACTTGGAATCAATGGATCTACAACTAGTATCCTCGCAAGATTCTATTTGGACAGTCTCTTGTTCTCTAGATTCTTCATAGTTTGGAAGCAGAGGTTGAGGCTTAGACGCCTTGTTAAATATGATTTCATTGAGCCTTGATGATGGGGCCTAGAATTGCAATAGGCTTGGATTGGGCCAGGCATTTGAAAACCCCAACCCAATTTTGAGTCCCCTTAGTTAGGCCCAAGCTTGGCCCGATCTAAACTTAGGGCTTGAAGAGTACAACCTTGACCCACCCTCAGGGCCAGGTTGGGGCTGACCTTGATTGGCCTCTATCATGGGGTCGGAAAAGGAGATGCAGGGACTAGGCTAGTCTGGACTCTGGACTGGGCCATCTATAAACAATTGATGAGGACGCTTAGGTTCAATTCTGGACGAGTTTCCATAGCCGTACCTCCATCTATTAAACAACCAGGACCCCTTGCAATGCAAAAGCCTTTGCTTTGGAAAGACCGACATAAACAATTACAAAGAAACAATCATGCAAAAGAAAAAAACAAAGGTTCCACCATTATAGGAGAATTTTATCTGACGGTGGCACATTGAATAAAGAATAGAAATGAGAATATTGAAATGTTCTATATTCTTTCATAAGCCATAAATAGAAATGTTATCGAAATGTATGCTCAACGATAGTATAATTTATCATTATATCTCACACAATTAACTAACCACATCACAATAAAATACACAAGAAATAATCATAATCATCTCCAAGAGAGTTGCATAGTTGATCATCACTCTAATTAATTAACCTATTGTGTATGGACACATATCTGCAAATTTACAATAATGAAATTCGAAGAATGATGAAAAATCTATCGAATTCCTATCCACCAAAAACCACCCAAGAAAATGGCGGGGAGTGCAAGAGGTAAATAATTCAATCAAAGGGTGAAAAGGAAGTTTGCCAATAGAAACTAACATACTGAAGAAGAAGAGGGTTGGTGAAAAGGAAGTTTGGCAACAGAAACTAACATGCTGAAGAAGAAGAGGGTTGCGCTCAGCCTGAGGCGTCAACCTTAGCCCGGCCCAACCTTGACTCCTGATCTGCCCTTAGGGCCAGTGTATCTCAGCCCAGGCACTCTTTGGACTTAGAGCAGGCTCTGCTGACAGGGCCAAACTTGCACCCCTAATGGGGCCCCTATTTTGGCTTGACCTGTGGCACCCCATGGTGTGCTCCTTAAGACTTATGGTGGCCACATAAAATATGACATCGGGGTGTACCATAGGGCGTTGGTCTCTTCAATCAATGTGGACCCATTCCTGGCTGCTGTCTCCCTACTCCTTCAAGCTGCTTGGGCAAACCTCATTGCCAAAAGGCGGGGAGAGGTGATCTCGTTTGGTGGGATAGGTACCCCTCGGGGTGTTTTCTCATCTTCATCCACCCGGGGTCTAATCTGCAATAGGCATCCCACCATCCCCTGGGCTTCAGTAGTCAGGTTCCCGAACCCCATCCCAAGACCTAATTTGGTTACTTGGCATGTCCTCTCCTAGGTTCTACCCAACCTTGCTCTCCTCTAGGGTAGGTCCATTGCTTCTTTGACCTCGTGTATCTACTGTTGGAATGGGTCTAAGATGGTAGAACATCTCTTCTTCAAATGCCCCTACTCCCTCTTAGTTTGGAATGATATTATCTCCAAGTATAGCCATTGCTAAGGGCAATCCTTCCCTTGGATCAGGAAGGGTATTAAGTGAGTTCTTCCTTCAAGGGGAAACATGTAATGATTGTATGGACAAATTGGCTTCCTGTTCCTCTATTTATTATATTTGGTATAAAAGGAACCTTAGGAGGTGGACTGATAAGCTTAGGACAAATCTTAGATTAGGGCGACCATTTCCTTTGAAGTTGTTGGTGCCAAAATTTGAAATCCCATGTTTGCTGACATGGCAATTTGCGTATGAGAAGGAAACGTGGGTCGGTGATGAGGTTTAAGGAGTCCACCACCAGTTGAGACGTGATACCCGTACGAGAGGGAGAATGGGGATGTGTGTAAGACAAAATATGGTCGTGGGATAGTCATGAGCACATTAAAGGCCATCTTAGTGGGAGTATAGTGGACTAATGGCATATGTGGGAAGGCAGTTGAACGCACAAACTATTTAAGATAGAAGAAGTTGGCCAGAAAAGGATCATCAACTCGACGTATTGAGTTCGACTCCCACTAGGCACACGTTGGGTCACTCACACGGGGGTGTTAAGTGCTCTTTACTGCTTTTAATGAAAGTTGAATGGTTCTCATTCAACCATTTATAACTCAATTCATGGGGTTGTGGGGTCAGTATGGCCCGCGAGATTAGTCAAGAGAAAGGCCTAGATACCTGTCATTAGCCAAAAAAGAAAAAAGAAAAGGATCATCAACAAAATCACACAAGAGCCTATCAGCAATGCAAGTTTTTTTTCTATTTACCATCTGTAGATACCCAATTTTGTCACCCCCTCCGGCTATAATGAATTGCGGATCTTGGACGTGACTTCTTGCTTCTGATCGATAGAGATGATAATTGATTAAGGAAATTAAGAAACATCCCCTGCTCACCCAAAACCCTGAAAATCCCATGCGAGAGGGAAGAAGGCCCAATTATGACTTTTCATATATGAAGCAATCTGGTCAAAATGACCATACGGATGGATAGTACTCAGAATCACGATTCCAACAATATATGGTAAATCAAAATCAGACTGTCGGATCTCCCGTAATCTTTCCTAAAAAATCACATTTTTTGTGAGTTGCAACCCTGCATATGCTAGCTAGCCAACCCCGTGCATGCCAACCAGCCTAGCCCCTCATAGGCCAGCTAGCTAGTCCCGTGTAGGCCAGCCAGCCAACCCCGAACACAGCATCGTGCCCCCTCTTTAGCCAGTGCCACGCACCCCTACTTGCACCTCAGGTGCCCTCACGCGCATGCCTCGCCCACCTGCATATGTGCCTCCCTTGCCTGCCGCACAACCCTCGTGCCCACGCCTGCTAGTGCCGCACGCATGCCTCGCACCCCAGCCACACATGCCTCCCGCCCTCACCTTCCAGCGTTGAGCATCCCCACGTGCACTAACCTTAGTGCGCCCCGCGCGCATGCCTCGTGCCCCCACCTACCTATCTCGTGCCCCACCTGCCTGCCTGCCTGCCTTACACCCCTACCTGCTTGCCGCAAGCACCATGTATGCACCATGCGCCCCTGCCACATGTCCCTTGTGCCATGTGTCGTACACCCCTGCCAGCTTCCCCGCGCACACCCTGACTGCCTTGTGCACCCATGGCTGCCTCGGCCACCCTTACCCAACCTCGTGTGCCACCGTCAATGATTGGAATATGTGTTCCATTGACCTATTGGGTGCAGAGATTTTCTCTCCACCCACTTGTGCACTATACCCTACCCCACTAGCATAACCTACACCGCAACCTCCCATTGGCCCAAAAAGGTATCTTTTTACCTTATTGGCCCAAAAAAATTATTTTTCCTATTAGCCAAAGAAAATCATCTTCCACCCCATTGGCCCAAAATTCCATATTTTCATCCCATTGGTTTAGAAAAATCACTTTTTCTCCCTATTGGCTAATGTATTTCCTTTCCTCCCCATTAGTTCAAGAATCTTATAAATAGCTCCCCTCCCTTTGGTTTTACACACCACAACAACCAAAGCCTCTTAGTGAGCATCCCCTTGTAGAGAAGCTTTGCCCTCTCTCCTTCCCTCCCCCTTAAGGTTTTTAAGTCTTCGGAGAGACCTTCACAAGATATAAAGAACAATCTTCGAAGTGTTCTTCGGGCCTTCAAAACTATTTAATCCTTTGCCTTCTTTGAGTGAGTTTTGATAGGAAAAGTTTCCCCTTAGTCCCCCTCCCCCTTTCGAGGTTCGTTAAGCCTTCGAAGAGATCTTCATAAGATCTGAAGTATTCTTCGAGCCTTTAAAGTTCCTCGATCCTTAGAGAATAGCCTATTCTCAGCAAAGGCTCTACCAGAGTGCCACCTTAGCCAAAGTCTAGAATTAGCTCATCCAAGCGGAAGCTCTGTCGGAGTACCCACAGCCTAACCCTCCCATAGCCAATCCCCAGTGGAAGCTCTGTCGAATCAATACCGTAGTCAAAATTTGAAAGTAATCGTTCCTAGTCGAAACTCTGTCCAATCAACATCTCTTGAGAAAGGAAGTTGGGGGTCAAGACCATCTTCCCCTGAGCCAAGAAAATCCAAAAGAAAGTTTGTGCCGACACTAATCAGGGTCCCATTCCTCTTGACCCAAAACAGGGGTTAAGCTCAGGTATACTTTCTCATCCGAATTAGCATAATATAGACTCTATATTGACCTTGTTGTAGTGTATGAAAGTGTGGCTTGTCGAGCTTTTAGACCTTCGGAATTTGAAGCTAGAGGTGTCAGAAAAGCTACCACAGGGATAACTGGCTTGTGGCAGCCAAGTATTCATAACGACGTTGCTTTTTGATCCTTCGATGTCGGCTCTTCCTATCATTGCGAAGCAGAATTCGCCAAGTGTTGGATTGTTCACCCATCAATAGGGAACATGAGCTGGGTTTAGACCATCATGAGATAGGTTAGTTTTACCCTACTGATGACAATGTCGTGATAGTAATTCAACCTAGTACGAGAGGAACCATTGATTCACACATTTGGTCATCGCGCTTCATTGAAAAGCCAGTGGCGCAAAGCTGCCATATGCCAGATTATGACTAAATGCCTCTAAGTCAGAATCCAGGCTAAAGAAGCGATGCCTATGCCCGTCTCCTGTTTGTCGACCCACAGTAGGGTCCCTCTGGCCCCCAGAGGCACATGTCATTGGCCAAGCCCCTACAGTGGACGTGTTGTGTAGGCTGCCTTGATGCGTAATCCTATCGGGTGATGGATAGAATCCTTTGCAGATGACTTAAATACACGCGATGGGGTATTATAAGTGGCAGAGTATCTTTGCTGCGACGATCCACTGAGATTCAACCCTGTGTCTCATCGATTTGTTCCCCTGTCTTTTTTCCCCCAAATCTTTCTAATTCTACTCCCACACACTCCTATGGCTAGGATTATCCACACGTGGCCCCAGGTATGCCCCTAAGTGTTAACTACCCCAATGGTTGCCTGAGTATGGTTATGTGTGTTGCCCAAGTGAAGTGTGCCTATACGTGCACATTGAGTGCCACTAAGTGTACACGCTGTCATGACCTGCCCAACATAGGCCCATGGACTTAAGCCATTGGGTTAAGTAAGGTCCAAGTTCTAGAGCTTTCTACAAAGGTATAGTAACTCTAGATATTTTATTGTAGATATTTGTAGAAGATATTTATAGGAGATATTTTTGGAGAGATTTCTAGAGTTCTCCACTAAGGAGGTGGGAAGCTTCTAGTTTCCTCCCTAACCATTGGATGGAGGACATTTGTAAATATCTTAGCCATCCATTGTAACTTGAGGTGCCTACAAATAGGTGTTGCCTCATTTGGCAAAGACACTCACCAAGGACCACAGCAGTGAGTTCAAGTTATACTCAAGAGTTTAGTACAGTTCATTTTTCAACTCACTCTTGTGTTCACTTCTTCTCTTCCCAAGTCCTTAAGGAGGGTGGTTAGGCTGACTTAGTGCTAGTGGGAGTGCTAAGTGCTGGTGCAGTTTCTTAGAAGCACTAAGTCAGCCTAACCACCCTCCTTAAGGGACTTGGCAAGAGAAGAAGTGAACACAAGAGTGAGTTTGAGAAGAATGAACTTGTATTGCACTAGAGAACTCTTGAGTAAAAGGCTTGAGAACTCACTTGCTTAGTTAAATGCTCTTGGTTGGTCCTTGTTGAGTGCTTTGCCAAATGAGGCAACACTTATTTAATCTTTTAAATTCGTCAATGTACATATGAGTGATAATTTAGCCATGTATGCGGAATAGGAATAATCATGAAAATGTTCGTTCTTAAGCATCTAGTAGGAAGACCGGTTGAACCGGGCAGATTGGGTGCCTAACACCTTCCTAATTTTATAACCTGACATGTACCCTAAATCTCTAGATTATACCAACTTCTGGGCCTGATTCCTGCCCTTTTCTCAGGAATCATGCCCACCCCTGGGTCCTTGGCCCATTATCTTAAGTGGTGACTCCAAACCCCTTTTTTGCATGATCTCAATCCACCATATTGGACCATCATCAAACCCCCGTCTCAATAATAAACTTTACACTCCTATGAAATAGGCCTCCACGTATCTCCGAGTGGCGATAAGGCAGTGCGAGGCCCATAGGAAAGCACACACGACACAGCCCTCCCTAAAAAGAAGAAAGAGAGGAGAGAGGGCCGAACGTAAGTCTTCCCCCCCCCAAAGGGGAAGAGGACATTTCTTCCGACCGCTACCCTCATAGTGGCGACTCCACTGGGGACCAATGTCAAGATCCTGACACTAGATGCTCCCATTAAATGTATGAACATTTTCCACCACATCTGTTTGAAAACATGTTTGGCTAACCCCCATGTTTGTATTTGTACTCGCTAACCGCATCATGTATCATACTTGAAGTGAAATCATTTGGCGAGAAACTCCCTATCATTATCTCACCCTCGAGGAGGTTAGTGTATGTCATGGAGAGTACTCAGAGAGCAAATGGTAGCCACTTCCTGTACAAGGGTGTGGGGTATTGTTAGACAACGAGGATTTTCACAATTGTGCCAGCACTTTCGGGGAGGTCCATGCACTTTATGACATTTTGAGATCAAATAATAATATCCCCGCATTACACTTTACACACAATTACTCACGGTTCCACCACCCCATGGCCAGTTGCTTAACCTCATCTATAGTCACGAGTAATGGGCAAGGAGGTCACCCCCTTGATCTTGTACCTATGGGTATATCAAAAGGATCACGTAACTTGTGTATATAGATCCTGTTAAGGAAACCTTGTCAGTCCTATTGCATCCACCGCATGCTCGCATCATGTAGAAAATAGATGGAGAACGCTAGGAATGCCACAAGCTGATCTATAGAATATATTTGCGATCTTGAAAAGGAATTTTTCTATAATACATTCTAGTCATAAAGAAACACTCTCCTAAGTGGGTTTCGGATAAAAGGTGTTCTTCCTCCTTAGAAATAAAATATGGATGATTTGGCATATGTGATCTAGGCTAATTTCTGTCAAAGTCCCACAAAATGCCAAATTATCTAAAAGACCCGAGGAAACTAGAAGGAAGGTCACCTAGTGGGGTAAGATTAAGGAAAGCATAACATTATCAACGAAGAATGCCTTAATAGGAATATTCTAGTCAAGTCATTTGTGTGAATCTCCCACTTATGACATTGAGTGGACTAGAGGCATCGACCCCTACCCACTCCTTATCATTAAGTGGACTAACTTTGGGGGGATCATTGGTTGACAATTGAGTGGATGAATAAATAAAGGGTTGGGAATATAAGAATCCTAAAATAAGCCACTTTTGGTCCAGGCACAATTCTACACCTCAAATATTCTTTGCGGTCCATTTGGATATGTTAGGGTAACCGATTGACTCGACTAAGTCCAATATCACCTCCATCGTCTTTTCGAGATTGTCTATCGCCAGGTGATTACAACCCAGTTCACATGGATTCACACGACTCTGAATCACCCGAGTAAGTATGGATCCACCCCATAGAGACCTTGTAGATAAAAATGGCCGAGGTCAAGAGAGGAATAGCCCAGTTACTACATGCACTCCAAAACCCTCCCAGGGCTGAACCAACACAAGCTACAGGAGAGTTGGATCAGAACGGACCTATGGGTTATCGTGGAAACTCTTCCCAAGTTGACTCAGGAGAATCGAAGCAAGTCAGGCCAACCGGTCAGAGAAGAGTTTTACCTACCCGTCCAAATGTTCAATGGGGGACCTATTCTAGGGCCCCTCCTCCTAGGGTAGTGATTGAAGATGAGAAAAAATAGTTTGCAGCACATGTCTGAATGGAACCTTGGGAGACGAACAGAGAAAGAAAAGTTAGGGAGCAATTGGAGAAGTTGGAAAGTATGCTCCGAACAAGAAATAGTTCGAAATCCAAATAGTGGATTCTGATGAAATGAGTTTCTTCTCTGGGGCAAGAATCTTAAAAGGTTCAAATGGCAAACTGATAGATTTGATAGGTCGTGGGACCTTAAGGCTCATCTCAAAGTTCCTTAGCATCGCCAAGTCATAGCAACTTGCGAACAACTAGATGGGGTAAGCCTTCATGTTAACCCTATCAGGACCAACACTAAGGTGGCTCACCCAATTGGAGTCTTCCCAAACCCCAAATTGGACAACAATGGTGAAAGCCTTTACCAAATAGCACTCATACAACACTGAAGTGGATGTGAAGCATCGAGAGCTTGAGACATTGAGACAACAGCCTTGAGAAGGATTCACCACCTTCTTGATGAGGTTTAGGGATAAGGCCGCCAAGATGACAAATCAGTCTTCAGAAGCAAAGCAAGTAAAAATATTGATTGAAAACTTGTCAAAGCCTTATTATGATGTCCTTTACTATCAACATCTGCAAACTTTTGATGCCTTGATAGCCACCGGTACACGTGTGGAAAGCAGAATCCTAAGTGAAGCTTAGTATCAAGGATCCTCCCAAGATGTAGGGAAGAACACCAGAGTTAGACGGGGAAAGGGTCTCGAAACTAATGTGGTAGGCACAGTCCAACAGTCAGTCTCACCTATCAACTCTTCACAACCATTTGTGATACAAGCAGATGACCCCTGCTCAGAAGGCTTCTCGCCCAAGGAGACAGTTCACTGATTTGGGAATGCCCGTGATAGCAGTGTATGAAAAGCTAAAGAAACAGGGATTGCTAGGGACAATAGCTCTAAGAATAATCAGTAACCCTCCCCCAGCTTGGTATAGAGATCATGAATATTGTACTTACCACACTTAGAAGGGGCACAACACTGAAAGATGCTTGATCGGCAACATACAATTCAAGACTTGGTAGACAATGGGACTATTGAAGTCAAGGTCAAGCAATCCCTAATGTTAATACTAATCCACTCCCAGACCATGGAACTGTCAACATGTTGGCAAGAGATAGTGAAGGGTATGAGATTGGCAAAATTGGGACCCTTAGTTCTATAATCCAACCCATTTTATTGAGGATTCTAAGAAGCATCAAGAGGAGAGGCGTATTGAGAGGAGAAAGAATTTCTTGCTTGTGCAGAAGTTATCTCTTCCTCCAGTATTTGTAGAGCACATCAATGGTCTCGTTAAGGATGCTTGTCAAAATGAGTGCGACTCCTTCCAAAGGACCATTCACATGTATCAGTTGGATAAGCACTTTTGTCATCCTATGTTCTATGATCATATGAACAACCTAGACGAAGAGGCAACAAAGAGTGACCCCACTCAACTCATCACACCTAGAGCTTGGAAGAATCACATGAATGCTCGCACTTATAGAAGAGCCATGGGTCAAAGGATTAAGGCCATAAAGACTCCCAAAAGAGAAGAGTCATCCGAAGAAGAACCAAAAGATCAATCACCTGTCATTTTTCCTTCCTCATCAATAGAAGAATCCACTGTACCATACCTCCAACCTTCACCATATTACCAACTTCCACCATATTACCAACCACCACCATATCATCAACCTTCCCTACACCATCAAGGAGAAGGGACCTCATCATCTTATCACCCCCTATCTTCCTCACAATACCTTATTTCTTATATTACATCACCTTCACTAATTCAAACAACCATATCTCCAAAGGATATGCTTGCATTACCAGATTCCCCAAAGATAACATCATCAACAAGATCAGTGAATGCTTGAGGGGAAGGCCAAGGTAATGACCCCACTTCACTAATTCAGACAACCATATCTCCAAATGATAATTTGGAGATAATTACAGAGATTACGGATGATCTTCGCAGAGCAGTAACAACATTAGTAATAGGGGAGCAAGTCAAAGAGCATACCTCCCTAATCCACATAGGGAGTGACACAGAAGATGATGAATCCAGTTTAGTCCGGATTTGAGCCAATGAAGTCAAGTCTGGGCCCTATAGAAAACTTCTGGTTTATACGATCTGATTACTACGAGCGTTTGGATGCAAGGGAATTTGATGGTCAAGAGGAATCTGATGAAGAACCAAGTGAGGGGAAATCAACAAAGAAGAGGATGATGAAGACGACGATGAGGACGAGAGTGAAGATAAGAATAATGGAGATGACTCTGAGTCTCAAGGTGATGATGAGTAGCTAGATTGGGATGACTACCTAGGGCCTTGGGACAATAATGAAGATGATGAATCAGGGTACTATTCACCCAGGGATCCAAGAGGGTATTTGGTGTATGCAATCGGAGAGGATGACCCAATGGTTGATCCTACAGATGTTATTCAGTCGGCACTCACAATCCACATAGAAAGGGAAGATCTGGTGTCGGATTCAAAAGATAGTGAAGGATATGAGATCACTTTCGAAGGTGAAGGGAATCCTATAGTAGAACACATGGCTTATGTCTATAATCATTTGACTGACATCAAACTCGAGGCTGATGAGATTGATCAAATGTTAGGTGAAGTAGCCATTAGTGAACAATGGCATACCAAGTAGTTAAAAATCCTTAAAAATAGGGGGACATGCCACACTTGCAGAAATGGTGGATATAGCAGTTGCATGGCTTTCCAATGCAGTTAAGAAGGTGCAAGCTAGGGCCCTTGACATTTGCGGAGGACCTCGACTTCCTACCCCTAGCAGGGAAGGAGAATCAGAAGAGGAAGATGATCCTATAGTAGGAATAATTTCTATAACAAATAGTGATGATGAGGAGTGTTATCCTACGGAGATTGTGAGACCCAAGAATACGGTAAGTACCGAACCTGTCTGGGAGATCGGTGAAGTGTCCCCACTAAAAATACAATAAGTACCAGGGGGTTTAAGAGATCAGTAAGGGTGTGCAAACTTTAGTTCTACATCGCCTAAGGAGAGATTCCTGGACTAATTAACAAACTCTAGCTTCCTTAACATGGCACAACAAGTTTTAAAGCCTTGAGGCCCATGGGCCAAAGAGGATAATATTGTACAAGGTTAATGGGGCTGGGGCATTACAAATAGCATCAAAGCAGACCCCGACAGCATGTGGGGCCACAGCGGGGACACTGTGTTGAAAGGGGAAAAGTTTGTGAGACCTAAGAATACGATAAGTATCGAACCCGCCTAGGAGGTCGGTGAAGTGTCCCCACTAAGAATACGTCAAGTACTAGGGGGTTTGGGAGATCGGTGAGGGTGTGTAAACTTTAGTCCTACATCGCTTAGGGAGAGATTCCTAGACTAGTTAATAACCTCTAGATTTCTTAACATGACAAAACGCTGTTTTAAAGCCTTAAGGCCCATGGGTCAAAGAGGACAATATTGTGCAAGGTTAATGGGGCCAGGGTATTATAGATATCATTATGAAAAAACCCATCAATGTGATGGAAACTCAAAGTGGAAGAGACTTCAAAGGCAAGGCCCTAGCCGTAGAACAGTCAAGGAATAATGAGGCAGGAACCATTGGCTTGAAGAAAGAATCGAAGAATCCAATCTTGACTCAACTCAAGAAGTCCCAAGCTAATATCTTGATTTGGGGATTATTAATGGCCTCCCCCACACTCTTGAAGTCTTTCACCAATGTGCAAGTGCCAATCAACATAGATCTGGTACATCTCTCGCACATAGTAGGGATAACTTATGCGGTACAGTCATTGATGTTCTCAGACTTTGAACTCCCCAAAGGAGCCTAGCACAATAAAGCTCTACACATCATGGTAGAATGTCTTGACAAGGTGGTTCCCCCGGTTCTTATTGACAACGGGTCCACTTTGAATGTTCTACCTTTGAGATCGGTAAAGAGTATTGTCATCAACCTAGAAGAGATGAGGTTGTCAAACCAAACCATATGGGCATATGATAACACCAAGAGGAAAATCCTTGGCATCCTCACCATCGCCGTAATGATTGGCTCAGTGAAGTTTGATTTTGATTTCCAGATCATTGATATATCGGCATCTTTCAATATGCTCTTAGGAAGGCCTTGGTTACATCATGCGAATGCAGTGTCCTCTACTCTCCATCAACAAATGAAATTTATTCATGAAGGAAGGTGATTACAGTAGCCGGGGATCCCAAAGTGGTGAACACCTTAGCCAATATTGAAAATGGAGAAGAACAAGACCAAGAAATTCAATTTAGTGGTTTTGAAATAGAGGAAACTTGTGCAGCACTTGCCAAGGAATTGTCAGATGAAAAGATTTTGGCTAACTATGAAACTATATGGAGCCCTCCGGTGAATCAAATGATAAGGAACATGTAATACTCTCTAGGGATGGGATTGGGAAAGTATCATCAGGGTATTTCAAAATTACTTACTCCGGCGGTTAGCAAAGGAAGGAGTGGTATTAGGTACATTCCTCAAACCCCTAGACCAAGGACCAAGAATAGCAGCAAAGGACAAAAGGTACTAAGGATGACCAGGAAAATATCCGCCTCTTACTACCCCACTCTCAATGGGTACTTCGTAAGGGAAGGAGAAGATTTTCCCTTTTGCGGAAACGTTGAACCATGGTTTGATGAAACCGCCGTAAAAATGCAACTAGGATTTGAAGTATTCTTTCAAGATGAGTTCGATTGAATAACTCATAAGTTAGAACAACAGCAAATGTTAGCCAAAGAAAATGATCAAGACAATTACATCATCGGAATAGTGGAAGTAGCACTGATTGAAGATGGGTTCTCCTCTAACAACCCCACAACACTGATCCGATCAAAGGAATTGCTAAATCCCTGAGTACTCTTAAAGAGGGAATGAGAAAAGAAGATAAGACTCGTCTAGAGTCTGTAACTTTACACTGATCTGAAAAGTCACATATGTTCCTATCTACAAAATCCATGAGCTCAGGAGTTGCATGAGCTCAAGCCTAGGCCTTTCAGAGGAATAAGCACTTATACAAAGTAAAGGAGAGCACAAAGAATGATGGTCTACATGCACTGTGACCAAATCAACTACAACGGGAAGACCTGTGATGGTGGTAAGAAATATGATCGAGGAGCAGGGATGGCTTCAATCAGTAGGCTTGAAAACTTGGACTTCATAGATAGAGGATTGAGCAGTCTCCAGCAATCCTCACCCCTCAATAAGTTCGGGTTTAGAGAATATGAGTTGGATCAGCTCATCTTTGTAAAGAAACAAGTGTCTGGTGTCAGTACCCATGAAGAGATAGCGGTGACTTTTCTAGAAGAAAAAGAAGGTCCCTTTCCGCATCTGCTCATCCACCGAGCCATTGACCCACTCCTAAACTGGACAAGCATTGGAGAAAAATTCAAGTTTACTCATGCTGCTAATTCAACCACCCTGAATACCATTGATAAAAGCATCAAGTCAGTTATCAAGTTTGTAGTCGAGTTAGTTATTGAGTTTTCTGTTTATGATTGTGAGTCAGCCTTCCTTCTCAAGGAAAGTCCAGAGTCCATTTACGAGGAGTCTGTTTCTTTTCATGAATGAAATTTCTGATTCTGAGTATGACTTACCTCCTTTTTTTTATGATGATCTTAATAAATATTAAGAGTTAATAAAACAGTGCAAACCAAGGAAAGCCCAACCCATCCGTGTGGATACTTAGGTTATTAATCTAGGAATTGATTAGTGCCTTCGAGAGGTAAAAATTGGCACTACTCTAGATGAAAAAGAAATAGAACAAATGATTAGTCTTCTGAAGGAATTTTCCGAGGTCTTTGCTTGATCTTATGAGGATATGCCCAATATAGACCCCAACATTGTACAACACCATTTTTTGACCTACCCTGGGGTAAAGCCGGTTAAGCAGAAGCTCAGAAGGATGTATCCAAAATGAAGTAAAGAGATCAGGGAAGAAGTGGCAAAGCAATAGAATGCGGGATTCCTACAAGTGGTAAAATACCCCCAATGGTTGGCCAACATTATACCACTACCAAAGAAAGATGGCAAGGTACAGAAGTGCATAGACTTCTTGGATCTTAATAAGGTAAGCCCTAAGGATGACTTCCCATTACCTCACATTGATGTATTGGTGGACAACACAGTGGGGCATGCCTTGTTATCATTTATGGATGGATTCTTGGGATACAACCAAGTGAGCATGCACCAAAGGATCTGGAGAAGATAACCTTCACCACTCCATGGGGAAGCTATTGTTACAAGGTGATGCATTTTGGACTGAAGAACTCTGGAGCAACTTACCAAAGAGCAGCTACTGCCATATTGCATGACATGATGAACAAGGATGTGGAAGTCTACGTAGACGACATAATAGTAAAGTCAAAGGATCGGCAGGAGCACATTTCCGCACTAAGGCGATACTTTGAAAGAATCAAGAAGTATCAGTTGAAGTTGAATCCTCAAAAGTGTGTATTCGGGCAAAAAGAGAAATTTGTTGGGATTCTTGGTAAGTGAAAGGGGCATCAAATTCGACCCTATCAAGATCAAAGCAATCCAAGAAATGCCCACGTCTCGCACTAAGAAGCAGATACGAGGATTTCTAGGTCACATCCCGTAAATCAACAGATTCATAGCTCAATTACGATCTGCGAACAAATCTTCAAGTTGCTAAAGAAGGATCAGCCCATAGAATGGAATGACCAATGACAACAAGCTTTTCATAAGATTAAAGGATATCTTATGAACCCGCCAGTATTAATGCCACCGATGGATGGAGAACCATCCATATACACCTCAGCAAAAAACTTGTGTTGCACTGATTTGGGCAACAAAAAGCCTGCGACACTACATGGTAGCTTATCCGATACGTTTGATCTCAAGGATGGACCCAATCAAGTAGCTCTTTGAGAACCAGCTCTAACATGAAGGATGGCTCGATGGTTATTATTGTTATCAAAGTTTGACATCACCTATGTTGCTCAAAAATCTATCAAGGGGCAAGTTATAGCCGACCATTTGGCTGCCGACCCCACGAAAGATGGAAGAGCCCTAAATGATGATTTCTCAGATGAGGAAATCACAGTAATAGAAGAAGAAGATGCAACTAATGAATGGCAGTTGTTCTTTGATGGAGCAGTTAATCAAAAGGAGTGTGGTGCAACTAATGAATGGTAGTTGTTCTTTGATGGAGCAGTTAATCAAAAGGAGTGTGGTGAGGGAATATTCCTTGTCACCCCTGATGGTCTTTATTTGCCTTCATCATTCCACCTTGATTTCCCCTGTACCAACAATATTGCTAAATATAAAACTTGTGCCTTGGGACTCAAAACTACCCTGACCATTGGGGCAAAAAGGATCAAGGTATGCGGTGATTCATCCATCGTCATTTGTTAGACATAAGGAAAGTGGAAGACCAGAGATGAGAAACTGAAGTCGTATCAAGAACATCTGGAAGAAGTGATTGGACACTTTGAGAAGATCTCGTTTGAATACTTCCAAATGGACAACAACCGGTTTTTCAATGCCCTTGCAACCTTGGCTTCCATGGTAGAGTGTAATCCTATGGCTAGGGTTCGACCATTCTTAGTGGAATAAAGAAGCAGGCCCATTTATCAGAATTCGGTGAACTCTCTGACTATAGATGGTCGGTCTTGGTTTGCTCACATAATGGATTTCATCGGGAAAGGACATATCCGATTGAAGCAACCGGAAGAGAAAAGAAATTCTTAAGGAGATATGCCACCCAATTTGTCTTTCAAGGAGACTTGTTATATAAGAGATCCTATGATGAAATACAGTTGTTGTGTGTGGACAAAGAGCAAGCTACAACCATTATGGAGGAAATTTATCAAGGCCTTTGCAAACCCCATATGAATACAAAAATGCTAGCTAAAAGGATCCTTAGGTTGGGATATTATTGGAACACAATGGAAGCAAATTGTGTAAGCTTTGTCAAGACATGCCACAAATGTCAGATATTTGCCAATATCATACATATCCCGCTAACGGAGTTGCACCCACTTAGTTCTCCATGGCCATTCTCTACCTGGGGTATTGACATCATTGGGAAGATCAACCACAAAGCATCCAATGGTCACAAATTCATTTTGGTAGCTATTAATTATTTCACCAAGTGGGTAGAAGCTCAGTCATATACAGTCCTCACCTCTACTAAGGTGGTAAAATTCATCTAAGAAAATATCATTTCTCGATATGGAGTACCTCAAGAGTTGATTTTAGATCGGGATCCTATTTTTGGGGCAAAACCGATAAAATCTGCATAAAGTTCAGTATCAGAAGGCATCACTCTACCACATACATGCCATAAACCAATGGGATAGTAGAGGAGGCTAACAAGAGCATCAAGGTCATCCTACAAAAAATGGTTGAAATACACAAGGATTGGGTGGATAAGTTGCCCCTTGCCTTGTGGGCATATCGGACTTCTGTGCGATCCTTGACAGGGGCAACTCCTTTCTCTTTGATGTATAGGGTTGAGGCAATTCTACCCGTGAAAATCCTAGTGCCATCCCTAAGGGTGCTCCTGGATAGTCAGCTACCTGAAGGAGAATGGGTGAAGGTTAGACATGACGAGCTCAACTTTCTCGATGAAAGATGTATAAAGGCCATGGATAATATGAAGAAGTATCAACTAAGAATGACAAGGGCCTTCAACAAGAATGTGAAGCCCGTCACATAGAGGAGGGTGAACTTATTCTTTGAAAATAGAGAGCTCCAATTTATGATCCGAGAGGAAAATTCAAGCCCAACTGGAGTGGCCCATTCACTGTTAAAGAAATTATACTAGGCAAAGCAGTAAAACTCATCGACCACAACAGCGAAGAAATACCCAGACTAGTCAATATTTATCAACTTAAGAAATATTATGTCTGAAAGGGTGAATAGCTTGAACTACGCTAGACCTGATTCCTCTCAAGGGATACGTAGGCAACTTGACATGTGCAAGTGCGGTCTCAACCATCTCAAGGTAATAAATTAGTTCCTAGATTAACAATCAAAGTATCCAAAAGATCATCATAGCTTGTGTCCCCCAAGAATCGCCATTTGGCATACAAGATCATTAGGTATCTATCATTCACCTATGGTCCTCCAAATTCTTATCCAGAATTCCACCCCCAATAGTCACCACCTGGCACCAGTATGTCAAGGCCAGTTTGTTAGGGATATGCCCACACTCCTATAGTTAGTTTTGATGATAACAAACATATAAAGGTATTTCACAATTTACCTTCAAGTATTATTTTCTAGAGACTTCATATCAAAGATCAAATTTGATGTATGAAATGAAGAAATGAAGAAATGAAGATTGAAGTCATCAAATGAGGAGTATCAACAAGTTGGTATCAATACTTGAAGAAGGTATCAAAAGAATTAAAGCTTCAAGATGTCAAAACATAAAGCTCGAAGACTTGGAATTGTAAACAAAAAGAAAAGAAGATGAAGTGCCAAAGAGTGGAAGGTTCAAGTGAAGAAGAAGACCACTAGAATAGATTGGTCATTTTTAATATAATTTGTAACTTTCACATATATATATATGCACTCACCACATGCATGTGCATTGCATCAAACTAGAATGACCATAGAGCATACCTTGACCAAGTATAGAAAGTCTCTAAGTGGTGAGGAACATATTAGGAAAAATGTGTTCTAGTGAAATTCTGTGAAAACCACATTAACCTGACTCAAGGGTATTTTGGGTAATATTAGAATCAGTATCAGGAGATAAATCCTCATAGAAGTTATAGGAAATTGAGTCATAATTCCAATGCAACTAATTTTAAGTCCATACAAGGTTGGATCAAAAAGTTATGATCAAAACACTGACAGCTGGTCAGTATGACAACATTCTATCAAAACAGAGTCTATCATGTTGACGATCGACCAACTGGAAGCCCTGGTCGATTGAACTGTCCGAGACCATAGCCGATCAACTGAAAAAAGTCTTGATCGATCGGTGACTATCTGGAAGTGCCCCAACGGCTATATTTTACCTCAACGGCTCTTGGTGGTTGATCGGCTACCGATGGTGATCGATCGATGGTCTCAAAATATAACCGTTTGACTGAGATTTATTGCCTAAAATTCTCTCCTAAGCTCACCTATAAATACCTCTAAGGCTACTCATTAATTAATAATTAAACTTAACTTTGGAGAAGCATTATTTGACCATTAGAAGTGAGAATTGGTCTACACTATCTCTTGAGTTCAAATTCTTCATTTTACATTCAAGAGAAACTCAAGACTATCTACAAGTCTTCATCTGCATCTTGGCATTTACATTACAAGCATAAAGAAGACTTTAAAAGGTGCATTCATTCTATTATCATTGCATATTTCCTTTGCACCACACCGGAGGTAATCCACTTTTATTCCACTTCTCCATTTTCTATTTTACATTAAGTTTAGACTATACTTAGGCTTGTGTAAAGACCCTCTCATCCTTAAGAGATTGTAAGGATCCTCTTATCCTTAAATGAGTGTAAGGTGCATCTCTACCTTAAAGGAGATTATAAGGTGCCTCTCTACCTGCAAAGGAGATTGTAAAGGCGCCTCTCTGCTTGTAAAGGGGATTTGTAAGAATACTCTTATTCATAAAAAGATTGTAAAAGTTTTCTTTCCTACCTACCGTACTGAAAGGGAGAACTAGTGAAATATCTTATAAGAGGATTCTTGTAGGGAGTGGACTAGACTCAGATTGAATCGAACCACTATAAATCTTGTGTTGTGTGATTTTGCCTATTTTACTTATTCTACATCGTTTTTAATTTATAATCACACTTGGGACCTATACATCGAAATAGTTAAAATTTCTACTAGTATAACCTATTCACCCCCTCTAGGTTTTTTCAATTGATATCAGAGCGGGAGCTCAATATAAAAGACTAATTTGTCTTAGAGTGAGTCAAAGACCATGATCACATTTAATCTACCACCTGAAGGAATAAATGCTTCTAGGCCTCCATACTTCAATGGAAAAAAATTTTCCTTCTGGAAATATAGATTTAAGAATTTTATTTGTGGATATAATTTTTTTGTTTGGAGAATTATAGAAAGAGGATCATATGTCATCACCAAAATTGTAAATGGAAAGATGGTGCCAAAGGATGAATTAGAATTGACAGCCGATGATTTAGTACTTCTTCAATACAATTTCAGGGCTTTCACTATCTGCAATGTGCTTTAAATGACGAAGAATTCAGTAGAGTAAGTATGTGTGAAAACACCAAAGAAATTTGGGATACACTTGTAGTAACACATGAAGGTACTATAGTGGTAAGAGAAAGAAAAGTAGACTTGCTTATACAAGAATATGAATTATTTCAAATACATGAATATGAAAATATTTCTAACATGTTTACTAGATTTACTAATATTGTAAATTCCTTAAAAGGACTTGGTAAGGCTTACACTAACTCTAAGATGACTAGAAAAATTCTTAGGTCACTACCTACTAAGAGGAAACCAAAGATGACTGCCATCAATGAAGCCTAAGACTTGAACAAGATAAGTCTATATGAATTAATGGGCTCACTTCTTACCCATGAGAAGGATCTCTATGAAGAATTCAAGAAAGCACATCCCAAATTCATTACTTTCAAAGCATCCAAAGAATTTGATGAAGAAAGTGAAGAAGAGAATGATGAGGAAGTCTCATCTGATGAAGATGAAAGTGACTCCGATGAAGAAGTCACAGACCTTGCCTTAATGGCTCATGGAGATAAAGAACAAGAGGTAAGTTCTCAATCTCATTATTTAGATACTTCAAATAATGAATTTAATGATGATGATCTTCAACAAGCTTTTGAAGCTTTATATGAAGAAAGCATGAAACTTGAGATGGAAAAGTCTAATTTGGAAAAGGAGGTTCTTTCCCTCAACAAGAGGATAGAATCCTTGACATTTAAAATGTATGAACTTGAGGAGGATAACTCAAAGTTAATTACCATATTTCATACATTTACTAAAGGTCAAAAGACTTTGGATACATTATTAGGATCCCAATGCAAAAGTCCTCAAGACAAAGAAGGACTTGGCTATGATGGTGGAACCTCACCTCAAGGGAAAGAAAAAGAAAATATAGTTTCTCCAAAGAGAAGAAATCCCCATTATGACCAAAGGCAAGTTCTAAAAAGGAATAACATCCATTATGCATATTATTACACTCTCTCCAAGAGGCATGATAGACCTCAAAGGAATTTCAAATCTCAAGGGGGTTTTAGACCACATACTCCCTATTGGCCACAAACATAACAAAATAAACATTACAATGCTCAATTATCAATTACTTCAAGAGTGTCAACTGAAACTATATTTCTGACCTTTGGGTCTAAAACATACTGATCTACTCAAGCTTTCGCTATTACTGCGAGACTTCTTCTAACTTTCAAAAAAATACCGCTATCATTGGATAGACAGCATCTTCTAGGTTGAGAAATCTCTATTCTATTTTTCACTTGCTTTAACTTTAACTTCTCTTTGATAATGTCACCTTTGGGTGAACATTAGCAACCTTGCTACCAACCATTATTCTCTATCTTTTTAAACAAAGAAGACCTTGGATTTGTATTCTATTACAATAAGGTTGAACTTTACCACTTTGGTAGATTCCATCCAATCTTACTGCAATAGTCTACAAATTCCTTCCAGTAGCTAAAAGTGAGATTGTTTAAGCATTAATAGAAAAAATATTCATAAACAAAAGCATGAACTATCATTACCAATAATAAACAAGTTCATATTCTGATATGCAAGTAATGTATGAGTTGATTTTCTTTTATTTCTTTTAATTAATAGAAAAATTATGAAGAATTATAAAACACCCATACTTGTAACTTATACAAAATAGACTATAAAATTTGATCAAAACTAGGCTCATAATATATCAAAACGAAGAGCACGAAAAACTGGACTCAACGCAAAAATCAGGGTAAAAAATTCCTCACCATTTGCTTGTGCAAGCCATTTGAAGTTGTAGAAAAAATAGATCAAAATCAATCTGGTTTGCCCAAACCAACCGGTTCGGACATATTAGTTCCTGGTCAAAATCCAGGTCTTCAAGTCGGGAATCCGAGTCAAACTCGGGTCTTTAGGTCGAGTATCTGAGTCAAAATTCAGGTCCTTGGGTTGAATGGTCAACGACCCGATCAACCTTTGATCAAGCCAAACAGGGTTGGTCATGGGTTGATCCACTGCACCTCCGGCTTAACTCGAAAACCCTACCGAGTTGACCTAGTGATGACTCACCATTGTAATTTTTTTTCTCTCTCCTTCGACAGTCGATTTTCGACAGCATGTGACACATCGTGCATCCAGAGGTTTTTGATGACGTACAGCATACCACATGACCGTCTTCTCGTCCTCTACAACTTTTGTGAAGAAATTTTTTCGATCTGGGACCTTTAAATTATAGTAAAATTATGATTTTCATGATTTTAGACCCAAACCCTATAAAAAATTAATTTTTTTTCTTTGATTTTTCTTGATTCTAACACCATAAGGGTTGGCTCTGATACCAATTGTTGGAGATTCTTTTCTATAGAATCATATGAATAACCCCATTGATGTTAGAATACAAGAATTATAAATCAATCATAAAAGATTAACCATGGGTGTAGTCCCTAAACTAAGAACACACAAACATATAGATTTACCCCATGTAAGATAATCAATTGGAGTAGAAGAATACCTGTGTATAAGTTTAAAAGTCCCATAAGTATCGATCACATAACTCTCTCCCATGTATTTGAAGATTAGTCTTATAAAGATTGTAACAAAGAACTATACAATGGAGTCTCAACCGCTAAGATCTTCTATAACCTTTCACCTTTGGAATACTCTCACATGCACTATTTCTGTGGGGGAGTCCGTGCTTCCAAAAACCATGAAGGTGTTAAAGTGACGGTTGCAGGGACTTTTAGCTTCTATTTATAATAGAATCCCTAAAACCCTAATTCATTCCCACAATGGATTGGACTAGGAGTTTCCTAATCAGAGTGGATCTATTATTGCTTGGGCCTAATGGATCAATCGGTATTTAAGCCCACATAAAAATCCTAACAGATAAGTCTTCCCCAAAGGAAAAATGAAATCTAGAGAAAGGTAGTCCAACTCTACCTCCACCTCTACCACTTATACCACCACCAATTAAGTTGTTGAAACTGATCCATAGTTGGAGATAGTCGAAATCTCAATCCACCAAAGTGAGATGATGGTATGGAGGAGTTGTAGTCCTTTGAAGTGGAGGACTTAGTAGTGGTCTTGATCTTGTTCTTGCGAGAAGCACCACTGATGGGAACGTTATGAAGCACTCCTCCTTTGGTCCAATACCTTCTAATTGATGAAAGAGATTTGCGACGAAAGAGCTCTCGTGGTAAGGACACCACTAGGAACATTATAAAGAGCTCCTCCTATGTTCAGACCACAAAGGTGAGAGGAGGGGTTTTCACACCGGTGAAGAGTTGGGAGGGTTGCGATGGTCACCATCGGTTTGCATAGCCTTTGCACGTTGCCGTTGCACCCACCTCTATTTAAACCTCTGCCCAACCTCCATCTGAAACACTTCTTTGCAACCACCCTCTCAAACCCTTCTCTGTTGTTGACGCATCAAAGCCACCAATAGCAGCGGCTGCAACCCCAAGCTCACTCGCAATTTAGCAGGCCCCTTACGGCCTATGCTACAAGCATTAAAAAAAAAAAAAAAAAGGATCAAAGAAGAAGAAGATGGTGCTGATGTGCAATTGACTTTCCTTCCACCATGATCTCTCACTCAACTTCCCGGATTGTTTTCCCTAGATCTTGCTCTTTCGCTCTTTCTCTTTCTTTCTCTCCATCTCTCTCCTTCAACCAAAGGAATATAAGAATGGGAGAATAGGAAATTTTATCTTTTCCAAACCAACCAAACGCTGTTGGGGTGCAAAAGATTACTTTACGTCATCTTTACTTCCCCTGTCTTTCACCCTACTAATATATGGGTCCCATATTAACAATATTTCCACCCCCAACTCCCCTCTAAACAAACGGACCCTTGTAGATTGGAGTGGAGAAACCGAAAGCAAAATTAAAAGTGAAATCCAATCATAAAAGAAAGATGAAGCCAACGCCACTGGTTTTAAAAAATACAAATACATCAAATATTATTGGGTCCTCATTCTTCTCAAGTGAGGACGCAGAGAAACAAAAGCACATAAATAATTAAGGAACTCAATACGTTCATATAGCTGATCAGGTATGGGAATGATTATAAGGACCTTCAGGGAATGATCCTATGTAGTCATTACTAAAGGAAGATAGATTATTGATTAATTTTGTTGGAGATAAGCCTTTTTTTCTTCTTCGTTCATAAAAGAGATGATGGGGAAGGACTTGCCGACCCCCATGGATGACTTGAAGGAGATCTTGTTTCCATCAATTTACATTTTTACTATGGGAACCCAAACCATCATCTGCTTAGCCTTGCAGCCAGTCATCTTCTTTATCCTCCCCTTCTCCCCATATGCCGTGGTCTCGGCGGCTTCGCTGTTCTTGGTGTTGGTCGCCACATTGAAATGCTCATAGGCAGCCTTGCATTTCCACCACACGAAACCAGTGGCTCTAACCCTCCCGCATTCCACCAGCTCTCCGGTGGGAAGGACACCAATAGGGAATCCAAGTTCTTTCATCAACTCCGCCGAAAATCGCTCACAAGCTTCCTTCCCTCTTACAATTTCAGCCCCTGCTCTCTCATCACTAGCCATAATTTTGGATCAATTCATGATTGATAGAATGTTAGAATGGAGGAACTCTTTACTCTCAACTGCTTATTGATGTTAAAGAGCTATGGTGTTCGTGATGAAGTATGAGAACAAAAGGCATTAATTGGTATTTATAGAGAATTAAAACAGACTGCTTTCAGATATCACATATCTCTTCCCATGACGGGATTTTCATGCAGGACAGGAAGGTAAGGCCAATTTTGACCGGCTGCGTACATGTGCGAGAGCGAGACACCGATTCTATCTGATTTAGATCCGTATCGATACCAATGTCAATACCGATAACTAAATGTGTCATGTCATAAATGCAACTCATGGGCTTTTTTTATTTTATTTTATTTTTTTAATCTTGGGCTTCGGATGATCAATGGTATATATAAAAGACCTTAAAAATCTATAATACTAACTCTAATCTTAATTAAAAATGAATCATTACATAAAAATGGAGATAAACAGAGTGTCATCTCATATATGCAACACTTTGAAACGCAAAGAAAAATTTTATGTAACCTTTATAAGAGTGTGTGGATCACGTTTTCGAATTCAAATCATTCTTATACGGGACTGATCCACCCAAGGAGAATTTCGTATAAATTTAAATTTTGTGCCTCAATATGTGATGTATGAACAAGAAAGGATCACAAGAGGTTCAGCTCTCTAATTCTACTTTCTTGGAGTTCCAATCAACACTCCCTATGAACTGATCAATATATGTTCCATAGTCTTCAATTCCAATCACTTGGACATATCCCCATTTGGGCTATGTAAAAATCAATTATGATGCAAGTCTAAAGGTTAGAACCAACGAGGGTGAAATTGTCCTTCAGCGTGATTTTTCAGATCACTGCCCGATCTTGGTAGTTTCAGAGGTTTGCCTAAGGCTAGGTAACTACCCTTTTAGAATGCATAAGTTCTGGTTAGAGGCTTCATCTTTCTTGCAGATAGTTAAAGATTCCTGGTCGCAAAGTATTGTTGGCCCAGTTGGTTTTGTTTTGGCTCAGCAACTCAAACGGCTTAAGCCAATTATCAAGGTCCGGTCAAGGAACACGTTCCCAAACTTTGAGATTGAGCTGATCAAAGCAAAAGAAATTTGGCCATGGTTCATGACCAAATTGAAGTTGCAGGTATGGATGATACTTTGTTTGGGAAGGAGGTCGATGCCAAAACTGCATATTTAGTTGCTCTAAAAAATCATGCAAAACTATGGGCAGAGAAATCTAGAATCAGATGGCTCAAGCAGGGGACAAGAACTCCAAATTTTTTCATCTCTATACTAAGATTAGAAGAGCAAGGAATACTATCAGAATGTTTCAAAAACCTAATGGGACAAAAGTGTATGATAGAGATGGGATTGATGGAATTTAAAACATAATAATTTCTAAATGGTAATAAGGATCTTGCCAATACACTATTAACCATTTTAATCTAAAAGAGGGGAAATCACATATCGTTCACCGTCGATGGTGTGTTGTTTTCAGCGGAGCTTAATGCAGCTATTGATGTCGTCCTTGCACAAATGAGAAACTTTCTTCTTCTTGTTGGAGGTAGGTTTCTCCCCTTGGTATTTTCTTAATGCACTTCTCTAATAGGTGAGATTAGTACATAACCATATAAGGGGGGACCTAGTCTTCTTTAATAACACAATGACCATCTCCCATTAAGGTAGGTCAATCAATTAGAGAGCAATCTTCCCTATTTGCAACTAAACTAATATGGTCGGTATCCTTAATGGAATCCAAGCTAATTGGTAATCAAATTAAATATTAAGTTTCCATAATGGAACCCAATCAATGGTCAATTGGGACATATTAGGAAATAAATCCTACAGTCTCCCACTTGGACCATTTGACCAGTTCACAACAATCCAAGTTTTATTTTTTGAAAAACAAGTTAAAAGATTTGTTTGTTAAAACGAAAATTCTTGGATTCCAACAATTTTAGAAAACAACTCAATGTGGCCACTTTAAAAAAACACCCCATCCATGGTTGCATTCAATAATACCTTGAATGAATGAAACTATTTATAAGAACTATGGCAGTTATGCATCATTTATCAGTCGACACATTCCCTTCCACAATCACAGTATCAACAATCTCACCCAAATCGGTTCTTAAGCATGAAAACAATTAATAAACGATCCAAACAAAATATCTTATTCATATCGCAATAATTGTATACACAAAGATAGAAATGAGAAATGATTAGGAACATCCATAAATATGATCATAACAAATAATAGAGGGTGTCTATAATAAAATGTGACTAATACATCAAACTTTAGTAAGACCCATATCAGATACAAGATCTACAAAGAGCTTAAGCACCATTGCCTTGGTCAACGGATCTGCAATCATCAGACTTATCTTTATATGAGATATAGGCACCTTCTGTTCCTAAACAGCTTCCTTCACAAATTTGTACTTCACTCTAATATGCTTAGCTCTGCTAGAATGCTTGTCATTCTTGGAGTAGTACACAGCAGCGACGTTGTCACAGTAAAGTCTTAGCGGCTTCATGATGGAGTCGACAACCCAAAGCCCAAAGATATAATTTCGTAATCAAATCGCCAATGATGTGGCCTCAAAGCATGCCACGAACTCTACTTCCATGGTAAAAGTGGAGACATAAGTCTTTTTCCTGGACTTCTAAGAAATTGCCTCGCCAGTAAGTAGAAAGAAATAACCAGATGTAGAGTTTCTGCTATTGAGGCAACCGAAAAAATCAGAGTCTGAATAATCGATCACTTCCAACTGATCAGTTGCTCTGTAAATAAGCATGTAGTCTTTAGTTCCCCATAAATAACACATCACCTTCTTGGCAGCCACGCAGTGATCCATACCAGGATTACTGACGTATCTGCCTAGCATTCCAGCTGCAAAGCTAATATCTGGACGAGTACAAGTCATGGCATACATAAGACTTCCCACAGCTGAAGAATAGGGAATGTCTTTCATCTGTTCTCGCTCCAGATCATTCTGTGGACACTGGCTCAAACTAAACTTATCACCCTTAATCACGAGAGCAACACTAGATCTACAAGTCTTCATACCATATCTCTCAAGAACTTTATCAATGTAGGCTCTCTGTGATAACCCAAGCAGCCAGCGAGATCTATCTTGAAATATCTCGATACCGATAAGAAAACATGCCAAGCCCATTTCCTTCATTTCAAAGTTCTCAGAGAGGAATGTTTTTGTATCCTTTAACAAACCATGATCATTACTGGGAAGTAAAATATCATCTACATATAGGACCAGAAATATAAACTTGCTCCCAGTTACTTTCAGATATATAGACTTGTCAAAAGTGTTCTCTACTAATCCGAAAGACATAATAATGTGGTTGAACTTTAAATACCACTGTCTAGAAGCTTGTTTAAGTCCATAGATTGATTTCTTTAATTTGCATACCAAACTTTCCTTTCCTTGTACACTAAATCCTTCTAGTTGATTTATGTAGACTTCTTCCTCTAAATCCCCATTCAAGAATGCCGTCTTCACATCCATCTAGTGAAGCTCCAGGTCATAATGAGCCACTAATGCTGAAATGATCCTAAGTGAGTCATTCTTAGAAATAGGAGAGAAGGTCTTATGGTAGTCAATGCCTTCCATTTGAGTGAAACCTTTCACGACTAATCTGGCCTTATGTCGTTCAACTTTACCCTTTGAGTCACGCTTCATCTTAAATACCCATTATAGCCAATCGCTTTCGATCCTAAAGGTAGTTCAACGAGTTTCCAAACTTTATTGTCACTCAAGGATTTCATCTCATCTTTCGTGGCATTTACCCATTTATTAGAATCATTATCATTCATAGCTTGTGAAACATTTTAGGGGTCATCATTGATTCCAATATCAAATTCAGACTCTTAGAGATACACTATATAATCATCCGAAATAGCAAACCTCCTCACTCTCTGAGGTCTACCCTGTACTTCCGACTAAGGTGGAGGTAAATCCACAGTGTTCTCAGTGACAACGTCCTTATGGAGTGGTACATCCTTTGTAGTTTGTTGTTCCACAAGATCATTACCAATGGTAATTTGTGGAATAACAATATCATCATAATGTACAGGAGCTGGTAGTGTAACCCAGAGCTCCTCAAATACCACATTACGTGGTTCGATACTCCCACTGATGTCGTCATCCTCTAAGAATCTAAAACTTGAAGTTTCCACAAACCTAGTACTATGCTTGGGCGCATAGAACCTGAATCCCTTTGACCATTGACAGTATCCAATAAAGTAGCAGTTAATGGTTCTAGGGTCGAGTTTCCTTTTATGTGGATTATACAAGCTGACTTCAGTTGGACAGCTCCATATGTGTAAGTGTCTCAAACTGGGTATCTTTTCTATCCATAGCTCATAAGGAGTTTAAGGAACTGACTTACTAGGAACCCAATTCAAGATATACACAGCTGTTTTCAAAGCTTCGCCCCACATAAACTTAGACAGTGATGAGTTGCTTATCATACTATGAATCATATCCTTATAGGTACAATTACGCCTTTCTACAACTCCATTTTATTCAGGTGTACTAGGAAGTGTAAATTGGGGAGTGATACCCTTTGATTTGAGGAAACGGGCAATTGTTCCTTTAACTTACCCTAGGTCTGTATGTCTACCGTAGTACTCACCCCCTCTATTAGATCTCATGGTCTTGATCTTTTTGTCCGACTTGTTTTCGACTTCGGCACAAAATGTCTCAAAGACATTTATGCTTTTAGACTTTTCCTTCATTCAACAAGTAGACGTAATAATACCATGAGTAATCATCAATAATGGTGATGAAATATGTCTTACCAGTAATGCAGGGGTCAAATGATCTACAAATATCTATATGAATTGATCCTAACACTGCATCACTCCTTGTGGCAGCAACTTTATTTGTCATAGATTGCTTACCTTTTATGCAATCTATACAAGTACCAAAGTCAGTAAAGTCAAAAATAGGCAATACACCTTCCTTCGCTAACTTCTCCATCCTAGGTCTAGAAATATGACCTAGACGTCTATGTCATAAGGTTGAGGAAGCAAAGAATTTTTAAAATCAGAATTCAAATTAAATCTATAAAGACATCGCATAAATATCCAGTAAATACTAGATTATTGTCTTTATAAACCTTAAAAACATTATTCCCAAACATAAAGTCATAACCCCCAAAATCAACTTTTGATAAAGAAACAGGATTTCTAGAAATGGAGGGGACATAGAGAGTGTCCAATAATAAGTCCAGCTAGTATTCAGTATCCATTATGAGTCTGCAAGTACCGATTGCTCAAACTTCAGACTCCATCCGGTTCCCCATGTAGACGATACCCTCACTGGGACTTGGGCTCCAAATTGAAAGAAATCCCTACATGGAATTTGATATATGCACAATTGCACCAGAATCAATCCACCATGTATTACAAGGAACGTCAACGAGATTGGTTTGAAAACAAACTAGGATAGAATTATTACTCTTCTTTTTTATCCAGGCTCGACGTTTCTTACAGTCCTTACGAAGATGTCCCTCCTTCTTGCAGAAGAAGCATTTCACTTTGTCAGAATTCTTGTTGTCAGTAGGTGGATTGGATGTTTGCTTCTTTGGTGCAGCTTTAAAGTTCTTTCTCTTCTTACGTTTATGTGAAACCATGTTAGCCATTTGTCCTCCTGCCTGCTTCAATCTCTGTTCCTCCTGAACGCACTTGCTCTAAAGCTTATTCAGATCCCATTTATCATTATTTATGTTGTAGTGGATGTTGAATGATTCAAACTTGTGAGGAAGAGATTGAATGATCAACCCAACTAGGAAAGGTTCATTCAGTATTTGGTCCATCTTTGCCAGTTGTGCAGATAAATTTGCCATTTCATAGATGTGATCACCTATGCCACTGTTGCCATTATATTTCATTTCACTAATTTGGCTATGAGTGTGCTTGCAAGAGACTTGTCTGCGATAGAGAACCACTTTTCAATAGACGTCAGAAATGTCTTTGCATCAATAGAGTCAAGGATCGATCATTTGATAACCTTTCCAATTGTTTTCTTGATAAACAAAAGGCACAACTAGTTTGATCGGGTCTACTTCTCATGAAGACTGATCTCATATGCAGTACTCTTATCAGTGAGATCAGCTGGCTTCTTAGTACCCAAACAATAGTCATGATTGACAGTAGTCAGATAGTAGCTCCTCGCCAGTCCGAGAAGTTTGAGCTAGTAAGGATGGGGACGGAATGAGGGATAGCCATAGATGATGGTCCTTCTGAAAGAAAATATAAAATACATGTTTACATATCAATAATGCTTTGAGTTTCAATAACCCTAGAATTGTAATTCTAGAACGAGCAACCTATTACATCAGTACAATCTATCCTTCGGGATCAAGAAAGTAATATGCTAGTGGTTCACTCAACAGATGTTAGAAGTCACCTTTAGGACTAGAAATCTGTCCAAACAGTCAAGCAAAGATGTATGCCTTTGGACACTCCTATCTTGACTCAACTGTTGGACTAATGATTTATCACAATGTCTTAAAAAATTATCTTTAATTTGATGGTATCACATTTATATTTAGGGTCAATAGTTATGGCCATCACAACCATGATGAAACGTGTACCTTTGGATACTCTCATTCAACCTAATTACATGGCCTAATACCATAAACTAATTACAATAATTATCGGATAAAATTTCATTTATATTTAAGGCTAACAGTTAAATTCAACACAATTGAGAGAAGTGTGTACCTTTGGATACTCCCACTCTTCTCACCATATGGATGTCATTAATGCCTTAAAATAAGGTTTTATGATGTCATTTATTTAATAATGTTTGGATACAGTTATTTTTAGTTCAATCACCTTGAATTTTCATGATTGATCCGTTTTGGTGGTAATCGAATCACTAGTTTTCTTAGTTTTATCCCTAAAATTCCAACATCTAATCATTTATGACATTATTAAACAATTAATTTAATTATCCCAAAGTTTAATGAAACTAGTGTCTTAAAGTTCTCCCATAATGGCAAACATAAGGAAAGACGGAATCAAAAAAAGATTCTAAATGAATACATAATCGCAGCCGAAGTGGTTACTTAATGATTCTATCATATAAATAATTTCATCACAAAAGGATTAAGTTTGTCCCTAATATGTGTTTTTTATTACTTAAAGTTTCGGCACATAAACATGTTTGTTTTCATAAACTTAAACAAAAAACATACACTACCATAAATAGAATACAAATAAATAGAAACACATTTTTTTTTAATGACATAGAGAACAGGAACAAAAAACTGTTCCAAAACAGAAACAGAAATAGAGAATAGAAACAGAAAAATGTTTCAAGAACCAGAAACAAAAATAGAAAATTATTTCTTGAAACAGAAACAGAAAACCTTTTTCTTGAACATAAAGAAACAGAAATATATATAAATAAAAAAAAATAGATTTATAGGGTAATTTTTATTTCAATTTATAATTATTTTTTTTAAACAAAACAGGGTCTGCTGGAATATTTTGGTCAACGCCGAAATATTGACTGACGGCGACTAGATTCCTGCGGGTCGTCGGTCGACCTAACGAATCAAAAATATGGGTCGGCGGGTAGGGTCATGGGTTGACCCATCGGGTCAGGTTCGGGTTGACCCGACCCAGTTCGGACCAAATTGATTTGGTCCAATCATTTTGGTTCAACAAATTGATTTGGTTTGGTTCAATATTTGATTTGATTTTGGATCAAATAAAACCCTTAATGGGCTATAGTAATGGATTTAAGTCTGATTTGAATTAAACATTACATGGGATAAACCCACATCCGAATCACTTAAAAAATAAATAAAATCTAGCCCATCACTATAAAATTAAAAAAGAAAAGCTCAATACTTAAATCATTAAAAGAATTTAGAAAATCCAAGCAAATATGCTTTATAATAGGAAAGTCCTCATCTCAATTTCAACCTAAAAATCATATGAATAGAATCAATTATTACAACCCTTTTAATGGTTGATTTCAACCTCCTTAATGGCATATACCCAATAATAAATAATTCTAATAAAAAAAAATAGGTACTTTCATAGTTGATCTTAATTTTAAAATGATCCATAACATATTGGCAAACCCAAGCTCAGATGCCACTGATGGAATTTGAAATATAAGAATTCCTAAATCATAATAAGGATCTTGTCAATACACTATGAACCATTTCAATCTAAAAGAGGAGAAACGACATACCGTTCACCCTCAATGGCGTATTGTTTCCAGTGGAGCTTGATGTAGCCATTGATGTTGTCCTTGCACGAATGAACAACCTTCTTCTTCTTGTTGGAGGTAGGTTTTTCCCCATGGTATTTTCTTAATGCACTTCTCTAATGGATGAGATTTGTATGTAATCATACAAGGGGGGACCTAGTCTCCTTTAATAACACAATGCCCATCTCCCATTAAGGTAGGCCAATCAATTAAAGAGTAATCTTCCCTATTTGCAATCAAACTTGTCACGTCCCGTTCCCATAAAATCGGATCGGTGACTGGGTTCCCTCTGGGTAATCCAAAATCATCAGGATCATCTGATACAGTAACCACAGCACAGCAAGCCACACAGAATCAATGGAGTATAATAATACAAATACAATGGAAGTCTTGTCATAACTGTTAACTTGTAATTTCCATATACTCTTGATACCCAAATTGTTATACATAAAATATTTACATGTGGGCCCGTAGGCATGATATTTACATAAGAAATAGTAATTTAAATATCAAGAGCACAAAAAGAAAAATATACTAAAAGAATAAAAAAGCACATCAAGTAGAATCTATCACTGTTGCTCAGCAACATAACTCTCACAGGGGCATCCTTCACCGTGATCAAATTCTTCAGGGACCCACAAATCCCACACTGAGGTTTCATCAGTGGGACCCGACATGAGCTCCTCTACTGAATAGCCTGCAAAATCATCTAAAAAAGTGTGTACACGAGGGATAAGCTCACTAGTTTAGTAAATGAAAAGAAAGACGCACGCAAGCAAATACAAAGCAAATGATACTATATGCATGAGATTTATTTTAGTCCTATTCCACCTAAACAAATCATTCTAGGTCATAGGTAACGTGCTACTCACAACCATAGTATGTGTATACCTTGTGTCTGAGACGCGTTCTCCATCCCATGATACATCCATAGGGTTGTCAGAGAAGGTCCACCGTGAGCACTCGAAAAAGTAAATCATCGCTAAACCACAACAGAAATTAACAGTAGTACGATTGGTCCTGTGAATATATTGTCAAGGTTTCCAATTGTTCTAATGATCAACTAGGCGTACTTCTAACCACCACGGTGGTCCGCTACTGATGCTTTCACCTAGTGATAACCCAACACGTAAAGATTTATGAAATCCTAACCACATGCTCCTACATGAGAAAGTACAATTGCATAGTTCTTCCATTTCCCATTCCATAGTGAACCAATGTATTTGTTTCCAAGCCAACTACGGCATCTATTCTAGAAAATCCCACATATGTTTCGTAAACTGATATTATATACATCACATGATAAATCCATTCTCAAGATGCAACATACAACAATGTATATAGAATTTAAGATTTAACATATTCAGTTCTAAATGCATCATTTAATCATCAACCATATGCATGAGAATGGCAATTGGAATATCAATGTAGTCTATAAATGCAAAGGATGCCAAAAAGATTCGACAAATTAAGAATCAAAGTCCTCTCCCCACTTACCTATTTTCATAGAATAATTGACACTCGCGGTACGGGTAAGATATGGAGTGAGGATGAGTTTCTTGAATCCTAGCACAGATAAAGGATTTAGAAATACGTATAAATTGAGACCATAAACGACATAGGATATGGTCACTATGTGAATAATAGCGTAAGGAAAGCTTTTAATGAATTTGGATTCAATCGGAGCTCATTTGGGCTACAGGTAGGTCATACAGGTGGGTCAGGGAATCCACCAGTGAAATCTGCAAGACCGATGAGTCATATAGGGGGGTTAGGAACCTGTCGATCTTACCCGCCGGTAGAACCAGAGGCGTAGGAGTGACCGGTACGTCACACCAGTGGGTCAAGCACCCATCGGTCTCATCTGTCGGTAGAACCCGAGGGTTCAAGTGTGATTGGTAGGTCTTCACCGGCGGGTTAGGCACCCACTGGTCTTACCCGCCGATTTTCTCAGATTTTGCTATTTTTCTTCCTTCTTCCATTCCAACACTTAGAACTCCAATGGGATGATTCCCACATCATCCTCCACACCATCTAAGCTTTATCTACTGGATTTCATCATGGATCTAAGACAAATATAAGATTTGGAATACCTTTGCTTGTAAAAACCCTTTTCCCCAAACTCAAATGCTACTTCAATAACGTCTAATCTTTGTTCCTCTCCTCAAATACTTCAAATAAAATCACACACAATGGCTTTGTTACCCTCTAGACCAAACATATACAAAGATGGTTTCCTCAAACCTCAAGATTCATGGTGTTACTTACCTCAAAATGAAGATCTCAAGTCACTGAATACTATTCCAACAACGGAAAGGCGAGGTGCGGCTCCAGAATCCAAGGGGTGAGCATCTTTCCCTTCCTTCTCTCCTTCTTCCTCTTTCTCCCTCTTCTTTACTCCTCTCACCAATTTTTCTAAAAATCATAAATGAGGGAGAGAGAGAGTTATAAAGGCAATTTATACCCTAATGTTATAAATATCTTGTAAGGTCTATTTGGTTTTGCCCATTTATGGATCAAAACACATTAAATCACGTTTTCTGGCTATGTAACCGACATCTTTGGGCATATACGACCTCATTATGATGAGAAGGTCGAAATGCATGAGCTCATCCAAGCTGGGCATACTGGGGTCTGCAAAACCCCAACAGGTGGGTGACACTGGTGGGTCTTGCACCTACTAGTGACACCCACCAGTTGGCCAGACAAGCCAACCTTACTGTATTTTGGAGGAAAACGGAGTCTTAACATGTACTTCACTCCCGTCATATGTTGTAGGTCAAGTTCCTACCATTCAAGTACAATAGCATACCTTTCCTATTCATACATGGCCTTGTGATATGTGTAAGGGCACGGCTTGGGCGTGTGAATCATCTCGGGTACTGGCTCATTCACATCTGGCCATCCCACATTTGATGTGACCCTTGCCATTATGTACCATAAGGCACCGGCATCAACCCATTTCGATTTAGACCCTGCAAGACCAAACCAAGCCAATCGATCAATAAATCGGGGTTTAAAGAGCATGGCTTTACATCTACCCCCCTCTTTAAAAATTTCATCCTCGAAATTGAAGTTACCTGGTAGTCCGAAAAGATAAGGATATTTAGCCTGGATATCAGCTTCTTTCTCCCAAGATGCTTCTTCAAGTGAACGATTGGCCATCACACCTTTACAAAAGCAATGGATCGGTTGCGAAGAGTCTTTATCTTCTGGTCCAAGATTTCAACAGGTTGCTCCTCATAAGTCATATTAGCCTCTAAGTACTCTGGTTCCACGGATAACACATGTGATGGATCATGTACATACCATTTCAGCATTGAAACATGAAACACATTATGCACATTGCTGAAATACGGCGGAAGGGCCATCATATATGCTACTGGGCCAACCTGTTTTAAGATCTCAATTGGGCCAACATATCTTGGACTCATCTTGCCCTTCCTGTGAAACTTGTGTAAGCCCTTGGTAGGAGAGATTTTCAGAAACACTTCTCCCCTTCCTCGAATTCAATGTCTTTTCTGTGGTTGTCCACATAGCTCTTTTGACGGGATTGGGCAGCTTTGATCTTCTCACGAATCACATCAACTTTATCACAAGTCATCTGTATCATCTCTGGCCCAAGCATTCGTCTTTCTCCTACATCATCCCAATATAAGGGAGTTTTGCACCTTCTACCATATAATGCCTCATATGAAGCCATTCCGATTGTTGATTGATAGCTGTTGTTATAAGCAAACTCCATAAGAGGTATGTTTTCTTCCCAACTCCCACTCATTTCCATTGCACAGGCTCTGAGCATATCTTCTAGTATTTGTATGGTTCGTTTAGATTGCCCTTCAGTCTGTGGATGAAAGGAAGTGCTTAGGTTCACCTGTGTTCCAAGCATACTGCTGGCTCTTTCAGAACTTAGATGTGAACCTTGGGTCTCTATCTGATAGTATACTGATCGATACTCTATGTAAGCGAACAATATTCTCCATGTAAAGTTGTGCTAGCTTATCCATAGAGTAGGTGGTCTTGATTGGAATGAAATCGGCAGTCTTAGTGAGTCTATCACCTATCACTCAAATTGCATCCATTCCCTTGGGTGAACGGGGTAACCCGGTGACAAAGTCCATAGTAATCATATCCCATTTCCACTCCAGTACTAGGAGTGGCTGAAGAGTGCCATATGGTCGGTGCCGTTTTGCCTTGACTTTCTGATACGTAAGACACTGTGCAACATGTAGGGCTACTGTGATCTTCATCCTTGGCCACCAATAACTTTTCTTAAGATCTTTGTACATCTTAGTGCTTTCGGGGTGAAGCGTATACTCAGAATTATGTGCTTCCTTAATTATCTTGTCTTGGATCCCCATGTCATTAGGTACACACAATTTGCCTCGAAACAATAGTGCTCCGTCCTTGGCTATTGTGAAGTCAGGGTCATCCATCCTATACTCTTGGATTTTAACTTTAATATTCTATAAGTCAGGATCCATGGATTGTTTCATAATTATTTCATACCTGATGGATGGTTGCACCTGTAGGGCTACTAAAGATAGGGTTAAATGCTTAATATCCTCTGGCGGTTGATCAAGCTCTAAGTTAGATCCCTCATTCAAAATGATCTCATCCATTAACATGGCTTCTTGCTTTAGCCGTGGACTGGTGGCCAAATAAGCAAGAGATACAGTTTGAGCTTTCCGGCTCAGTGCATCAGCCACTACATTAGCCTTACTAGATGGTATTGTATATCACAGTTATAATATTTTATGAGTTCTAGCCATCTTCTCTATCTTATATTCAGATCCCTCTGGTGAAAAAGTACTTGAGAATTTTGTGATCACTGAATATCTCGCACTTTTCCCCATACAAGTAATGGTGCCAGATCTTCAAGGCAAAGATAACTACCGCCAATTCTAGATCATGAGTGGGATAATTCTTCTCATATTCCTTCAACTATCTAGATGCATAGGCCACTACCTTACCGTGTTGCATAAGAACGTAACCTAACCCAATTCTGGAGGCATCTGTGTAGATTGTCATCCCACTAGTACCTTCTGGTATTGTCAGTATTGGGGCAAACACCAATCGTTTCTTCAGTTCTTGAAAATGTCCTCATACTCCTTTGACCATTCAAATTTCACTCCCTTCCTAGTCAACTTGGTCATTGGAGTTGTAATTTGGGAAAAGTTCTTAATAAATCGCCGGTAGTAGCCCGCTAATCCTAAGAAACTTCTGATTTCAGTGACATTCTTGGGAGCTTCCCATTCTATAACTGCTCTTACCTTCCCTGGGTCAACTTCAATCCCATTCTCAGACACAATGTACCCTAGGAATCCAACTTGTTTCAACCAGAATTCACACTTGCTGAATTTTACATATAACTATTGTTCTCTCAATCTTTGAAGTACCATTCACAAGTGTTGTGCATGCTCTTCTTCTGTTTTCGAGTATATCAAGATGTCATCAATAAAAACGATGACCCATTTATCAAGAACATCATAAAATACTTGATTCATCAGATCTATAAAGGTTGCAGGTGTATTGGTTAACCCAAAAGACAAGACTAGAAATTCATAATGACCATATTGGGTCCTAAAAGCCGTCTTGGGTATATCACTATTCTTTATCTTGAGCTGGTAATAACTAGATCTGAGGTCGATCTTGGAAAACACTTTAGAACCTTACAACTGATCAAAAAGGTCATCTATGCGCGGTAACGGATACGGTACTTAATGGTTAATTTGTGTAATTCTTGATAATCAATGCACATACGCAAACTTCCATCTTTCTTCTTGGCAAACAGAACTGGGGTACCCCAAGGAGATACACTTGGACGTATGAACCCTTTCTCTAATAGGTACTACAAATGAGTCTGTAGCTCCTTTAATTCAAGTGGTCCCATTCTATATGGAGCTTTAGACACTGGTGCAGCTTTGGGAATCAAATTAATGGCGAACTATAACTCCTTATAGGGCAAAAGCCGGGTTAGATCATCTAGGAAGATGTCAGGAAATTCCCTGACCACATTCAATTCCTCTAATGGTGTGACCTTTGCTTCGAAATCCTATACTGAAGCTAGGTAGCCCAGACATCCGTCTTCCAATAACTTTACCTCCTGTAATGCAGAGATAAGAATCTTTCTCGGTCATTTTATCTTATCCACTTGATGCAGAAGCTCTTTGCCATCATCACTCACCACTTTAATTTGCTTTTCAGCACACATGACATTTTCTTGATGAGTAGATAACCAGTCCATGCCAATATGACATCGAATTTTTTATGTTAAATTTTATAAGTTGGGCATCCAGCTTCTTCCCATCTATTTCAACCGAACATGGCCCGTACACTTCATTTAATTGTGTTACCATACCCATAGGTGTGCTAATGATCAATTTACTTTCTAAAGTTCTATGTGTCACATCAATCTTACTAGCAAACCTTTCAGATATAAAAGAATGTGATGCACCAAAATCAAATAATACATGAGCTGGTATTTCTGAGATAGATGAGGTACCTGTTACAACATCGGGGCTTGCCTTAACTTCTTCAGCTGACAATGCATACATTCACCCTTGAGGTGGACCACCTTGAGTCAAGGCGAGTCTAGGAATAGGAGGCTGATTCTACACCATAGTTGGCTTGTATGGGTAATCCTTTGCAAAATGCCCAGTGAATGGAAAACTTAGCACCTGTTCTGAGAGGCTAACACCGGTACTGGTGCCCTCTGTATCTGGCCCTATGTAGTAGGAGGACGAGCTGACAGTGGAGCCGTAGGCACTATACTAGTGGTCGGATGGAAAGAGGTAGTAACCGGTCTACTGGCTAGTCGAGGCATGTAACCCGATGATCTATAGGGCTGTTGATATGATGGACTATAATTATATGACACATAAAAGCTCTTTTTGCGTTACTTGAATCTACATAGGGATTGGATCTCTTCCAAAGTCCAGGTATAGCAGAGGACTCTCCCATCTGCTTGTCTTCTATAGTCTTGGCCTTCTGGATAATTTGACCAAAATCAGTTAAATCCATAGCCCCCAAAATAGTACCAATGGATACCTTTAGCCCTTTCAATTTTTTTTTTTTTACTTTTTCCTTAGCTGTTTTCATGTGTGAAGGGTCAAAGTAAAACAATTCCTCAAACTGCTGTTGGTACTCAAGGACCGACTTAATTCCCTAAATCAAAGATGAGAATTCAGTCGCCTTCCGATCTCTGAAGCTTGACGGATAATAATTTGATAGGAAAATTTTCTTGAACTGTTCCCATGTTGGTTCCAGATGGGTTGCTAACAAGATAGGCTTAGTAGCCTTCCACCATGAATCAGCTTCATTTCTTAACTGTAATCCAGCACAGATGAGTTTCTTAGGTTCTGTACATTCTACCACCTCAAATATCTTCTCTAATTCTTGGATCCACCTATCCAGCTCTAATGGATCACTCCCCACCTTGGTGAAGATAGGCAATAATTGCCTCTTAAATAATTCCACCTGCCTTACAGTAGTGGCAACCGGTGGAGAGTATAGAGGATATGTCGGATAATACTGGTGCGGGGGAGGCACCATATATGGAGGAGTGTTATGAGGAGGAAGCCGTGATTAACCCCAAGTGGAGTACCTCCAAGTTGATCCTGTGGTGGTGCTGCAGGTAAAGCATGCCCTTGTGTCTCAACAGGTGGTGCTCAAGGAGAAGCACCCCCCGACTGTACTCAAACACTGGGTACAACAGGAGGATCTTGTGGGAAAGATACCCCACGAGGATGTTGACCAAGTACATAGGGTGCAACTATTATTGTACGGCATTCATAAAGGTCTGCTGTTGTTGGAGTAGCTGTTGCTGGAAGGCCTGTTGCGACTGTTGGATAAAGCCGCAACATCATTAGGAGTAACAACAGGAGGAGAAGGATCCAAAATTTCAGGGGTAGGTGAGCCCTCAACTATATCTTCTTGTCTAGGACTCACTCGTGGTCGAGGTTCCCGAGGGTTAGGTGGTCATCCAATAGGATGGGATACATGCGGGACCCCACTTGCATTACTGCCGAATCTCGTTCGTACCAGGATGCTTTGTACCTGGATTGCATCAAGATTTGGTACAATTAAGTGCCACATTCATTACATGTAAGCACAAGATCAATCACACTTATGTCCCCCATCACGCATTCGTAGTGCAGTTCATCATCTTAGCATGCATTCCAACATTGAGTTCCATATTGTATCACAATTATTTCCTCATAATCATGTATGGAAATTTATCTCACATCAGCTAATAATTTGCATAAAAGTGGGCTATATAGGGCTAAAAAAAATCAAATCCCAGAAAATTTGGAATTTTGGGCCAAAATTTTCACAGCGACGGGTTATACCGGAGAGTGGGTCATTTTTATGACCCACCGGTGGCAACCCACCGGTCTTGTCACGGATTTGGTTTTAAGGGCAGAAATGCCCTTATTTATAAAACTCTTTATTTCCCACCTCTTATTCTCTTCTCCAAATCGCCAAGGCAACCAAGAGGAGGTCTAATGAGCCATTACAAGCCCTACTCATGCTTCCTTGTGCACTCAAAGCCCTTCAACTTCATCCTCAACCTCAAGTAAGTAGTTTTCCCTTTTTCTCTTTGGGATTTTGGTTTTGTTGTTCAATACCTTCAAAATTTTCATTTCCTCTTTGATTTCTTTCCAATTAATTGAATGTGGTATGTGAGTTTATTATTTCCTTGGTGTTTCTTATCTCTAATTATCACATATATCATCTCTATGGATTGAATCCCTATTTTTCCCAAATTTTTTTTTGTTGTTTTAGGGATTTCCCCCTTTTTCCTTTCCTTTGTTGCACAATGTAGGATTGAATGAGTCTATACATTCATAATTGTTTATTCATTAGTGGTAGGAATACTATATTGTGCATATACACCACTTTCCACTATTGGTACGAGTTTAACCCCATTTCTAGGTTATTGTTCTTAAGAAATTTGGGGCCTTCACTTGTTTGGCCTCAAAATGTCAATTACATATCTTTTCATGGATTTTCCCCATTCTCATATGTTATTGCCATCATTATAAAATGTTTGGATATATCAGGTTCATGCTACTCTTGTGAAATTCTCCATTTACTCTTTTTGTTGGGCACATCTGTCAACTTCTTCGAATGATAGGCAAGTCTCGGCATTCACATGTATCTATGTCTTACACAATGTATCCATTTCGTGTGTTTCATTGGGATATTACCTCAACATCAATGCTCTAAAATGTCTAGTTGCCACATATAAGATTTTCCATTTACCTTTAACATATTGTCTCATTATATCAATGGCTTCTCCCATCATATAACACATTACATGCATTACTTGTCCAATGTTGCATAATATAGGGTGTGTCATTTCCACTATTCATTTCCTTAAAAGCATGTTACCTTGTGTACTATTTATCCCTCCTCTTAGCATCCTATTGGTTTTCTTACACTCTCTTTTCCAATCCTTTTAGGATGTCATCACTCAAGGCCAAGGGAGTAGCCTCTTCTTCCAGGAGTGAGCATTCCTCTAGCAGGAGAAGGAGGGGTTCCTCTTCAAATTCTTAGCTTCCCGAGCTCGACCTACTCGAGACCTATCCGAGGAGCTCAAGGGTTATGAGGAGAACATGTTTCACCGCCCTAGGGCAAGGAGATCCTGTGTCCCCTATTCTGTTCATTATGGCGGATGAGATGCTATGCAGAGGTCTGAGAACCCTTGTGAACATGAAGAGAATTAAAGCCCTTCAGGGTCCTCGAGGTGAGATGATACCAATTCACTTATTATTTGTTGATGATATTTTTATCTTCATGAATGTATCTATAAAGTATGTTAGGAATCTCAAAGATTTCTTCAGGAAGTATCAGGAATTTTCTGCCCAGTACATTAATCTTGATAAAAGCAAGTTATTCATAGGAAAGGTTACCTCCTCTCGGAGGCGAAGTATCTCTGAAGTCATGGGTATTTCTATCTGCAATTTTCCTACAAGATACCTTAGGGTAGAAATATTCAAAGGAAGAGTTAAAAAAACAAATCTGTTATCTGTTACGGACAAGGTAAAGGACGTATGTCTGGCTAGAAGGGGAAGCTTCTTTCGATGGGATGAAGAGTTCAGTTGGTGAGATCTGTTGTATTAGGAATGCTTGTTCATAATCTAGCTGTTTACTAGTGGCCAATTTCTCTCATTTCTTTTTTGGAGAAATGGATGAGGAACTTCATTTGGACTGGAGATGTGGATAGCACAAAAGCAGTGACAGTCAAATAGGATCAAGTTTGTAAGCCTAGGGAGGAAGGAGGCTTAGGGATTCGTGACTTCGGAACATAAACAAATCCCTCCTCTGCAAACAAGTGTGGAGCATTAAATATGGTGACTCATGGATGAGCAAGCTATTTAAAGCAAGGTTTCTTAGCAATGGAAACCTCAAGAAATCATATAAGTCCTCCTTTATTTGGGCTGGCCTAAGAAAAATGTGGAATTTTTTTTCAAGTAGGGAGCGATGGATTGTTGGAAATGGGAGGACATAAGACTCTGGAATGATAATTGGCTTGGCGATAAGTCAATTGCAGAGATTTGTAATCTTGATGCTGATATCATTAAGAGTTCTTTTATGAAGGTGGCAGATTTAATCAATAATTTCTAATGGAAAATTCCGACTATTCAATCCTTCTTCTTCAAAACTGCTTTGATGTAGCTCGGGCTATTCCCTTGCCTGATGTTAACATGAAGGATAAATGTGTGTGGAGTTGTTCTTTCTCGAGTCTTTCTCCTCTTTTTCAGCTTGGAATGAGATCAGGAAGCACAATCCTAAGGTCCTTTGAGCTCTGTGGTTTGGGGGAAATACTTGCAGCCAAGGCAATCAACATTTGGCTGGCATCTTATGCACAAAAAAAATTCCTAATGATGATATTATCTCGCAAAGGGTGTTTTCTTAGTGTCAAAATGCAATTTATGTGAGGAATGCAGAGACCTTTGATCACTTATTTATGGGTTGTAGGGTCGCTGTGAAGATTTTGAAGAAATTCCTAGACTGTTTTGGTCTGTCATGTCCTCAGATTGCAGATTTCAGTCTTCTAATTCAATGGTGGTTAAGGAAGACTAGGATGGTCTTTATGAAAGATCCTTGGTCCATGGGGTTGATTATTGTCGCTGACAACCTGTGGAAGGAAAGGAATGCCCGGAGATATGAAGAGAGAAAGCTTGACTATTTTTGCATTTTTGAAAAGATTAAACGTGATTTCATTGATGCCAAAATCACTTTGCAGGGGTAGGTTAAGCATCCAACTGACCTTATTTGCCATTGTCATCTTGGCTTGAGTATTGCTCCAAGCAAGGCTCTAGTGATTTTGGAAATTTTCTAGTGCAAGCCTATGATGGGATGGGTAAAACTCAATGTGGATGGAAGTTCTACTAGAAATCCAGGAAGAGCAAGGGCTGGTGGCATAATTCGTGATAATAATGGTGTTATTTTGGGGTCTTTTAGATTATTTCTTGAAATTCAGACCAATTACATTGTTGAATTCCAAGCGTTAATTGAAGGTATCCAAATGGCTAAAGATTTGGAGGTGAGATCTTTATGGATAGAGACCGACTCTGTTTCGATGGTGACTTCTGTTCAAGCTTCTTGTATCCTTGATATTTTGTTTAGAAATGGATTGCTCTGCATCCTTATTTGAACTCAATATCCTAGAAAATATCACACCGCTATCGTGAGGCAAATTGTGTTGCCGATTTCTTAACTAAGGAAGCGGCAAAATCTGGTACCTCGGGGAGAAATATAGTCTTTCCAAATCACAAAGGGAAAAGCTTAGTCATGATGCTCTTTCTAGGCCTAGGTACCATTTCTGTGGTAGCTAATTCTTTCCCTGTTGATGGCAATGCCAAAGGTGGGGGTTTGAGAATCATGTTTTTTCCTTTTGTGTAATTTTCACTTCTTTTAATAAAATCTTGATACTTTTAGCAAAAAAAGAACTAGGGTGAAATTGGTATGATCTTTAGAAACTCACATTGTATTCCACCTCGTTTAGTATCTAATCCAATGCATTTTTAGTAAGAACAAACACCAACAAATAAGAAAAAAACTATGACACCCAAGAATACGGCAAGTATCAGACCCACCTGAGAGATTAGCGAGGTGTCCCCACCAAGAATATGGCAAAGTACTAGGGTTTTGGAAGATCGGTGAGGGTGTACAAACTTTAGTCCCACATCTTCTAGGGAGATATTATTAGGCTAGTTGATAACCTCTAGCCTCCTTAACATTGTATAATGCGTTTTAAAGCCTTAAGGCTCATGGGCCAAAGAGGACAATATTGTGCATGGTTAGTGGGGCTGGGGCGTTATAAAAACGATTAGGTTCAAACAAGTTGAAATAAAGAATGAGATTCACACACCAATGTGATGGAAGCAAGGTTATAGAGGAGATCTCTCATGAACCACCAAAACTCACAGTGAGAAACTTCACCCAAAACCTAAAATTCAAAAACTCCCAAAAAAAACTTGCTTTCTCAACAAGATGATAGTACAAATATATACTCTTTCAAATCGGGTCAATCCAACAGGTTACAGCCAATTAGGCCAATCGGTCCAACTTGTTTGCTACCATCACAGACCTTAAAAAAAAATTCTTACTCAGGTCGCCTCTAAAATATGTCGAAACGAGTCGATCTTCGAAATAGGTCAAGAATTCAAGACAAACATAACATTTTCAAGAATTTTTTTTTTTTTGGTACATTCAAGAACCAATTTAAGGAGTGGCATTTGCAATCCAAATGGCTTTGCTAGAAGGTATTAATTTCTGAAGGGTATGAGAAGTTGATGGGAGAATTTGATAATATGTAATTTCCCATCTCCACAAAGGAATTACATTCTCACCTCTACATATCAGATTTATTCTAGAGGATATTATGTATTTATCCTCTTCTTTGGTTGATTGTAAGCTTACCTTTGTTCCAAGAGAGACTAATAGCTTGGCTAACTCTCTAGTTAGAATGACCTTATCGGTGATATGTACATTAGTATGACATATTTCCGATCCATGGATTCAAGAGATATGTTCTTTTTCTACCATGATTTTGCATCTGTTGTGATGAAATACATTTTTTCCTTTTAAACCCCCCCAAAAAAAAAAAAAAAAACAAAAAAGAAGAAGAACAAGTATATTTAGATATTTTTCTAAGTCAAAGCTCCTAGCTTTTTTAGTTTGGTCATTTAGGTCTCCATATGTCTTTTACTTGGGATTTTTCATCTTGTGGACATCAACATTATGATAAAATGAATATAGAATTGTAAAACAATCTCATGTCTTGAAAGATTCCTCAACCTATGTAGCTTTTGGTTCTTTAATCTTTTCAATATAGAAGGCCATAGCTTCTTCACGATAGTCCATTGGCAACTGTCTTTTTTTATTTTAATCAATATGTTATTTCTTCCATCAATGGTTCCACCTCATAGACTTGGATCTCATCATTCTGTTAGAACATCCAAACATAAATCACATGTTTTTATATCCAAAGCACAATATATAAAATTAGAACCTTCTAGGTTCAACACCGACTTAGGTCTACGAAGGGGATCCTATGGTCGGATTTCTCAAATCTGAGGTCTACAAAGAGAATCCTACAATTGGACTTCACCAATTGATGGTATAAAAAGGGGGGGGGTTCCTATGGTTGGATTTTACTAATCGAAGGTCTAGGAAGGGGATCCAACGACGGTTGCACTTCTCCAATTGGAAGTATATGAAAGGATCATATGTTTGGATTTCTCTAATTAGATGTTTGGAAAGGGTATCCTATGGTTAGATTTTACCAATTGAAATTATACAAAGGGGAACCTATTGATGGATTTCTCAATTCGGAGGTCTACAAAGGGGATCCTATGGTTGAATTTTACCAGTCAAAGGTCTACAAAGGGGATCCAACGATTCGATTTCTCCAATCAAATGTCTGAAAAATTGATCCTACAGCTGAATTAGATGTATTTGCATTCATTCTTGCAAATAACAATTCAATTTCATTCACTTTCGTATATTTAGGCATAGAAGGGTATTCTTATAATTTTATCATTACTTTATTACACGAATTTTGTGACACATTCCTTTATGTTTTTGCATAATTTTAATGTTATTAACGCATGTCTTAGAAAGTTTTATATTTTTCATACATTTATTTTATGATTTGGCCCTTAAGGACAATTTTTCCATTTTGAATATTTTAGTGTTTGATTTTTCCATAAGCTAGATGTTGCTGTACTTTGCATTTTATTAAACATAACTTATGTGTTTTAATAATTTATAAGCATAACCTTAAGATTTGACCTTTGTTTTAGGGATCGCTTTGTGCCTAACTCCACTCATTACCTTTTAGTGTTTTTAGATAAAGAAAGGCCCTAAAGAGTTTGGTACCAAACAGCAAAGCAAAGGAATATTGCATTCAAAGGAACATTTCGTCGAAGAATTTTCAGCATTCATTCTTGAGCGGGGAGCGAGCTCAAGACCAAAGAAAGCCAAAGCATCTCTTCCTTTTCACCTTGCCTTGAGGGCTTACGGGTCTATGTGCAAAGTTGAACAAGGCTCGTATGCCACCCCTAAAGAAGAGCTTGAAAAAGGCCAGACCAAATAGATAAATAAACAATTAAGGAGAGAAAGAACCATAGCCAAACGAACAAGGGAACTGTTGTCAAATTAGGGTAAAAGCATTAATTATATTAATTAGGTCTCACGATGTATTTAAATACCTTATCAAGGGTTAGTAACTGGGATTAAGAAATTTATTTCAATTGATTTGACAAACTAGTTGCATAATGTGTATAAACAAAATTGTGGGTACTAGAACTTAATCTAGGTGGTGGCTCCCTATCATCCATTCTTTACCGGTTCACCGTCTCTCGACATAAAAATGGGTACAATATCAATGTGGAAGCACTTTGATCGCCATCCTAGGTATTTATTAATCAAAATTGGGGTTTCACACATCCATGAGGTTCAGTGCACCTTGAATTGGGTCGATGATTAAGGGATTAAAAAAGATAATAGGTCAAATGGATAAGACTTGATCATTGGTCAAGGGATTGGGAAAGATCATTTGTCAAGTGATTGGGACTGATCACTGATCAAAGGATGAAAAGACCATTTTTTTTTACTGTTTGTGTTTTCTCAAACTTGATTTTGCATCTAGTTTATTGGAGGAAGCCTTGGCGGTGCATAGTGAGATGTTTGAAGCAATTTAGTCATTTGACTGTATTATTGTGGAAATGGATTGTAAAGAGATACGCACTAACATCAGTGGAATTCAGCCGGTGGTTGAGAACATAGAACATATTTCTAAATATTTTTTGGAATTCACCTTCGAGCCACTTCAGTTACAGGAATTTTTCTGAGTCATGAGAGCTTCTTACGTTCTGCTGATGATGTCTCATCTGGCATCTCCACTGCAAATCTAGTTGTTTCTAGTCGATCTCCTACTAGTTCCTCCATATAAAATCTTGCTTTTGCTGGCTCTTCCCAATGCTCTTCATCGGGGTATTGTCGCTTTAACTACCGTAACTCATTCCCAGTATCACATTCAGAATGCATCCCAAAGCAGTGATCAGTATCAGCATGGCCTTAATGATCAATATCAACGTGGTTCTTGGGGATCTCGATCTTCACAGTATCAATGAGGTTCTTCTCAGTAAAACTCTTATGCTCAAAGTTCCTCTCCTTTTATTCATTCACGAATGCCATACCAAATCTGCAACCATGATTCATCAATCATCCCATTGTCCTCAATGGTTTGACCATGCCTTTCCTGATATCAGTAACTTTTGTTCTTCCTCTTCTCATTGGTTTCTTGATATAGGTACTAATCATCATTTTACTATGGACATCAATAATCTAGCCATTAGTTCCCCCTATCAAGGCTCCAACCAATTAGTGGTGGGAAATGGCCAAGGTCTGTCAATCTCTGCCATAGGCTCCTCTGTTCTTCATTCTTCCTCTCATGATTTTCATTTGAACCATGTTCTTCATGTTTCACACATCTCTAGAACTTACTCTCTATTTATGAATTCACTAAGGATTTCTCTCATTTTCTCATTAAGGATTTTCAAACGAAATGGACTTTATACCGGGGCAACAGTGAGAATGGCCTCTACCAGAGCTACCTATGCCTTATCTGTGTCCTTCTAAATCAAGTTTTTCTGTTGTTTGTGCTCCAATTTGTGGATTAACATTGTAGCCTTGGACACCCATCCTTCTCAACAATTCGTTGCGTCAATTCTGAATTTCATTTGCCTACTTCGATGGCTCATAATTAGCTTGTGAATGTTCAAAGAGTCATCATTTACCTTTCTCTGTAGCTTCATCAATAAGCAAAGCTCTCTTAGAGTTGTTGCATAATGATGTTTGGGGTCCTACCCCGGTCAGCTATACCCAATGGTTTGAAAATCTGATATCTATTCTATATTTCTTCGTTTTAAATATTTAGTGGGAAAATATTTCTGTTGTTCTTTAAGAGTCTTTAAACAGATGGTGGAGCTGAGTTTAAGAAAATAAATCATTTTCTTTCCTCCAATGCCATTTTTCATCGTATTTCCTGTCCTCACACACAACAGCAGAATGGTGCTACTGAGCGTAAGCACCGCCATGTTGTCTAGTCTGGTCTTGCTCTTTAGTTTCAGTCTCATATCCCTCCCTAATATTGGTGTTATGCTTCCAAACCTCAGTTTATTTGGTAAACTAACTTCCATCCCCTATTATTGATTTCAACGTCCACATCAGAAGTTGTTTTCCATGGAACCTGACTTTCATTTTCTTTGGACCTTCGATTGTCTTTGCTATCAAATGGATGTGGCCTTATAGTCGACATAAATTGGATTGCTCCAAGCCATGTATATTTTTGGGTTATTCCTTATCTCAAAAAGGATACAAATGTTTGGATCCCTCATCCAATAGACCCTCTGATGAGTCGGTCTTCCCATTCTCTACCTCTCTTCCTTCTTGGGACAACCCTTCCCCTGCCACTGTTGAATCATGGTTTCTTCACAAACCTCTTATTATGCTACCTTGTTCTCTTTCTGGTCCAGTACAACACCCTCCAACTGTTTCGGACCAGCTCATTTCTCCTTCTCATCCCAACTCCACAATTCTGGTCAATGGACTTTCTCCTTCCATATTAGGACTAGTTCCAACAACTTTAAGTGATTCCACTGGGCCACCTTCTCCTCAAATGTCCAATGTGCCAGCTGTCTCCATTCTTGGCCCACCCGCTGGTAATTTTAATGTTCCTATTGGGCATGCTGTCCCTTGTCATCCTATGGTCACTCGATCTATAACTAGTTCTCTTAAGCCAGAACAGAGACTAACACTCGCTACCAAAAAGCATCCCATTTGAAGTGATGTTGAGCCAACGTGTTATACTCGGACTCTGAAGTTTGCACCTAGGCGCAAAGCCATCCAAGAGGAATTTAATGCCCTTGTTAAGAATGATACTTAGACCTTGTTCCTCTAACCACTGGATAAAATATCATTGGTTGTAAGTGGGTGTTTTGCTTGAAGCTCAACGCTGATGGCTCTATTGAGCGTCACAAGGCTCGCCTTGTGGCAAAGGGTTACCATCAATGCCCAGATATTTAGTCTTGTTATCAAACCAGCTACAATAAGGGTGGTGTTATCTCTCGTTGTTGCTTCTAATTGACTGCTGAAACAGTATGATGTTCGTAATGCCTTCTTACATGGTACCTTATCTGAGATAGCTTACATAGAACAATAGAACAATCATCGGGATTTACAGATCCCTTTTGTCCAGGTCATATTTGTAACCTTCAAAAGTCCCTTTACCGCCTTAAGCAGGCTCCATGTTTATTGTTCACATGGCTGAGTTCATTCATCTTATCATATAGTTTTGTGGCTTCAAATACAGACGATTCACTCTTTATATCTCAGATTGGTCGCATTACTCTTTTTATTTTTAGTCTATGTTGATGACCTGTTAACATGCAACAATGTCTCTACAATTGATACTTTGGAGAGTGCCCTGTCTGCTAGTTTTGATCTCAAAGATCTGGGAGATTTGCATTTTTTTTCTCTTGAGATAGAGGTATCCCGCTCATCGGCTGGTCTTTTTCTCAATCAATGGAAGTATGTTGCTGACTTGCTTACTTCTACAAACATGCTAGGTGCTAAACCGATTGCCCCACCTATGATGACCCCAAACCTGGCTATGATTTTCGAACATCAACGATCCATAGGATCTTTAAGTTCTAGACGATAATGAACCAAAGTAGGATCCACATACAACATAAGTGCAAGCAAGAGTTAACTAAACTAATATATTATTAAAATTCAAAGTTCAATTAGCTATTTCAACTTTCAAACTTAAAGTAATATTGATTTAAATTACGTCTTCAAAGTCTAAAACAAAGTCTACAACATCTAAGAAAAAAAAATCATTGTCTTCTTCGAATCCATTGCAATGTCCTCTTGCTGATCAACAATAGGTTTAACATGTGTCATCTCCACAATAGTCCTCACCAATGTCATCTATAAGTTATGAGGGTAAGTCTCTGGAAAGAAACTTAGTAAATATAGTCACCACACTAAACATGTTTGAAATCACGATCATACAACCAATACCATGAAAAACATATATAGTATAATATAAAAATTTTCAAGAACATAAAAAAAATAGTCATACCACATAGACTTAAATTGTTATATTTATACGCCGCATAAGTGCACATGATAACTCAAAAGTAACTAAACAACTAATTGATAATATCATCCATGAATGGTCATTGTATACAGAAACTCGTAGAAGCTATCTTGTGTCCAACCTCTCAAAGACCAAGTCATATCGCCTGAAGATAAAATAACAATTGGTAAATCCTACCAAGGGTATGTTTCGTCATTTAGTAGTCCACAGTTCCACTAAGAAAAAGTCAATGAACCAATCCTCATATCAACATTATAAAGCTCATGTTGATAAGCCGCGACAAATAACATAAATCCATTCAAGAACAAAAATATATAAATACAAACAATTTAAAATTCAAGTGTGATTAGTACCCTCATTCCACCCTAATCGGCCTTTATGTGAACGTTAAATTAGATTCAGGTTTTTTTTTTTTTTTTTTTATCTCAAAACAACAACTATAAATAACAAAACAATGATGAAGGAAGTCTCACATCCCTCCTCAATCAAGGCCGATAATATAAAGCATCATTACCATAACAAACAGAGCATCTCATACATGAAATTAATAAAATTATGTAAACCAAAATTAAAAGAATACATACACAAACAAAACCTCATATGGTATAAGAATCATGTAATGCACATTGTACACTACTTCATTCAATCATAATTACAACTTAATACATAATATTAGTAGCTAACATTATGTAATCAATGCTTAATTTAAAAAAAAAAAATCTATTATATACACATAATGCAAATCATGAAACAAAATTCATTTTGTTCCTCATTCTCTCATATACATAACATTAGATTTTTAAAATCAGATTTTTTTTTTTTTTTTTTTTGACAAAATATCATGAAATCAAAGATTTAGAATAGATCTAGTGTTTATAAAATTCTGTTTTGGATAATACTATAAATATAAGCAAGTTAAGGTAGATATTCCACTCACCCTAGCCTCAATTGGATGCTAAAATAGGGGAATTAAAATTCTGAATTGTTGAAACTTTGTTGGAGCAACCTAGTGTCTCTTTCAATGCTTCAATTTGATCACTAATGGAGGAGAAAGTCTATATATCAAGCTTCCTTCGATCCCCCCTTCTTCTTGTCTTTCTTCTTCATCTTCCTTCTCCTCTTTCTTCCCTATGATTCCCATTTTTTTTTTTTCCTTTTGCTTTTCCTTGAATAAAGGGTGAGACAAGAGAGCCACGTTTTTGTTTCTCTCTCCCCTCCTTACTTTATCTTCAACTCTTTCTCTTCATCTGTTCTAGTCACAATCGATCTCCAACTCTCTCTCTCTCTCTTTCGTTTCCTACTTTATCTCCCTTACTTTATGCTCAAGACTATCCAAATTTCAAAAAGAAGGTCCACGATTTTATTAGGGAAGTCTTATTTTTTAATTATTAATTAACAACAATTAGTTAGTTAGGTCTTGTTTGTTTAGAGATACTTTAGGAAACCTCCAACAATAGGGATCTGTAAGATTTGTGATTTTCTCACTCCTTGCTCGTCATAATAAAATATCACAACTGATAATAAATACCTCCCCCACGATTTAACTAAGGTGAAGGATAGTTAAGTGTTATCCACTTTGTCAATTAATTGTACATGTGGATAGTATATATATATATATATATATGTCTCATTTTTAATTAAAAAAGTCAATGTTAGGGTTAATATTATAATCAGAAAAAAAGGTCAAATTATGATCTAGTGGTGAAATGGTAAATCAGGGTTCAGAGGCAAAAACCCTAAAGTTATTCTACAATGTAGTTACATTTAATGGATGATTTTTAGTACTTACCAAGTACTGATGCACCCTCAATGGTCCAGTGTCCTCACTTTAAGTCACCCTGATCCTACAATGATCAAAAGACAAAAATACCCCTAAGTCAGATCTCAGGTTATTACAACACTGATTGCTTCTAGGTCCTATTTGTCTCTTACTACTGGTGTTGTTCTATCTTACGAGTCATGGTATCGCCAGGTAGTGGGTGCTCTTCAGTATATTACAATCACTTGCCCTGACCTTGGTTTTGTGGTAAATCATGTGGCCCATTTCATGCATTAGCCGACTGATGCTCATGTACGATTGTGAAACGAACATTTCGGTTTCTTAAGCACACCCTTATAGATAGTTTCTTTTGTCCTCCCAGTGATTTCTCTCTTACCACATACTCTGACATTGATTGGGCGGGTTGCCTTGTGGATCGAAAATCCACCATTGGTTATAGTATTTTCCTCGGTTCGCATCTTCTCTCCTGGTGCTCCCGTAAGCAACGCACCATCTCTTGCTCCTCTATGGTAGTGGAATACCGTGTTGTGGCCTCTGTTGCTATAGAATAGTACGGTTGCGCTCCTTACTAAGCTTGGTATTTTTCTTAGCATGCTCCGATTGTCAGGTGCGACAACATCGGTGCCACATATCTAACTGTCAATCCAAATCTTCATGCCCGTATCAAGCATATCGAGGTAGACTTTCACTTTGTTCGTGGTTGCTTCTCATAAGCTGGTTGTGCGTTTTGTCTCTAAAGTTGATCACTTAGCTGATATAGTTATGAAGGGACTGTTTCCACAACGCTTCAACTATCTTCATTCCAAGCTCACCGCCGGCTTTCCTCTATTGGGCTTGCGGGGGCCTGATAGAGATATGACTCCATACGTCACACCACACACTAGCACAACCCATGGACCAGTTGTCTCCAGTTCTTATTTTGTAACATAGTTTGTTACTTACGGTTATCTGTCTTTAACCTGTATTTAGTTCTTGATTAAATTCTTGGTTTACTTATATGAGCCAACATTAAACATGTAATACATTGGTTAATATAGTAATGATAGGAAATACTTTCAAAAATGTTCTTTTAACGATGATAGCTGATATTCATTAGTATGTAGCAATCCACAAACCCACAGTAAAACAGAAAGTCAAGAGTGAAATCCAATGTGAAGATAAAACCTGCACCCTTCTAGTTTTAAATGGTATATTACATCAATTGTTATTAGGACACGAAGTGATAAGGAAGGAAACAAAGGTACATAAATAAGGAACTCAACACATAAAGCTGATAACTAGTCACTACTAAGGGAAGTCGAGTATTAATTAATTTGCTGCACCATTTTGTTGGAGATAAGCCTTCTTTTCTTCTTCATTCATAAAAGAGATAATGGGGAAGGACTTGCCGACCCCCATGGATGATTTGAAGGAGATCTTGTTGCCATCAATGTACATTTCCGCTATGGGAACCCACACCATCATCTGCTTAGCCTTGCAACCCGTCATCTTCTTCATCCTCCCCTTCTCCACATACGCCGTTGTCTCGGCGGCATAGCTGTTCTTGGTGTTGGTCGCCACATTAAAATGTTCATAAGCTGCCTTGCATTTCCACCACACGAAACCCGTGGCTCTCACCCTCCCACATTCCACCAGCTCTCCAGTGGGAAGGACACCGCTAGGGAATCCAAGTTCTTTCATTAGCTCTGCTGAAAATCGTTCACAAGCTTCCTTTCCTCGTACAATTTCAGCCCCTGCTCTCTCATCTGTAGCCATGTGGAATCAATTGATTGAGTGGTCACCCTTGCCAAGTGATAGATGGAATGTTGAAAGAAATGGAAGAACTCTAGTTGTGATGAAGGATGAGAAACAAAGGCATTGGTATTTATAGAGAACTAGAACTAACTCTGCTTTCAATTGTCTTTGACTTGCAGTAATATTTAATTTGTATATATATCTCTTCCCACAGGCTAATTTTGACCGCTACATGTGCGAGAGCAAGACCTTCTAGGATATGGTGATAGAGAAGTAATCCCCACATGCCAATTTTGAATGGGAACGATGGTTCCAATAACATTTAGGGGCCAAGTCAAGAGCTCACATCTTGGTTGGACTTGGCATATTCTGTTAAGGTATGTCTATTGAGATTATAATAAGGGCTGGCAACTGAGACTCGGTCACCTGTTTACCCACCTCACCGGCCAAACGTCTTAAATGTCAGACCGGAATTCATATAATTGAGCTACTCATATTGGAATAAATTGACATCGACCTCAATTAACCCGATTCTTTGCCTACTGAGTCTAAATGAGGTTGACATTAAGAGTTCGGCTGACTATGACCGATGACCGAGTCCAAACAATTGCTGAACGATTCTTAATTATTTCAATCTGAATTCATGGAGACCAATTCTATATCTGATTCCAAGTCATAAACTTTCCACGGACTCTATTATAGATACTTCATTTTGTCACTTTGGATGGCGCTTTACTACAATTGTTTAAATTTTTTTGGATGTCCAATTTATTACATTTAATCAAAATCTAGTCTTTGGTGTGAATACGACACTAGTTTACTATCATTTCATTAGAAAATAGTTTTATGATGCATTTTTGGATTAATTTGTGATGTATCTTCATATCATTGGATGATATTCAAAAACATTTTTCAATATATGAATCATCAAAATCCAATGATCAGATCTTTAGAAATAGCCGCCTAAATATCAACCAAGAAAGAAAAAAAATAAATCCACCAAATCGGACCAGTGAAGGCTTGCTAAGTGGCAAAGCCCTTGGTGACACCAACAAGGAGGCTTGGAGGCACCACTAGACGTCTCTGATGCAACTGTTCAGAAAATTTCAAAAATGCCACTCTTCAAATACTGCAAATAGGGCCTTGGCCTGATTTGAACACTATTTCAGAGTCCAAAGAAAAATGATGGGAGAAGAGAGAGAAAATATGAGAGAAACCCTCAAATAAAAAAGACACGCGAACATATTTGTTGAAGGGCAGTTTTCTGTATAGTGAAAAAAAAAAAAAAAGGGGTTTTCTTTCACCGTGATTGAAAATGGGAGAATCCAGATGTGACCCTTGTCTCTCCCTATCTCTCTCCATATTATCTGTGGTCGTGATGTATTTATAGTTGCCTTAGGAAAACTTGGTTTGTTTTTGAAAAAAAAACACATAAATATCATCACACAAAGCATGTAAAGTTTAAATATTAACCTATACTTACTACCATTTAAAGCAAGTAGGGTTTACCACTATCATCACATCTCATGTCCTTGGGCATCCTCAAAATAGTATATGATCATATAGTGTTTAGGGGGAAATCCCTCACTGAGTCTCTTCTAGAATACCGTAGTATTAAGTGTTTAGTTGATGATTTTCGTTAACAAATATACCACTAATATTAAATATTAATTTCGTACACAGAAAAGGTCAAAGAAGGAAAACCAGAGAACAATGGCTGCAAGGAAATCTCTTAGAAATTAATTGTTGCCATCTTTATTTAAGAAAATTTCTATTCAGCAAATGAATAACCAATGCTAAGCTTCTGGCTTACATTGTACTAATGTATGTAACACAGCTTATTGAGTAATTATATGGCTATTTACCAACATAGAAAATAGCTAAATCTTGTTTAGAACAACTTCAACTTGTAATACATGATATTTAAAAAATGGGTAATTTACAGCGTAACCCTCTAGAGAATGTCACTATTAGAGACAAACCCCCTGTTTAATACCAAATTGCATTCACACTCCCTGTTGTCAGTCTCTATTACAGAATATACCTCAAATGCTGACATTAGCTGCTTCTTTTTTTCATAAACACCAAAGTGCACTTCAAAATGATGAAGTACCTATTATACCCTCACTTACACACATCCCCTAACCCCAAATTGACTGAACTATTGACTCCCAAACCTCAATTCTCATGACTTAACTCTCACTGACTGGTAGAAGAACTTCTTCATGGCTATAGACCAGCGGCAACCGAGCAACTATAAACCGGCATTGTGCGACTGGCAACGGGAGGAAGTCTACAGTTACAGGTGTGTTCTTCTTCGTCGAACACTAACCCCTTCTTCTTCTCTGCCGAGCCCCAACCCTTTCTTCTTCTTCACCGAACCCTAACCCCTTCTTCTTCTCTACAGGAGAATTGGGTAGCATTCTCTACAGGAGAAATAGGGTATCTTCTGAGTATGTGAGATCTGGGTTGGTTCTTCACCAAATCGAGGCAGGTATGTGTTTGAGAATAAGGTATTTGTGAGTATGTGTGCGTGTGTTAGAAATCCCATCCTATGATTGTTAAGTGATCTGATGCTACCCATTTCCATTCTTTAATTTTTGTTTTGCAATTTTGTTACTGCTTCTTCATTACAATTGTTAAATGACCCGATGCTACCCATTTCAATTCTTTAATTTTTGTTTTGCATTTTCCATTTTGTGATTGCTTCTTCTGCATTTTGTGATGCTTTTTGTTTTGCATTAGGGTTCTGTTGCAGCATCGATTTTCTTATATAGCAGTTTTCATGTTTCCTACTGTTTATTGATAAGAGAAATATTTTGGATTATTTTTCTTGGAAAAATAATTGCTTCAATATGCTACGCTAACCCCTTTTTGAGCATAAGATTATTGATAAAGACAAGTATAGTTGTTTTGACTTCTTGTGCGACATATGCAGTACAGTGTTGGCACACATTCTAGATGGAAAGTCTATCAAATTTACTTGTCAAGCTATGCTACCTGGTGATAGGGATAAGATAGATATATGGAACGATGAATCTCTAATGCAAGTGTTGTCTATTTTTTAAGAGTTAGGATCATCAGAGTGTATGTGTCGAATGTTAAAGAGTTTGACAATGGTTCTGGCAGTCATACCATTAATTACTACCTATTCAAAGTGATTGGTAGAGACATCCCAAGAAGAAAACACAAAAATGAAGTACAACTTCCTATTATTGGTAATGCATCAGTTATTGATCTTGAAAGTGGTACCGATTGCCAAAGAAGACAGTTCGGAGGGGTGGTGCTTTAGGTATTAATATAGGCAGAAGTGATGGTAAATCTTCTAAGGCAATCAAGGTGAGTAGTGGTGCATCCAATCTCAGTTCAAGTGGAGATGGTAGTGGCAAAAATAGTTGGTTAAATTCAAATCGTAATAAGAAAGGAAAATCTATTATAGAGGTGGTCGACGAGGTAGAGGAGGTTGAGAATGATGTGGTTACTACGTATTCAAGTGGAATTGATAGTAGTATATCTGAATCTGATGATGAAGAATGAAAAATGCAAAGTGATAATGGGTTTGAAGAACATAATAGTAAGAGTGGTAGTGAAAATGGGGTGAATAGAGAAGATGAGGTTATTTTAGAAGAAGATGAAGCAATTATTGGAAATGATGTTATCTTCAACATTCTCATGGCCTCACCCCATATTGATGAGTTGAAAATCTTGAAGATACGGGAGGAGGAAGAACAAAATTCTGGAACCGCTGAGAAGATGTCTGAGAGCCCTTTCACAGTCACAGGGGATGGTCCAGGAGGTGGCTTCCCGCCGGATAGGGGAAGGCAACTCCGGTTAACAGACTTTTGGAAGGCTCATCCTCCAATGGAGAAGGCAGTTTTGGATGGAGGAAAGGAGCCTTCTGCTGCAAATAAATCCTTCGCCTCCATTGTTGGTTACGATCGAAGCTTACGCAAAGTGACCATCCCAACTGATCAAATACCACACAAATCTTATGCGAATGTGGTAGGCTCAAACACACCGATGGTGGATGAACTGCCCGACCCTGTTCATGCAAGGAATTCGACCAAGGTGATCATTCCCCAGGAGGCTTACGAGGATAGATTACTAAAATATCGATTTGCCCTGATTGGCAGAATCAATTTTCGTTTTCTTTCCCTGGATGATGTTCGCAGAGAAGCCCGTGACTCTTGGAAATTGAAAGGTAAAGTGAAGATGATACCCATGGGTAAGGGCTTCACGATCTTCAATTGAGTCTGAGCATGACATGGCCCGGATGTGGGCGAAGCCTGTGAAGATTGGAGGTCAACTCGTTCGGTTTCAAAGATGGCGTCAGTTTTAGCATCTATGAAAAATTGATCAATAAGGTCCTAGTTTGGGTGCGATTTCCAGATCTTCCTCTGGAATATTGGCATGAAAAGGTATTATTGACAATGGCCAAGGCGGTAGGGAGGCTAGTTGGTCTCGATCAACGCACCAAGAGCGTTATATACGGAAATTATGCTCGTGTTCTGGTGGAGATGGAAGTGGGGGTTCCAAGGTGGAGGAAATCCAAGTTGAGCATAAGCGACTTGGGACTCAAACTTTGTTACGGTTCAAGCGGCGTTGATATCTGAGGATTCATTGGGCAAATCGGTTTTGTAAAAGCTGGGGCACCAAGTTCACGCTGCAGAAAAAAAGGCCTATGATCGGCGAATGCTCGAGCCAATGCGAGAGATACCGAGGCGGTGTATGAAGAAGACAGAGTCAACTCGGGAACGAGTAACTCACCGGTTCGAATCAACACTTCTTTGGAAAGAAGGGATCACGATCTTGTGATTTCAAATTCAAAACGTGTGAACACTAATGGAGTACTGGCGGGATCTTGTATTCCTCTTAATTCTCTGCCTCAGTTACCAAATGTGGAAGAAGGTGAAATTTTAATTGATTTGATTTCTCCATCTCACAATTCAATTATTCCTATTTTGGAAAATCTGGAAACGGCTAAGGAGGGGGAGATTTTAAATAAGGAAGCTCATGATAGAGAAATCTGATGCGAATCTTGATTCGAGATAAGGAAGCGGTATTTTACGATGATGAGGTGGGCGGTCGATGAGAGTCTTCCTCTGAATCTGGACAGGAATCAGACCAGGATATGGTCAAGGAAGGAGAACCGAACCCGTTGGGTTCAGTTTTAACCACTGGACCGTTGGAGCTTCAGCAACAGGTGAGCAAGGCCATGGCACCCTCCTCTCAGGGTGGGGTGAGGTTTTCTGCTCGTCATAAAGGGAGGATGTCCTAGGTAGTTCTCGAGGAGGTCGACCGGCGGGGGTGTACAATGATGAATAGGAGTATCTTGCCCATTGCGGCTCCTTTGGCGGGAAGGAGATTGCTCGGATGGGAGTTCAAGCGGTCGACAAAGGCAGCGAGATGATTGAGAAAGGCTGAGCGGGGAGAAAAGAAAAGAAAAGAAAGGTGGTGGTGAGACCTTGAGGTCGGACAAGTTTGATGGAGCATCTTTTTAATTATGCGGATTTTCTATTGGAATATCCGAGGTGTTCGAAAGGCAGCGGCTTCTAGAGCGTTGCATATTTTTCTTCGTGATCACTCCCCTGATGTGGTGTGTATTGCAGAGCCCATGGTGGATTCTTTTTCTTTCCCTGCTTGTTTTTTTAATCGACTGGGATTCATGACTGAATTTATCCATAACTCCCGTCTTGATAAAGTGCCAAACCTCTGGGTAGTCTGGAAAAATTCTCTTGCGAGGCCTATGGTGGTTCGATCCTCGAGGCGAGATGATTTGAGTTTCTATGCAATGGAATGGTCGGAGTTGTGGTTTACGTGATTCATGCTTCGTGTTTGAGGCGGGCGTAGGAATCTTTGGGTGGAGATGGGCATTGTGGCTGCCTGTCCTTTCCATGGGTTGTTTTGGGGGGACTTTAATGCCACATTATATTCCCATGAGAAGAGGGTCTGGTAGATTCAATGTGGGTGCCGCGGGAATTCGAGCCATGGTGGATGCTTGTGATTTGATTAGCTCTCCGTCCCAGGGATCCAATTTTACCTGGACAAACAATAGATGTAGAGGACATGTGGCGGCAAGGCTTGACAGAAGTTTTTTCAATGCTCAATGGTTGGAAGTTTTTGGTGATTGTGGTCAGAAGGTGCTCCATAGATCAATTTTAGATCATGCTCCAATCTTTTTTTCCTCAGCAGCGATTCCTAAGCCTCGAAATGACCCGTTCATACTTCATCGTTTTTGGATGGAAGAGGAATCCTTTGTGGACCTGGTGAGGGATGTGTGGTCTAGGGAGGTTAGGGGTGGTCCCATTGGCAGGCTGGCATATAAATTAAGGGCGGTGAAGAGTGCTCTAAAAGGGTGGGCAAGACAGGCTTTCCCTAACTTGGATGTAGCTCTTAAAGATGCTCTGCGAAGTGGAGAAGTCCATGAACTATCGACCGAGATAGGGATGTCGATGAGTTATACTCCGGAGAAGCGGTGAAAACTAAGCTCTTGAAAGCGGTGGAGATCGCGAAAAACTTTGGGCTGAAAAAGCTCGCTGCAATTGGCGAAACTTGGAACCGTAACTCAAAATTTTTCATCTATCGGTTAAGGTCGACATATAAAAACAGCATTACGTGCTTTGAAAAAACAAGATGGTACAATGGTCTCGAGCATGCTGGATGGCGAATATGTGTCACTTTTTTGAAAATTTTCATAAAGCGGACCATTGCATAGATCATATGGAGCTGTTGCGGTGATTCCTAATGAGGTGAATAGGAGGACTCTTCCATATTAGAAGCTATTCCTGATAGAGAAGAGATTAAGAAGGTGGTATGGGGTTGGATCGAGATAGCTCTCCAGGCCTGATGGGTTCCAAGGTGCTTTCTTTAAGCAGTGTTGGGAGATAGTGGGTGGCGATTTTTGTGGGGTGTGATTGCTTTCTTCAGCGGTGGGAAGCTTCGAATGGGGTAAATAACAGTTTTGTGGCGCTAATTCCAAAGGTGGAGGGCGGTCTCTCTGGAAAAATTTTCGCCCCATCTGCATGGCAAACTTTTACGTAAAGTCCTATCAAAGATCATGGCTGAGAGGTTATCTTGCCTTCTTCCTCGATTGGTGTCAGATGAGCAAGGGGCATTCCAGAAAGGTAAGATTATTTCATCAAATATTGGATTAGCCTCTGAGCTTGCTAATTTATTACATACATCTGTCAGAGGGGGTGGCATGGGTATTAAGATTGACGTGCAGAAAACCTATGACACATTGTCATGGGATTTTCTTTTTGCGGTCTTGAAAAAATTTGGCTTCTCGGATGTGTGGTTAGCTTGGATTCATGAAATCTTGGTTTCTTCTAGAATTTCAGTGTTATTGAATGGTGGTCCGGTGGGTTTCTTTGGAGTTGAGAAAGGTTTGAGACAAGGGGATCCGCTATCTCCTATGCTTTTTATTTTGGCAGAAGAAGTGTTGTGCAGGGGTCTAAATGGTCTATTAAAGGAGGGAAAACTGAAGGCGCTCCCTGATCCTAGAGGTGCTACTGTCCCCAGTCATCTGCTTTTCGTGGATGATATTTTTATCTTCATGAAGACCGGAGCAAAACATGCTAGATGTCTGAGAGAGTTCCTGATTAATTACCAAGAATTTTCTGGCCAAAAAATAAGCTTGGAGAAGAGTAAAGTTTTTTTTTGGCAAAGTCGCCCCTCACAGGAAGAGGTATATTTCTGATCTGTTGGGTATCCCAATTTGCTCTCTTCCGACGAGGTATCTTGGGGTTGAGATCTTCAAGGGCGCTGTCAAGAAGGATAGGATGCTTCCTCTTATGGATAAAATTAAATCTCGATTACAGGAATGGCAAGGCAAACTCCTTTCAATGGCTGGTCGTGCAGAGCTCATTCGGTCTGTGATCTTAGGTATGCCTATTCATAATTTTTCCATTTATTGGTGGCCTAAATTGGGGATTAAAACGGTGGAGCGCTGGATTAGGAATTTCCTATGGTATGGGGATATTTCCACAGTGAAGAAAATCACTGTGAAATAGGAAGAGATATGCCGACCTAAGGAGGAAGGGGGTTTAGGTATCAGGCGATTGAGGGATGTCAACTGTGCGGTGCTTAGCAAACTTGTGTGGCAAATAAAGCATGAAGGATCTGCTTTTAGTTCCTTTTTACGGGCTAGATTTGTGAATGAAGGTGGAGACCTCAAGAAGGGTTATAGAGCATCTTCGGTGTTTAAAGGAATTGCGAAGATGTGGAACTTTGTATCTCTATCTGAGCGGTGGATGGTGGGTACAGGTGAGGACATATTTTTTTGGAAGGATCGATGGATAGGTCCTTTGTCTATTGCTGAGCTCTCCCCCCTCCCTTTGTCTCATTTTTCTTATAGCAATTGCAGGGTGGCAGATTTTATTGAAGATGGTAAGTGGTGTTTTCCCCCTATTCATCTGAATTTTTAAAAGATATATTCAAAGCTATAGGGAATATATCCTTGCCACAGGGTCAGAAAGACCGATGCTGCTTGTCTCTATCCTCCTTAGGAGCTTTCTCCACTAAATCGGCCTGGGAAGCATTAAGAAAGGTTTCTCCTAAAGTGGGCTGGGCAAAAATGGTGTGGAGCTCGGTTTTGATCCCCCGCCAATCAGTTTTTGGATGGAGACTTATACATGGAAAGCTTCCTTGTGATGACAAGGTAAAAGAAAAGTGCCGCTCCCTTCTAGGTGTGAGGTGTGCAATAAGGCTGAGGAGTCTATAAATCACTTGTTCGTGGAATGTGATGGAGCTGTCTACATTTGGAGGGCGTTTGCTGAAGTCTTTGGTTTTCATTGGTCCTATCAGGGGGATGATTTTTCAGCGCATGTTTCATGGTGGACTCAAAAATCCAAATCCATTGGACTGTCTCAAATGTGGATGCTGGTTTGATTCTTGTTCCATACTTTATTTGGATGGAAAGGAATTCAAGAAGATTTAGGGGTCTCCATCGATCTTATGGTCAAGTCTTTCATACAATAATGGAGGAGATTAGAAGACATGGCTCAGGAAAAAGTGACAGAATAAAATCTCGACTAGATTCTGAGAGATGCTTGAAGCTTAATATAGAGGTGCCAAGAAGGAAGATTAAAGGGGTGCGAGAAATTTTCTGGCTGCCTCCGATGGATGGATGGTGGAAGCTAAATTGTGATGGCTCGTCCTTGGGTAATCCAGGGAATGCTGGAGCAGGTGGCATTATAAGGGACAACAAGTGCCAGTTTGTAGCGATTTATAGCTCCTATTTAGGAATAGCTTCAAATTTCCATGCTGAATTTCAAGCTTTAATTGAAGGAATTGAGAGAGCAAGAGAGCTGAATTGTGCATCTCTGTGGATTGAATGTGATTGGTAGTGGTGCTCATGTTTCAAAGGGCTGGGTCCCTGGTTTGTTTGGCAAAGGTGGTCTTCCCTTATTTCTTATCTCAGTGGTATAAGATGGAAAATCACTCATTGTTATCGAGAGACAAACCCTATAGTAGATTTCCTGGCGCAGATGGCTGCTAAGAAGGAAGCATCTACATCAGTGGTGGCATGGCCTCCTGAGGTGCTTGACTTCATGGCTGAGGATGCGATGGGCAGCTCACGATTCAGATTTTATTAGTTTTCATTTTCCGTTTTTTGGCCTAGCACCTATCTTTCCGCTGATGGCAATGCCGTAGGTGGGGGTGGGTCCTAGGTGGGGTGATTTTTGTTTTTGTTTTTCTTTGGATCCTCTTTTTTATGGATCCTCTTTGTATAATTTCTAATTTTTTCCCTTTTCTCTTAATATACATGACCCTTTAGCGAAAAAAAATATTGGAAATGATGACTTATCAAATTACAATTCTAATGAGTTCCATACACTATAGATCTATAGGGCAAGAAGGACGGTTGATAATGAAGGAAAAGTGAAGTTAGAAGATGGTATAATTTCTTATAATGTTGATCATTTAGGAAGGAATTGAAAGATTTTGCAATCCAGGAGGGTTTTAGCTTTGAAGAATAAAGAATGAAAGGTCAAAGGTAACTGCAGTTTCTGCGGAGGATGGTTGTTAGTGAAGAATTTATGCTTCTCCTATTGAAGAAAAAATCAGTTTTATGATCAAGTCATATAAACCAACACATACTTGTTCTGAGAGAAAATACAAAAACCCAGATGCAACATCAAGATGAATAGCTAACAAGCTTGGTCCATAACTCAAAGCAGATCCTGAGATTTCTACAAAAAGTATGAGAGCCATATTGTGGAAGGAGTATAAGCTTCAACCAAGTTATATGCAAATTTGGAGGGCACGTCTTCTTACCAAAGAAACAAATGAGGGTGACCATGCTTAGTCATTTGCCAAACTTCCAAAGTATGGAGAGATGGTTAGACAGACAAAACCCAGGTTCAATGTTTAAGCTACAATTCATTTTAAGAAATAACATGATTGACAATTCAATTTTTAAAATGTCAGTTGTTTGTTATGAAGCTAGTAAAGCTAGGTTTCTTAATGGTTGTAGACCATTTATTAGGTTGGATGGATTCCATTTGAAGGTAAAATTTGGAGGGACTCATTTTTTTTTTGCTAGAAGATGACTGTATTAAAGAAGAAAGAAAAGAATTACATCAAAAGCCAAAGAAAGACAAACAAGGCCGAAACCACTACAACAACCTGCAAACTCCACCTTCAGCATGGCTATCAACAGAGAGAGCAAGCAGCACCCTAGCAAAATCTAAAATGATGCCTGTCCATCAAATCATTTCCAAATCCACCTGTATGTGACTCGAAAAAGACATCGAGGTACTACTAACACCCGACTTAGAAGCCTTCTTAGCAAGATAGTCAGCGACCAGATTGGCTTCTCTGAAGCAGTGAGTAGGGAATAGAATTTAGGAAAGGAAGGGCAAACACCCACTTCTAAAGCACAAACTAGGGAATCTGATTTTTCTGCATTGCAGAAACTACTATTGATGAATCAGACTCAATCCATAATCCCCTAGCTTCAGAATTTTTTGCCAAGAACATCCCTTCCATTACTGTCTCAAACTCCACTTCATAAATTTTCTTAATACCCAAGAAAATATTGAACGCATTGCACACCTGCCCTTCACTATCTCAAACTATACCCCCAGTGCCTGCTCTACCTGGATTACCCAAAGAGCTACCATCTACATTAATTTTAATCTAGAACACCGGGGGCTTGCACCAATGCACTTCCAGTGAAGGAGAGGAACTAGGATTCACAATGGATAAACCTAGTCTTCTGGAGCACAAAATATCAGAGATAGATTTCACCTCGCCCGATGATTTCCCTAGACAAAGAGCTAATTCCTGCCGAATAAACTCAAAATTGTGCTCTGCAATTCTCATCTTACCTTCATGGCATCTTCTATTTTGCTCCCACCAAATATTAGCAGTAATAATGGAGAACCCTATTAACCATGGATTATTCAAGTTTAAAGCATGAGCATTGTTCTTCCACCACCTGATGAGCCCTTCAATTGATTGATGATTTAGCCACACAACTTCAAAAAAAGAGAAAAAAATTTCCCAAATGCAAACCAAGAAGGAGCAATTAAGGAAGATGTGATCAATATTATCTTAATCCTGTCTGCATAGGTAACACCTTGAGGCAAGTTGGATGCCATTTTTTTTAATCAAAAAATCTGTGGGAAGTCTCATATGAGCAAGACGCCACCCTAAGGTAAGACCTTTCCTCCAGACCAGAGAACTCTAGAAGATCACAGGCGATTTTTCTCTAATCTCCTCCCACGCCGACGCCTTGGAAAAGGAACTCGAAGGTGTCAGTTTCCAGGCACAAATATCATCCATCTGACTAGAAGGAAGCTTTACCTTCTTAATATCTTTGAAAATATTCTTTAGGAGATCTGAGCTCACCTCTGGAAGATTCCATTCACCATCTCTTATAAATTCTCCCACGTTGGCACTAGAGCTAAGGTTAGAGAGATCCAAACCCTGCACTTCCTCCAACACCGACTTGGAACCCCACCATTTGTCCTTCCAAAAATTGGTTAGATTGCCATTACCAATATTCCACCTCTCATTATCTGCCACAAGCTCCCATACTTTTCTGATGCCCAGCGCAATAGAGGAAGAGCACCCTCCTCTAACAAAATTCCCATCCTTCTTTACAAATCTAGCTCTGAGGAAAGAACTGGCAGCTGATTTACTATGCTTTATTCTCCAGACTAACTTGTACAATGTAGCCATGTTTGAGTCCCTAAGCCTTCGAATCCCTAGACCCCCCTCCTCTTTAGGTTTGCAAAGGGTGTCCCACTTCACCGTGATCGATTTTGTGGAGTCCACCTCCCCTGTCCAAATGAAATTCCTCTTCCACCTTTCCATAGTCGCAAGAAGAGAAGAAGGCCACCAGTACACCGCAAAGGTATAAGTAGGAATGCTGGAGATGACTGATCTTACCAGCTCTGTTCTCCCCGCCAATGAAAGAAGCTTCCCTTTCCACCCAGCTAAACGACCCTTCACTTTATCCATGATAGGCAGTAACGCTTCATTCTTTACTCTCCCCTTAAAAATTTCAACTGCCAGATACCTGGTAGGGAAATTATAGCTTTGAATTCCCATAGTATCGACTATGGCCTGCTTCCTAGCCAAGGGAGTCTTCTTGAGGAACACTTTTCTTTTCTCAAAGTTGATGCATTGACTTGAAAACTCCTGAAACTTTAATAAAAATTTCTTTAAACTGCGAACATACCTCATGGAGGCATTAGAAAAGATGAATATGTCATCCGCAAAAAGAATGTGACCAGGGGTGGCGAATCCTTTAGGACCATGGATCGGCTGTAATTGCTGCATCTGAACCAGTTTATATAACCCTCTAGAAAGAACCTCTTCCGCTATTATAAATAGCATCGGGGATATCGGGTCACCCTGTCTCAGGCCTCGTGCAACTCCAAAAAATCCCTACGGACCTCCATTAACCTGGATAGCTATCTTGGTGAATTTCAATATCTGGTGGAGTCAATTTACCCATTTTTTTGAGAAACCAAAGCGACGTAGAACCTAAAAAATAAAAGACCAAGAAATCGTGTCATAAGCTTTACGAATGTCTATTTTAAGACCGAGCCCTCCTCCTCTAGTGGAAGAAAACATCAGATTTGCCAGCTCTAAAGCCACACTTATATTGTCATGTATCATTTTTCCTTTCTGAAATGCCACCTGCTCTTCAGATATCAGCCAAGGGAGGACTTTCTGAAGCCGCAAAGCCAACACCTTTGAGATAATCTTGCAGAAAAAATTCCCCAAGCAAAGGGGCCAAAATTTTTCTAGAGAATTTGCACCCTCCACCTTTAGAATCAGAACAAGGAAATTGTTATTGACTCCCTGGGGCATGCAACTGGAGCTGAAAAAATATCTCACTGCATTGCAGATTCCACTGTTCACAACATGCCAACATCTTTTAAAGAAGGCACCTGAGAACCCATCTGGACCAGGCGAGCTATCTGGATCAAGCTCCCAAACCGCCCTCTTGATCTCTGTATCACCAGGAAGGCCATCCAGATGATACCAGTCAACTTGGTCAAGGACCAAAGAAATACTATCTAGCATATCCACATGCTCCACATACTCCACATTAGGAATAACTCTGTGAAATCTCTCATAAAATTAAAATACGAATTCACCCAATTGGTGTTGATCTTCAATAATGGATCCATCCTGATTCTTGAGAGATCTAATCGAGTTCTTATTCCTTCTCATCCTTGCAGATAGATGGAAGAACTTAGAGTTTTTGTCTCCAAATTTCAGCCACCTAATCCTCTCCTTTTCAGCCCAAAATTTCTCATGATTTTCTAGAGCTTTAACCAAAGTAGTTTTAGCATCAGCCTCCATGGAAAATAATAGATCATTCATTCCCTCAACTTCAATCTTTTCTTGAATCAAAGATAGAATCTTCCAAGGCCCTATCAAAATTAGGAAAAGAAGATTTCGCCCAATCTTTGGGCACACCTTTCAAATGTTTGATTTTGTTCATCAGAACAAAGACAGGGCCCTCCGAAATCCATTCATTCCAAGAAGACTCCACCACCCTATCAAAATCTTTATGTTCCATCCAGAATTGGTGGAATCTGAAAGGACAATTGCTAGGTCTTTAACTAGAATTAGTAGCTAAAACTAGGGGAGCATGATTCAAGGCAATGCACGGGAGGACCTCTTGGGAGCAGTCCTGAAAGCTAGCTAGCCACTCATCATTGCAAAAACTTCTCTCCAGGATAGCGCACACATTTTCTCAGCATCGGTTATTAGACTAAGTAAATTTTCTACCAACCGAAGGCACCTGAGCCATGAAGCAGGCCCCCGTTTTTCATGGGACTGAAGGGTGGCACTGAAGTCACCTATCATAGCCCACGGAGTCGGAATTTGAGGGGAGTCCGCCACCAAACTTAACCATAAAACTCTCCGCTCAGCTCGAAAGCTACTAGCGTGCACAAACGAGATCTGAATTAGACTATTACCCCAAGACATAAAGATCGTAATGTGTTGGTCCGAGTTAGAAACAACCATAGGAATATTCATATTTCGTTTCCACACAATCCATAAATTTGAAATTCTGCCCATTCTATTGTTATAAATCAAATTACTATAGAAACCCAATTTATTAAAAAATAAATTAGGGATGGCACTCACATCCACCATTGGTAATGCGATACACACCAAGTCAGGATCCTTCTTCTTGACAAACTCACTCAAGGCACATTTACCGACCGCCTTCTTCATGCCTCTAATATTTCAGAAGAGGACCTTCATTAAATCACTTATGAATAACAGCCTGACGGTTAGACTTTAAAGCCTGCCCCGCCGCTGCAAGATTTTTCCCTTTTCTTCTGACTTCATCTTCAGCTCGACAAATAACATTATTAAGCACTGCCACCTCCTAGTGCTGAATTTGGAGGGAGTCTACTGTTAGCTATTTTTGTGGATGAAAACAATGGATTCTTTTCACTTGCATTCACTGTTGTTGAATCTGAGTTCAAATATAGCTAGTTTTTTTTCCTTCACAATCTATATATTGCATTACATTCTACTTCAGATGTCATGGGATACCTAACTTTCATGTCAGATAAGCAAAAGATGTCGTTGATTATTATTATTTTTTTTTATCTATTTATCCCTTTTTTTTTCTTTTAATATCATACACTATGGCATTACCTACACATGTTGATATGATATTTTTTCCTTCTTATAGCGTGTGTAGGGGCTAATTGATGCAGTAAAAGAGGTTTTCCTTGACTCACATACAAGGCATTGCAATAGGCATTTGTATGCAAATTTTAAACTTCAGTTTTCAGGGGAGAAGATGAAAGCATTATTTTGGGCTGCATCTAGGGTTTACAGAGAACTTGAGTTTACAGAGGCAATGGCTGAGATGAAGAGCATAAAAAAAGAAGCATATATGATTTTCTGATTAAAAATCATCCCAATTCATGGTCAAGATGGCCATTTGAACACGGAGCAAAGAATAATCACATAACCAACAATATGACAGAGTCCTTCAATAATTGGGCAGGACAATATAGAGACAACCCCATTTTATATTTGATTGATCAACTGCAGATAAGTTTGATGGATAAATTACAAAAGATGTTTGAGCAAACATGTTCTTACAAGGGGAGATTGACACCAAAGATTAAAAGAGATTGGATTTTATCCACTAGCAGTTAAGATCTTGTATGGCCACATCTACAGATTATAATGAATTTGAGGTGAACGATGGCACATCAAGATTTGTGATTAACTTGAATACTATGAAATGTGGGTATCAAGTGTGGGAGGCAATTGGGTTGCCATGCAGACATGCAGCTTGTTGTATTGCATATACGAAGGAAATGCTATCAGATTGCTCCGACAACTTTTACTCCCTAGAGAAATATCTACAAGCCTATAAGAACATGATACATCCACTTCCTAATTTATCACAGTTGAAAGAAACAAGTAATATGGGTTTGGTAAAGCCTCCATCTCTAAGAAGACAACTAGGCAGACCCCACAAGGCTAGAAAAAGGGAGGACGATGAACCAGCTGTGGGTGAGTATAGAAAGAGGTCTACATTAGTACAATGTGATAGATGTAAGCTTGAGGATCATAACAAAAGAACATGTGAGGGTCGTAAAATTAGAAGGAAAAGGGCACGACCAAGTAATAATGTGAAGGTAACTAGAATTAATTCTCTAATACCCTTTATGTTATCAATCCTAATTTATTTTTGACTTATGTTCTTGATTTTATATCAATAATTGAAATTTGTTCTAATTTCTTGTGTAGCAGAATCGAAATGTAGAGGCCAGTCAAACTGATGTCAATATTTCTCATCGAACTAGATCACATAATGTATTAAAATACCAAAATGATAGTGTTCAAGCAAGGAAAAGAGAAAAAAGTTGCAACAACTTGGAAAAGAAGACTTGAAAAAGAGGCAATGCATGCGCAAATCAAGGATTGAGTTTGGATCATGATTGGATTTTGTTATGAAAGAATCTTCTTCTTTTTTTTTTTTTTTTTTTTTTTGAGAATTGATATTTAGTTTTTGTAATGAATTTTCAGGAACAATGTTAGTTGATGGATTTCATTTTGTTATGGTATCTGTTTTGGATATAGACGGATTTAGATGGCTGAATAGGTATTCCTTGTATATTTAATTGGGATGGATGAACATGTATTTATTACTTGTATGTTAATTCGGATGTGAGACAAGTATTCCTTTTTGGCATTGTTTTGGATGTGGATGGATTATTAGTTGGCTAGCAGTTATTACTTGTATGTTTAATTGGGATGTGAGAACAGGTATTCCTTTGCGGCTTCAAATACAGACAATTCACTCTTCATATATCGGGTTGGTGGCATTACTCTTTATTTTTTTGTCTATGTTGATGACAGTCTTTTAACATGCAACAGTGTCTCTACAATTGATACCTTGGTGAGTGCTCTATCCACTAGTTTTGATCTCAAAGATCTGGGAGATTGGCATTTTTTTTTCTTGGGTTAGAGGTATCCCGTTCATTGGCTGGTCTTTTTCTCAATCAACAGAAGTATGTTGCTCATTTGTTTACTTCTACGTACATCCTAGGTGCTAAACCTATTGCGACATCGATTGTTCTGGTCCTCCTTTATCTCTTACTATTGGTGTTGTTTTATCTGACGACTTAAGAGTATTGCCAGGTAGTGGGTAGTGGGCAGTGGGTGTCTTCTGTATCTTACGATCACTCGACCCAACCTTGCATCAGTGGACTGATGCTCATTAGACGATTGTGAAATGAATACTCAGGTTTTTTAAGCACACCCTTGCAGATGGTTTGTTCTTTCATCCTTCCAGTGATCTCTATCTTACCGCATACTCTATTAATGGTGATTGGATGGGTTGCCCTGTGGGTCAAAAATCCACTATTTGTTGTATATTTCTCGGTTCGCATCTTGTCTCCTGATGCTCCTGTAAGCAACACATCATCTCTCGTTCCTCTACGGAGGTGGAATACCACGTTGTGGCCTCGATCTGGTGGTACATAAATAGTTTGGCTGCGCTTCTTACTTATTGTACTTGGTATTTTCTTAAGTATGCTCCAGTTGTCTGGTGCGACAACATCGGTGCCGCGTATCAAACTGTTGATCCGATGTTTCATGCCCGTAACAAGCATATCGGGGTGGACTTTAACTTTGTTTGTGATAGGGTTGCTTCTCATCAGCTGGTTGTGCATTATGTCCCTACAGTAGATGGATTAGTTGATATATTAACGAAGGGACTGTCTCGACAAAAACTTTCTTTGTTCCAACCTCACCACCAGCTCCTCTACTGGGCTTGTGGGGTCTGATAGAGATATGACTCCATACATCTGTAAGTGGGATGGATTTGGGATCGGATGGAGAGAGAGTGTGGGATTAACCCTACCTCCTTTTCTCCTTCATTCCCTTTTAGGGGTTTTCAATGTGGAATATATCCTTTGTCTTTTTCCCACTTATTTCCTCTCACCTATCTACCTTGCAGGGTGATGTCTCCAAACATGTCTGGCGACTATGGGGGATGGGGAAAGCATGATTTTTGGAGTCGCCATCTAGGATTCAGGGCCTATAATCCTATGGTGGAGTCCAATTCCGATTGAGGGATCGTGCTCAAGTAGGGGGTTAAATTCCTATGGAAGGACGGAACCCCCGAATTTGACTTCATATTTTGGTCTGTTCCAGAGATAGGGGTCTGTGTCAGGTTACGAGTGTGGGAAGGTGTTAGGTACCCACCTCGCCCAAAATTTTCGGTCTTTCCACTAGATGCTTGGATTTCGAATATTCTCCCCCAAGAATTTTAACAGCCTAAGCCGACATGGAAGCTTTATCACATGAGATAATATAACACATGTATATAATTGCACGAAATGATTACAAAAAACATTTAAAACATTACATGGATTAATACATAATCTATATTAAAATCACATAAAATGACAGAAAATGAACTAACTTATCTACATAAATGTACGATGCCTCTTGAAATGATGATTATGATTGTTGTTTTATGTGAGGAACACATATAATAACACATGGGATGCTGAAGTAAACTATCATTTAATGTGCAAATGCATAAATTAATACATGAAATGATAAATAAAGCCATTATTTTATGTGGTGAACACATATAATAATGAATGCGGAGATGAGGTATGTATCATGTAAACAAATAAAAATCACAATCTAATATTTACATGAAACAACCGATAACAATAATGAATTTATGGTAATTCTCCCCAACTTTGGGGCAAAGATTTGACTTTCTTCTCACTTTCTTGGAGAAATAAAAACTTCCGACACTTGGGCAAGAAATTTGAAAGGATTACCATGTTACGGTGTAGAAATGGGTTTTGGCTTTGGAAATATAGGCAGCGCTTCCGCGCTATATTCTTTGAATAGGAATCAAATGTGGAAACACGGGCAGGGCTTCCACGCTATATTCTTAGAATAAGAATTAGCTGTAGGAATACAGGCAATGCTTTCACGCTATATTCCTAAAATAGGAATTAGCTGCGGGAATATGGGTAGTGCTTCCGCGCTATATTCTTAAAATAAGAATTAGCTGTGGGAATATGGGCAGCACTTCAGCGCTATATTCTTAGAACAGGAATTAGCTATGGGAAGATGGGTAGGGCTTCCGCGCTATAATAAAAATATCGAAATCAACTACAAAAATTTAAGCAAGGATTCCATACGAACCTGAAATGGATGATGCAGTCTTCCAGACCTAGGGCAATAAGGCTTCCGTACTAGGGTGTCGACTTCAGTGAGCTTTGAACGATCAGCTTTGAAATTCCTCAGAGTCTTGCATTTTTTACCTCTCTCTCTCTCTCTCTCTCTCTCTCTCTCTCTCTCTCTCTTTGTAGGGTCTCTAGAACAAGGATTTCTCTCTCAGGATATATTTTTTTTTTATTTCTCTGCCTCTCTTCTCGATGACCCAGGGTCACCTATTTATAGTAAAAATGAGACATCCGTAAAGAATTCTTACAGAGAGATGGTAACGCTTACCATCTCCGTGGATGCAATTCTTAAGGGTTAAGAATTCCGTGGAAGGCCTTAAAAGGAGATGGTAACGCTTAGCATCTCCATGGAAGCTTTTCTTAACCCTTAAGTATCCGTGTAAGGTAATAAGGTGGGCGGCTGTAGTTGTAGTTGATGCTTATTAACTGAGGGGAAGACAGGTAGGTTTGGTCTAGTTTGGTTCAGGTTTGGTCTGGTTTAAAGTTTAGGTAGGCAATACGGCATATCTGGGTATCCCCATAAAAGATATCAATGGGATCGTATTTCAAATACTTTCTAATGATACGGGAATTGAGCACATGCTAGGTTCAATTGTCGTATTTTGGCAAAAGGTATTAATGATCACTTTCGGTCACCCTCCCTGCATCATTAAAAATATCGGGCTAAACTCCTGGCCGATTTTACACTCCATTATACATCACAAGTTCTTGTATAATGGCTTTAGGTTGGGATAGTTGGGCTAGTCTAGACTTGTTCAGAAAATTTAATTTCTTTGTGAAAGAGAGAGTACATGTTTCATCGTTGCCCGTAATTCATCATTGCCAAGGGGGGACAAAATTTGTCGTCTATAGAATGCCCCTCATTGGCAGAGACTGTCCAACAGCAGAAAGGCAAAGAAAAGAACAACAAAATTCTGTCACCCTAGAGCATGCACTGCCGATATCTTGCACAAGAATAGTAGAGGTGTAATGTAAAAAGGCGAGCGATTAAACTATGATGGTAAAATTTGGTGAAAACAAGAAATTAATATGAAGATATATCCAATTAACTAGTATTGGTATATCATACCACTAGAATTGGATTATACATGAAATATCCTGGACTTGGCCGAAAATGCATGCATGATGAAATTATCACAAAGTACAATTATATCCTAATATGGAAGAGAGTATGTACCGGAGAGACAACTCTTTAGAGAAATTGTAGGGACATTGTTCTTATAATGTACCACGGATCTTCTGATCAAAATGACATTTTTGTGTCATTTCTTGATACTTCTGATCAAATTGATATCTTAACCCGAAAATCGACACCGAGATTATTACTTTCCAATGTTGTTATGGAAACAAGGCTCTTGTCTCAATATTAAAATTGGCACTTTTTGGTGCTGTTGTGGAGATGACATTCTTATTATATCATCTTGGTGATGCAATCGGCACTTTCTGGTGCTGTTGCAGAAACGACGATTACACTTATGGCACTATTAGGGAAATGGCATTCTTCTTATAGCATCTCGAAAATGAAATTGGTAGTTGGCGTTGTGTGGAAATAACATTCTTATCATGGCATTTCGACACTGGAATCGGTACTTTCTGGCGCTGTTGTGAAAATGACATCTTATTATGGCATTTTAGCATTGGAATTGGCACTTCCTGGCCCTATTGCTGATGCAAAAATATCATTCATATAATGGCATCTCGAACATGGAATCGGCACTTTCTGGCACTGTTGTAGAAATGTCATTCTTATAATAGCATCTCGGATTGGAATTGGCACTTTCTAGCACTGTTGCAAAAATGTTATTCTTATAGTGGCATTTTGGCATTGGAACTAGCACTTTCTGGCACTGTTGCAGAAATGACATTCTTGTTATGGCATTTCAACATTGGAATCAGCACTTTACGACACTGTTGTAAAAATATTATTCTTATAATGGCATTTCAACATTGGAATCAGCACTTTCTGACACTATTGCGAAAATATCATTCTTATAATGGCATCTTTGTCAAAACCAAATTTTTTCCTCCCTGGGTAATGATGAATTACGGGTAATGAGGAGACATATATTCTCTCTTTTAGAAAGAAGTCAAATTTTCAGCACAAGTCCAAATTATCCCAGAACTTATGATCAGTCAAACCCGATGTTGTTTAATGATGCAGGGAAGGTGACTGGAAGTGGTCAATGCCTTTAGTCAGAATATGAAAATCGAGCCTACTATGTGCTCGATTCCCATATCATTAGAACGTACTTGGGAATACGGTCCTATTGGTATCTTGCACAAAAAAATGGATACCCAGGTGTGCCATATTATTTACTTGAACTTTGAACCGGTTAAACCAAAATCAGGCCAAACCAAACCCTAACCCAAACCAAACCCTAACCCAAGCCAAACCTTAAACCAAACCAAATCAAACCACCCTAAACCAAGCCCAGACCAAAACTTGGCGCCTTTCCTCAGGTGATAAAATTTCCACCGCAACCACGCAAGGCTACTACTTTAGGTGATAAAATTTCCACCACAACCATGTAGGGCTATTGCTGCCTGACCTATGGGGTAGCTGCCTAGTCTACCAGCATACTTGGAGGCACATTGGGGTACCACGGCCTTTTGGAGGCATATCAAAGTGCCATGGGGGGAGGGACCTTACACGGATGAGTGTAAGTCCTTACACATCCGTGTAAGGCTTACACGGATGTGTAAGTCCTTTCACATCCGTGTAAGGCTTACACGGATGTGTAAGGCCTTACACGGATCCGTGTAAGACCTTACACATCCGTACACGGATCTGTGTAAGACCTTACACATCCTTACATGGATGTGTAAGGGCCTTACACCCTTCTATACCCACTTACATGCCTTTAAACCTCCTGTATACGCTCTTACGTGGCATTTTTACATGGATGCCTCATTTTTCTATAAATAGTGACCTCAGGTCACTGAGAGGAAGGCGGTGAAAAAAAAAATCGGGAAGGAGAAACCCTGTTTAGAGACAAAAAACTAGCAGAACAGCCCTGAGAAAAAAAAAACCCTATTCCAGAGACCTTACAAAGAGAGAGAGAGAGAGAGAGAGAGAGAGAGAGAGAGAAAGAAAAGAAGAGACGAGAATCTGTAGAAATTGTGAGCCGTGCTCACTGAAGTCGAAGTTGACGGAGTTCTGCCCTATTTTTGTATGTCCACATCGTCCATATCAGGTTGGCATGGAACTTCTGTTTAATATTTTTTGTATTTGATTTCAATAGTTTTATTACGGCGTGGGAGCCCTACCCAAATTTCCACAGCTAATTCCAACCCTAGGAATATGACGTGGAAGCTCGACCCAAATTTTCACAACTGATTCTAACCCTAGGAATACAACGTGGATGCCTTGCCCAACTTTTCAAAGCTGATTCCAACCCTAAGAATATGGCACTGAAGCCCTGCCTAAATTGCCACAGCTGATTCTGACTCTAGGAATGCAATATGGAAGCCATGCTCGAATTTCCACAGTTAATTCCTACCTTAAGAATATAGTGTGGAAGCCCTGCTCAAATTCCCAAAAACCAGAACCTATGTTCAAACCCTAGCAAAGAAACCTTGTCAACTTTCTTACCCAAGTACCGGAAGATTTTAATTTTTCCAAGAAAGAGTGAAGAAAATTAAATCGTTGCCATTAAGTCGAGGAAAATTATTAGAAATTTCATCGTTTTCATCGGTTACTATCATGTAAATATTATATCGTAATTTCATTTACATGTATAATACATACCTCATCTCCGCATGTATTATTTTATGTGTCTACTGCATAAAATAATAATTTATTGTTATCATTTCATGTATTAATTTTAGCATTTGTACATTAAATGTAACTTGTTTCATCATTTTATGTGTTATCATATGTGTTCCTCACATGAAATAATGACCATAATCGTCATGTCATGAGGCATTGTACGTGTATGTGGATAATGTAATTGCACTTTCTATTATTTTATATAAATTTTATTATTTCATGTGGTTTTAATATAGATCTATATTTCATGTGATATTTCAATAATTTCCTACAATTATTTCATGCATGTGTCTGTATATGTGATTGTGTTATTTCATATAATAAGACTTCCATGCTAGCTTAGGCTATTAAAATTATGGGGGTAGAATATTTGAAATCCAAACCTCCTATTTGAAATCCAAGCCTCTGGTAGAAAGACCAAAAATTCTGAGTAAGGTGGGTGCCTAACACCTTCCCGCACTCGTAACCTGACACGGACCCCTATCTCTGGAACAGATCAAAATGTGAAGTCAAATTCGGGGGTTCCTTCCTTTCACAAGAATCTAACCCCTTATTCGAGCTCGATCCCTCGATCAAAATTGGGCTCCACAATAGGGTTCTAGGCCCCGAATTCTAGATGGTGACTCCAAAAATCATGATTTTCCCATCCCCTCATAGTCGCCAGACATGTTTGGAGACAATTCACCCCTGCAAGGCAGATAGGTGAGAGGAAATAAGCGGAAAGAAAAAGGTATTTTCACTTACAGTGGCGATTCCACTGGGGACTGTCAAACTTTCTATACCAGAGGCTTACAATAAACATTAGAATTTTCTCCCCCTCATCATTATTGTGTGTAAACATGTCTGTATATTACTTGCTAACTGCATCATGCATCGTGTTCGAAGTGAAATCACTTGACGAGGGTACTCCCTATCGTGCCTGCACCCTCAGGGAGGTCAGTGCACGATGTACTAAGTACACCGAGATCAAATGATGCCCACTTCCTACATAAGAGTGCTCGAAGTGAAATTGGTTGAAGAGGATGGTCGTCGATAGTTCAAAAGTCTCAGGGTAATAGGACATATCTGGCCATTCTAAGATTAACCAATGGCCACTTTTTGCATTACATTTGTGCACACACTCACTCACGGATACACCTACCCCTGTGGTTAGCCGACTGAACCCATGTAATGTCATGGACAATCACCGACAAAGTCACACCTCTTGATATAGTACCATCTGGTATATCAAAGGAACCATGTACCCATGATTCGCTTTCAGCGATAGGTATATCAGTTCTATCAAGGGTGGCCTTGTACTGTCCTATAGCCTTACCCATTGCATCGCATCTTATAGGAGCTAGACCATTAAACAACTAGGGTACACCACAAAATAACTCAGTAATTGTTTACGGTTCAAGTTAGAACCCTTCTAGCATGTTTCATTTGGGATGAGCTTTTTCCTATATATGTTTAAACCTAATGTGTTCTTTGACAATTGAGAATTGAGAGATGTAACTATATCGGTTTTGGTTCACGCAACTGTGCCTGCGGGGTGATTCCTGCTTCACCACATTTTATTAACGCGTGTTCAATTGATAATGTTCCACACAACCAATCCAAGAGTCAGGAATGATTAGGTATTTTCATGTTACTTGGAGCAACAAAATACCTATGTGAAATCAGCAACGAGGTTCTTCTTACATGAACCAACTTCTTTGTTTTCCCAATCCATAATTTATGTCTAACTTGGGCCCTCCTAGTAAAAAAATTGTGTGAATATCAACTGAAGATTGGACCAAAATTAGACACTTATTATTGGGAGGGAGTAATTTTGTGTGTGGATCATTAAAAAAAATCTAAAAATTAAATTTCTTTGTTTAGGTCAGGTACGATTCCACATAAAAAAAATTCCCCGGTGTCTGTGTGGACCCGTGAAGATAATCATTTGGTCCGAGTCAGTCTTGAGAGATCCTTACCAACCGTGGAACTTATTGTTCAACTCACTCCACCAAGTTCACCTCATTCAGTATCGTCTGAATAGTCGACGAGTATGGATCCAGCTAGTGGAAGTCAACCAGATGCTAAAGAGAAACAAAGAATAGATATGATGCAATTAGAGTTGGAAGAATTACATCATTTATTCAACCAATTTACCAGTGCAAAGCAGCCTCAGCAACAGACTGAATCTATTTCAACTCCAGGAGAGCAGGAATGGACCAAGATGGGGTCCAATGCCCCTCACACTATGCCGAGCCTCGTGGTCGATAATGATGAAGAAGAAATCCAACCAGATCTTCCAACTGAACCCCTTGAAATTGTAAGGAAAGAAAGATGAAGGAGAAATTAGAAAGACTTGAAAAATTATTACAGAACGGGAAAGCTGTAGACACTCAAGCCACAGAAACTGATGAGATGGTCTTTTTTTCGGAGCTCAAATTTCAGAGAAATTTAAATGGAACACTAATAAGTTTGACGGAAAAGGTGACTCGAGGGTGCACTTGAAGGTCTTCATTAATATTTCCAGATCATGGGGATTCATTGAAGAACAAATGAGGCAAGCATTTTTACTTACTCTTTCAGGCTAGCTATTCGTTGGTTAACTCAGTTAGACCCTTCCCAAACTCAGAATTGGTCAACAATCATGAAAGCATTCACTAAGCAGTACTCTTACAACATTGAGCTGGATATAACTCGACGAGTTAGAAATTGTTCAATAGGCTTTAGGTGAGGGTTTCACCGAGTTTCTCCTAAGGTTTCAAGATAAGGTAGGCATGGTGACACCTCGATCTACTGAAAAAGAAAAAGTTGAAATGATCCTAGATAACTTGGTAAATCCCTATTATGATGTGTTATACAGTCAACACATTGAAACATTCTCAACGTTGCTAGCAACAGGGAGAAGGGTTGAAAACCGAATCTTTAGAGAAGTGCAACACTAGAACAATCCACAGGGTTCCTCGGAGCAGAGTAAGAATACAAGGTATAGAAAAGGAAGTAACACAGAGGTGAACACTCTAACTGCCGCAAGCACCAACTAGCATCTTGCAGTGCATATAGTAACTCTTAAGCTTGCTGCAGTTGTCATTAAGTCAGCTCAAAAAGGTTCAGTACAGAGAAGGCAATTCTCAGATTTAAGGGATGCCCTTATTTGTGTGTTATGAGAAATTGAAGAAAGAAGGCCTCTTGAGTACGACACCTACCCATCCAATCAGTGATCCTCCACCTGCTTGGTTTAAGGACCGTGAATATTGTTCTTTCCATAATCAAAAGGGTCATCTCACCAACCAGTGTATCACTTTGAAGCATGCAATACAAGACCTAATTGAATCAGGGCAGATTGAACTAGAATTGAAGAATCAGCTAAATGTGACGACCAACCTACTTCCACATCATGGAACTATTGGAATGTTACAAAGTAATTTAGATGACAAAGATCCTACTCGAAGGATTCAACTTGCACCTAAGAGAGGACATCTTGATGCCCAAACTTACCGAACCATGCTCAAATCCAAGTACTTGGAAGCAAAAGAGGAGGAGAATTGGAAGAGAATTGAAGAAATCCATTCTTGGGAAGATGAAAGTCTCCCACCCTGCAATCTTACCCTTCCTCGAAAGGGTCACCTTCATATCACCCAGCATCACATCCTCCATCACCTTCATATCACCCAGCATCACATCCTCCATCACCTTCATATCACCCAACATCATACCTTCCATCACCTTCCTATCACCCAGCATCACGTCCTCCATTTCCATCCGACCACCCAACATCAAACTATTCTGTCCCACCTTGGGCAAGATTATCATCATCTGATCTTACCCCATTTTCACCGTCATTGCCACCATTTCACCCAAAACCTTACTGCCCACCAATTTTATATCACCTGTATCCTTATCTACCACCACCAGAATACCTTCCCATGAACGGATGGTTAGAAGAAGGGAACCAACATCAGTGTTCAGAGGAAGATTGGCTGAATGGAACTTCTTGGACTGATATGTTAGTGGATCCAGGTACTCCCACTTATCCTCTACCGTATCAGTGAATCTCATAGATAGGGAAGAAGAGTTCCAGATTAACCCTATAACTCTCATTGTACAAGCAATACCTCAAGTACATGTCATAGAAGAGGCCACACCAGACATGATCAGGGCAATAACAACATTGGCTATTGGAAAAATGGTCTTATATGAAGTACAGTTTATTCATATAGGTGGAGAAAGTGATAGTGATGCTGCAAGCACTGAACAAATCTGTGAAATAGTGAATGCTATCAGGGGAAATGCACTTGATGTGGATCCAACAGATATCATTCGCCTAATTTTTCCTTCTGATGATGATTCAGAGGAAGAAGAAGACGAGGATGAGGATATAGAAGATGGTCAAGAATCAGAAAATAAAGATCTAGAGGAAGATCTTGTTGAAGAAGACAAGGATGAAGATTTAGAAGATGGTCAAGAATCAAAAAGTGAAGATCTAAAGGAAGGGAAGATAATCAAGACTCAGAAAGTGAATATTTTGTTGAAAGAAATGAGTTTGAACTATATCAGGAGGAAAGTTAAGAAGAGAATCCCTCCTATGACAAAGTGCACTGCTTGCTAAACCAAATGTATGAAATATGTTAATAACTGAAAAAATGTTGAGGAAAGTGGTAGTCCAGCAAGAAACTGTCAAAGAAGTTTGTGAAAACCTTAAGGTTAATTTTGAGGATGAACCATTTCTCAAAGGGCTTATTCTACATTTGAATAATATTATTCAAATAGTTAAAGCTCAGGCTATCGACATTTATGGGGGTCCTCAAGGTCCATTCACACCATCTGCATATGAAGTAAGGACTGAAGAACCTATGGTTGACATGATTGTTGATACAAACAATGATGATGAGAGTAAATACCCTTATAATATTCTCATCAAAAAGAAGCTTGAAGGATTTAAGAAAGTGATGAGCCACTAGAAGTGGGAAAGACTACAAAGCAAAGGGGTTGATAGTGGAACAACCAACAGTCACAGAGACGGGGTAGTGTAGTAGGCAGCCACAACCTGAGAATCAAATATTGAGCCAATTGAAAAAGGTGCAGGCCAACATCTCCATCTGGGGGTTGTTAATGGCATCTCCTGCACATAGGGAAGCTGTATTGAAGTCCCTCACATGTGTGCAAGTGCCTATCAAGATGGATCCATTGTGATTATCTCAGATTGTGGGAGCCACATATGCTGTTCAAGCATTGATGTTCTCTGATATAGACTTACCTCCATAGGGTATCAAGCACACCAGAGCTCTATATATCATTGTGGAATGCAATATGAATACAATACCTCAGGTCCTTATTGATAATGGATTAGATCTGAATGTTCTACCATTGAATGCTACCACATATATAGGCTTTAATCCAGACCAATTCAAACCCTCGGCTCAGATCATTAAGGCTTACGATAACACCAGAAGAAATGTTCTTGAAATTCTCACAACAATTATGATAATAGGGTCAGCTGAGTTTTGTGTTGAATTCCAAGTGATAGATATCTCAGGCTCCTTCAACATGCTTCTCAGTCGTCCGTGGCTTCATAAGGCAAGGGCAGTGTCATCTACTCTACACCAAAAAGTAAAATTTATCTATGATGAAAAGGTAGTTACTATTTCTAGAGATCCTCAGTTAGTCAACACATTGGCCAACATTGAAGTTGAAAAAACTTAAGAACAGGAGGTGCATCTGAGTGGTTTTGAACTAGAAAAAGTTTGTGCTTCTGTTGTTAAAGAGCCAATAAAGGAGAATGTTCCAATGTCCTATGAGGGCATGTGGAATACTACTGTTGGTTGAATGATGAAACAAATGCATTATTTTCCTAGAATGGGATTGGGAAAATACCAGCAAGGACCTACGAGGTTTCCTGAATTTCCTCATGTTGCCGGAATGCGTGGTTTAGGGTTTTTTCATAAGGAAGAACAAAAGATGCTAGAAGATATTAAGGAAGGGCCGAGGTGGAGTAAGTGCTTATCAAGGGGTTGGGAATCAAAAGATGCTCGTGATGGCAAGGAAGAAATCCTCCTGTAAGAAAAGGGCTGTAAATTACTCTACCTTAGAAAGGTACTTTATGAAGGAAGAAAAAGGTTTTTCTGGTTATGAGAATCTTGACTTTCAACCTAAGAAAGAAGCAAAGAAAGCAGATTTCAAGTTCGAAGTCATCCATCAAGATCAGATTGATTGGATCACCTATGAGCTGGAGCGTCTACCGTTTAAGGAGGAGGGTAAAGATAATGGTATCAGTGATATCTTTCAGATAGATGTGATTGCCACAACTAAAGAAGAATCTGCAGTTGACCCTGCATCCCTGATTCAATCATCACAGGTTCTCAAGCCTCGTTTTACTTTGAAAGAAGTTTGGCAACATAATTTAAGAGCTACTTGGCATCTCAATCTTCCAATAGAGATACGAGCTCACATCTATTCTTTCCTATAGAAGATGTATCTGGAGGAGCTAAAAAAGGGAAAGTAGCACTCTTTTTGTGGGAGCAATTCATATGCTAGAAAGAGAAGAGCTAGAAGGATGAATATCTACCCTTACTGTGCTAAAATCAACTGCAATGGTTACATCTGAGATGGAGGTCAACGTTGCGACCGTGGCAAGGGGATCGCCTCATATAATTGGGTTGAGAAGTTAGATTTTCTAGAGAGAGGGCTGAGTAGCCTAGGAAGAGGTGAATCTCTCAAGAAATTCGGATTTACGGATCATGAGATTGATCAACTTGTTTTTACCATAAAAAGTGCCAAGAATAAGCAAGCTGAATCTAAACTCTTCTGCCAAGAGAAACTGGGGCATCTGTAGCTCCATGAAGAAGGTGAAAGTAGTGGTGTCAACAACACCCTTGAGGTAGATGTTATTACAACTAAAGAAGTAGAGGAAGGGCCAATGCCATATCTGTTGATTCATCCCGCCCGCGAACCACTGCTCAACTAGATCAGTGCTGGATATGATTTCAAGCTCACTAAGACTCAGGGTCCAATTGCATTGAAAATTCCGCACTTTCAGTATGTTAGGTCTATAGTCTTTCCAGCTATCAATGAAAATTTTGATTTCGAGTATGATTTGTCTCTTTCTGATGATGATCTTAACAAAATAACTAGTGAATATCATGACTTGTTAAAACAATCAAAAGAAAAAAGAGCTAAACCTATGAGTGAGGACACTTGACTCATTAACTTAGGATCTGATCAATGCCCTAAAGAAATTAAAATTGGTGCAGCATCAACTTCCTACATATCCAGATGCAAAGCCTATTAAACAAAAGGCTAGAAGAATGCGGCCTGAATGGAGTGAAAAGATTAGAGAAGAAGTAATTAAGCAATGAAATGCAGGATTCTTGCAAGTCATAAAATACCCCCGTTGGTTGATCAATATTGTTCCAGTTCCAAAGAAAGATGGAAAAGTCGGAATGTGTGTGGATTTCAGAGATTTAAATAAATTCAGTCCTAAAGATGACTTTCCTTTGCCCCATATTGATGTGTTGGTTGATAATATGACAGGACATGCCTTATTGTTATTCATGGATGGGTTTTCAGGATACAACCAGATCAGCATGCAGCCTAAAGATATGGAAGAGACTGTTTTTACCACCCCTTGGGGGACCTATTGCTATAAAGTAATGCCATTTGGTCTAAAGATTGATGGAGCCACATATTAAAGAGCCGTTACTGCTATTTTGCATGATATGATTCACAAGGAAGTGGAAGTCTATGTCGATGATATAATTGTCAAGTCTATCGACAGACAGGGACATATCTCAGCACTAAGGAAGTTTTTTGAAAGAATCAAGAAATTTCAATTATGGTTGAACCCTCAAAAGTGTGTGTTTGGTGCGAAGGCAGGAAAGTTATTAGGCTCTCTTATAACTGAAAGCGGTATAGAAGTGGATCCTATTAAGATTAAAGCAATCAGGGACATGCCTACACCTCAGACTAAGAAGAAAATACGAGGATTCCTTGGTCACATCCAATACATCAGTCATTTTATAGCCCAATTGACCACTATCTATGAACCAATGTTCAAGTTGTTGAAGAAGGATCAGCCCACATAGTGGAATTCCCAATGTCAAGAAGCCTTCGAAAAAGTCAAGGAATACTTGTTAAATCCACTGGTTCTTATGCCACCAGTAAAGGGAAAACCACTTCTGTTATATCTATCAGTAGGGTAATTTTTTATGGGGTCCATGTTAGCTCAGAAAGATGAGGCAAAAGGAGTAGAATAGGCTATCTACTATTTGAGCAAGAAATCCTTGGAGTATGAAGTTTGGTATACATCATTAGAAAAGACTTGCACAACTCTTGCTTGGGCAACAAGAAGATTATGACACTATATGGTGGCATATCCAATTCACTTGATTTCTAGAATGGATCCTATCAAGTATTTATTCGAAAAGCCAGTCATTGGTAGAATGGCAAGGTGGTTGCTATTACTTTTAGAATTTGACATTACATATGTCAATCAAAAGTCTATCAAAGGTAGGGTAATTGCGGATCATTTGTCTGCACACCCCACAGAAGATAGAAGATCATTAAATGATGCTTTTCTCTAGATGAGAAAATCATGATGGTTGAAGAAGAAAACTCTGTTAATACACGGCAATTATATTTTGACAGAGCAGCCAATCTAAGAGGTTTTGGGGCAGGTGTGTTATTAATAACACTCGACGAGCTGTATTTGCCTTCATCTTTTTGGCTTGATTTTTCATGCACCAATAATATTGCTGAATATAAAGCATGTGCAATCGGCCTGGAGATAGCTCTAACAATTGGAGTAAAAAGAATCCGAGTATTTGGTGCCTCATCCATTGTAATCTATCAAACTCAAGGGAAATGGAGGACTAGAGATGAGAAATTGAAGCCTATTAAGAATATATGGAGAAGATCTCTAAGCACTTTGAAGAAATCTCTTTTGAGTACTTCTAGAGAGATAGCAACTGGTTCATCGATGCTCTTGCAACATTAGCATCAATGGTTGAGTGTAGTCCTATGGCCCAAGTAAGACCTTTTCTGTTTGAAAGAAATATAAAGGCCATCTATCATAGTTCAGTGAATGCCTTGACAACAGATGGAAGATCTTGGTTTTTTCCTATTGTGGACTTCATCAGGGAAGGGAAATATCCTATGGAAGCAACATCAGGGGAAAAGAAGTTTCTCATAAAATATGCCACTCAATTCACATTACAAGGCGATTTGTTATACAAAAGATCGTTCGATTGAATTCATCTATTGTGTGTGGATGAAAAACAGGTGCAGACTGTGATAGAAGAAATACATCAAGGTATCTGTGGACCTCACATGAATACAAGAATACTAGCCAAAAAAATCTTAAAATTAGGATATTATTGGCACACAATGGAGCGAACTATGTAGATTTCGTTCGGAAATGCCACAAATGTCAGATATTTGCCAATGTCATACATATTCCGCCAACGGAATTGCATTTTCTCAGTTCCCCTTGGCCATTCTCTACATTGGGTATTGATGTTATAGGAAAAATTACTCCCAAAGTATCAAATGGTCATAAGTTCATATTGGTAGCAATTGACTATTTCACCAAATGGGTGGAAGCACAGTCATATTCAATCCTCACTACTGCGAAGGTGGTCAAGTTTATTAACAAGAACATCATTTGTCGACATGGTATCCCGCAACAACTAATATCTGACAAAGGAACTCATTTTCGAGGGCAATTCGATAAACTTTGCACCAAGTTTGGGATTAGATGGCATAGATCCACCACTTATCGTCCACAAACAAATGGGGCAATAGAAGTAGCTAATAAGAATATGAAATTAATTCTCTAGAAGATGGCAGATACACATAGAGATTGGGTAGATCATTTACTATATGCACTATGGGCATATAGGACGTCGATTCGCACTTCTACATGGGTAACTCTATATTCCCTTGTTTATGGAATGGAAGCCGTGGTGCCAATTGAGATACAAGTCCCCTCTCTTGAGTCCTCATAGAAAGCAAGCTACCAGAAGGAGAATGTGTACAGGCTAAATATGATGAACTCAATCTGTTGGATGAAAAAAGAATGAAAACCTTGGACAATTTTAAAAAGTATCAGTTGAGAATGGCAAGAGCATTTAATAAAAATGTTCATCCTCGCAACATTGAAGTTGGAGACTTGGATCTCAGAGAACAAAGAGAACCTACACAAGATCTTCGGGGAAAGTTCCAACCAAATTGGAGTGGTCCATTCATTGTGAAGAAAGACTTGCCAGGAAAAGTCGTACTACTCATGGATTTGATGGAGATGAATTGTCAGGTTTGGTTAATATGGATCAATTGAAAAAAATATTATTTTTAAGTCCAGGGTAAGCACTTGAACTACGTTTGACATGATTCCTCACAAGGGATACATAGGCAACTCGGCATGTTTGAGTGCAGTTTCATTTGTACCTAACTCTAAAAATAAAATTCTTAGGGCATTGATTGAAAAAAAAAAAAAAGAGAGATCCAGAGTAATGTCTTATGTGTCCAAGAAAATGAGCAAGGCTTTAAGATCATCATCTCGCCACTTGGCACCTTAATTACTAGTCAACGTGTTTTCCCTAGTAATTAGTTTCTCCATCATCAATGGTCTACAAAAAATCACCACTTGGCATTATCAATCACAAGTCAGATCATTCCCCACTTGTGGTTCTTTTTGTTCACCTTTCAACTTTAATATCCTATATTCAGTGTACAAGTTGGAATTATGATGAAGAACTTATTGGTCCATGAAATATTTTTTTCTATCAGAAGTATCTTCTCATAGAACATAAATATTGGTGAGCTTGTTGCCATGTCTTGTATATGTTTATTTCAATTTTTTTTTTTTTGAATAAGTTGTTCGCTTGTATTATCCATGAACAAATCAATTATGGCTTATCCTTGTGTAAATACTCTGGATGAAACTTTACGTAGGTGGACTGTAAACATGAATGTGGATGATTCTAGTTTGTTGGAAGACACAAATCTTCAGTTTCTTGGCCGGATTCATTGCATGAAATTATGCTATAATTTTCTGAAGGAAGTTCCCAAGCTTGGGATTGTAACCTACAACTGTTCAAATTTGGATCAGTAGAAATTTGTCCAACTTTGGAAGAATTCAGAGCTTACTTGCTCTCTCCACCCAAAGGGAAGCTTTTTGTCGTACTCTACAAGTAGACTACACCCAAGATATCTAAGAATTTTTTGAATGGAATAGAAAGGAAATGAAGAAGTTCATTGTTTTTGAGAAAATAGACATCTTTGAAGTAGCTAAAGCTTTTTCTCAATAAAGATATTTGGAGGGAATGGATCAGTGGTGTAGAGGTAATGTCTATCTGTTCTGCACGATAGCACGATACTTGTTGCGTTATCCTAGACGTGGAGCTATTGCCGCCATCGTCAAAGTAGTGTTACAACTTCAAGAAGGTTGTGACATTGCTCCTACAATCTTGGCTGAAACACTTAAAGGGCTAGACTAGATGGTCATTTCTGGGCGATTTGGTACAAATCACTACATGGGGTGCCCTACTGCTTTCCAACTTTGGTTGACTGAGAAGCTACAACTGTTAAGGCCTTTCTAACATAGTAAGTTGACAGCCATCCAGTACCAGACAAAGAGGGAAATTATAGAATTCCACTCAATCACTAATTGTAGGAGTAACTTGAAGAGAAAACTGAAGATAATATCAGATGGACCTGTCAGTGGTCGCCAATTGAGAATCCTATTATGAATACCCCAGGGTGCAATTATGTTAGGCTAATGGGTTTGACTCACACGTCATTCTATCTAGCTACTCATCTGCGGCGGCAATATCAGTTACCTCAAACACATTTAGGAGCAGTGGTGAACTTTTATCCCCCGAAGGAGCTATCCATTGGTGTCATAGGTCTGCTGGCAGGTTTGTGGCAAAGGCAGCTGGTGTAAGGTCTTTTAGAAGAAAGAGTTCCAAACACTTAAGTGAAGATAGTTGAAGATCTGGTTTTTTGGTTTATTGTACTTCCATGTAACCGTTTTTCATTTTATTTGTTGTAAACTTAAGCCTGGAGTTGAAATAAATTTAGCCTTTTCAATCTACCTTCATATGAATTGTGGGAATAAGAAGGAAAGGAATCGCGCATAACCTAAACAAAAGAAATAACATTGTTATAACATAATAAAACACTAGCATCCATTGCATCCTTGCATGATATGTTCTAACATATGTACAAACATTGTTTAGGTCTCAAGAAAAAATAAATAAATAAATCAATAAATAAAAATAAAAATTTATAAATAAATAATAATAATAAAACTTATTCTAACCTAAGGAATTGGAATAAGCAATGCAAAAATAACATTCCCATAAGAGCGCCAGAAAGTGCTAATTCCAATGCCAAAATGCCATTACAAGAACGACATTTTCACAACAGTGCCAGAAAGTGCCGATTTCAATGCCAAAATGCCATTACAAGAATGAAATTTCCCCGATAGTGCCATAGGTGTAACTTCAGTGTTAAAGTGCCACGAAAAGAGTGTCATTTCTATAATAGTTCCAGAAAGTGCCGATTGCATTGTAAAGATGATATAATAAGAATATCATCTCCATAACAGTGCCAGAAAGTGTCAATTCCATTTCAAGATGCCATTATAAGAATGACATTTCCCCGACAATGCCAAGATGTATATGAAAATTCTTTTTTCCACAGCAGTGCCAGAAAGTGTCGATTGCATTGCTCGGATGATATAATAAGAATATCATCTCCACAATAGCACCAGAAAGTGCCAATTTCAGGCTCATTTGCATGACAATATTGAAAAATATTGATCTCAATGTCAATTTTCATGTTAAGATATCGATAAGATTAGAAGTATCAAAAAATGTTACAAAGAGGTCAATTTGATCAGAAGAGCTGAGGTACGTTATAAGAACGATATCCTTACAATTTCTCTAGTGAGCTGTCTCTCAGGTATGTATTCTTTTCCTCATTAGAATATAATTATACTTTGAGATAATTCCCTCATACTTGCATTCTTGGCCAAGTTCAAGACATTTCATGTATGATCTAGTTCTAGTGGTATGATATACTGATACTAGTCAATTGGATATAATGTCATATTAATTTCTTGTTCTCATCAAATTTTGTCGCCAGAGTTTAATCGTTGTTGCACAGTCTCAGCCAAAGAGGGGCATTCGGTAGACTCCAAATTTTATCCCCCCCTCAGCAATGATGAATTTATGGGTAATGGGGAGGCATATATTCTCTCTTTCAGAAAGAAGTCAAATTTTTGGCACAAGTCTAGATTATCTCATAACTTGTGATCGATCAAACCCAATGTTGTTTACTGATGCAGGGAAGGTGACCAGTAGTGGTCGATGTCTTTTGTCAGAATATGACAATCAAGCCTAGTACAAGCTCAATTCCCGTATCATTAGAACATACTCGGGAATATGGTCCTATTTGTATCTTGCACGAAAAAAATTGATACCCAGGTGTGCTGTATTATTTACTTGAGCTTTGAACTGGTCAAATCAAAATCAGACCAAACCAAACCCTAACCCTAACCCAAACCAAACCCTAACCCAAGCCAAACCTTAAACCAAACCAATCAGACCACCCTAAACTAAACCCCAACCAAAACTTGCTGCCTTTCCTCAGGTGATAAAATTTCCACCACATCCACGTAAGGCTACTACTTTAGGTGATTAAATTTCCACCATAACAATGTAGGGCTATTGTCGCCCAGCCTACGGGGTAGCCACCCAGTCTACGGGTATACTTAGAGGCATATTGGGGTGCCACGGCCTTTTTTGGAGGTATATCAGAGGTGCCACGAGGGGAGGGACCTTACACGGATGGGTGTAAGTCCTTACACATCCATATACAACCCTTCCCAACAAGGGTTTAGGTGTTGGGTATATCCTATCAGCAATTTCAGTGATATAACAGAGGGCCAATCGTACTACTTTTAAATTTAATGTCGCTCTAGGTTAGCATTTTACTTTAATGTTGCTCTGGGAGAGCAATTTATTTTAATATCGCTTTAGGTGAGCATTTTACTTTCTAGTACCAATAGTTGGCCTTCTCCGACAACCCTATAGGCGTATCGTGGGATGGTGTTCATGACTCAGACCTGGGGCATACGCACACTGTGATTGTGAATAGTACATAACCTATGACTTAGAATTATTGTCTAGGTGGACTAAGATAATAAAATGAACTACACGCATATAGGTTCATTTGTATTGTACATACTTGTGTGGTCTTTCTTTTCACTTACTGGGCTAGTGAGATTATCCCACCTGCACACCATTTTTAGTTGATCTTACAGGTTTTTTGGCCTAGAGCTAAAGCTGGGACCCACCGCAGAATTTCTAGTCTAGGACTGGTGGGTCCCTGAAGATCTTGGGCACGGGGCCGAGTACCCATGCGAAAGTTGTGTTACTAGTCTGCAACACTAATACTGTATAGGGATTCTTTTTTATTATTTTGGAAATGTTACCCCTTTTGTATTCTAGATGCTTAAATTGTATTTCTTGTGTATATATCATGCCTACGGGCCCACATGTAATTTTGTTATATAATAAAATTTAGGTATCAAGAGTATTGGGATATTTACTGATATATACATGTAACACTTTCGCTGAAATACAAATTTTATTTGACTTAGTGTGTGTATGTTGTGTTGTGGTTACTGTGTCCTGTGATCCTGGCAGGTTTTGGGTTAACAAGGGTTAACTCGGTCACCGGTCCGATTCTGTGTAGAACAGGGTGTGATAACGATGGCATCAGATGTTGATGCTCTACCCACACACAGTATACAAGTTAAATCTCATAGAGTCTTATAATAGGACCCAGGGGTTGGGTAAACATAGAAGCCTTAAAGGATTAAAACCTGTAATAAGATTACAAGTTTAGATACTTGCATTTCACCTCATGCGCCGCAGAAATTTTTAATAAAGTTAAATTAGTGGGCTGATTCCATAAACCAACAAGATTCATAAAGTAATAAAAATTTTGATAGCATAACGGCACTATGTTGAATTTTCAAAAACTTTCACGCCAACACCTGATAAATAACATACATAAAGATAATTACAAAAATGGGGTAACACACACTGTCACCACCAAACCACAACAGAATAAATGAAACAAGTAAAACCTACCCAAAAGTCATGAACATCCACATGAATACCACCAAGTTCCAAACTATAAAAGTGTATCAAGAATATACAGCCACAAGATATCAAAATCATCATAAAGGAAGATAGAAAAGGAGGGTGGAGGAGGATCTGCCACATCACTGATCATCCCTGGGCGCAAAGATGAACTACCTCACTTGGGCCATGACTTGTAGTAGAAGTTGTAGTAAAAAAAGTCCAACATCTCATTGATCGGGACCACTTCCCTTTGTACTCTACGAAAGTCAATAGTGACACCCTTGGAAACCTCATCCAAGTCCCTTGTGAGGGTTTGGAAATTGGTTTCCATCCTCTCTAGTCTATAATGTATCGCAAACTCCTGGGCGATACTCTCCTCCATCTGCTCAGAAATCTGATCTTGTCCCTCCTTCAGGGCACCAATACTGTCCATCAGCTTTTGAAAATCAAAAGCCCCACCTAAAGTGGTGGAGCTGTAAAATATGAATCAGTAACCCTGGTCTCTAGAGGCTCCTCCTCTCGAATATCCTACTCGTCAATCTCTTCCTCATCTGGATGAGGGAAATAATCCTCATCCTCCTCACTCACATACTTAGCCTCCATGTCCTCTAGCCATTACTTTTGCCTCCTGTGGTGCCCCCATTGGCACTGGCAACCCCATCCTTTTAGATTTTCCTTAGTGAACTTATCCCCTAGGTATTTCCCTTTCTCACCTACCAAATCCACCTGAAAATACTCAAACACCTTGGTGAACGACCTACCATAAGAAAAGCAGGAGTCATCAAAATGAGCAGTGTGATACTGTATGGTTTTCATCATGACATATGGTAGGCAAAGGCGGGAAGCATCCCCTTCTAGGGCCACAGAGATGCAATATGCAAGGTAAGCTATCATAAAGCTTACCTGGTTCCTATGACTTGCCCTGGAAAGTAGGTTGAACTGAGCTAGTTGTGGGAAAACTCGGGACTACATTATAGGCAGTCTTAGACAATGGACTACCCTTCTGCCCATATATGGTCTTAAAGATAGTCTCCTACATCCTCACGCTCAAACCTGGACCCACGACCTCAATCCTTAGAGGGTTGTAACAATGAGCACCCTCAGTCGAGATACCCAAAATGGCTGCCAACAAATCCACAGTTAGAACAATTTCTAGCCCCTTCACCATACTGATAAGGGAGAACTGCCCATCCCTATAGGAAGCCTCTAGGTTGTAGTAGAAATACTGGACATGGTTCTCGTAACATGGACTGTCAATGTAGAGCATAGGTTCCCAACCCAAGGCCATGAATCTTTCCAACATCTGGTAGTCCACAAAGTCCTCGGTTACTATCGTTTTCTCCATCATAACTGACTTCTTGGAGAAGATGGACCAAGCAACGGCTGCCTCAGCGCTGTGAAAGAGGCTCTCATCATAATTAGTTGGGTCAATAGGGGCCTCCCACATGGGCCGAGCCCATGATGAAGAAGATCCAGGAGTAGCATTCCTCCCCCTAGAGGTAGTAGTCTTCCTCCTTTTGGAGTAAGAGGCAGTCTCCTTACCTTTTCTGGACGACATCCTAACAACACAAAAGAGAGATGTGTAAGTGGGTGAATGGAGAATATGAAAAGAATGTGATAAGAAATATCTTAAAAAGTTAGGGGTGAGATGATTCCTATGAGAATGGCATGAATAATAAAAACCCCAAAATGCAATGAGCAATACTGAAATGCAATGATGCTAAGTAATGAAATTGAGAGGAGTAAAGAAATGTATGCAAGGATAAGTAAGTCTAGGGTGTCTATTGAAAACATATAAATGAAGCATATGGATGCAAGAACCTACTTATTATCCAAATGCATTTAGAGGGGGAGTGATAAATGAATGATGGAAATGATTACAGTTAAATCAAGGAAAAAGGATGGAAATCCCTAAGCCTTTGATTGGAGACAATGGAGTTGTGCATGAGTAAAAGTAAGATAATCATGAAGGAAAATTACTATCCCTAAAATGAAATTATTCAAACTACTTTGCAAGTCATGATACAGGATGGACATGGTGATAATTTCTAGTCATAAACGAAAAGTAAAGAAAATGGAGAAAAAAAACCCCCCCAAATTTCCAAAGGATTTTGATATGAGGGGGGGGTGACTGTATATCAAAAGACGAAAACATAGACACCCACGAATGAAAATGACTACTATACTATTGTGTGTGTGCATTGAGAGTGAAAAATAGCATTTGAACCATCAATTTGATGTAGGGAAGGAAAAATGAGGATAAAACCCTAAAACAGAGAAATTAGGGTAAGGAATTTAGATTTCTATCTATAAATCGGTCAATCAAGACCAATAAACCATGAAAAGTGCAAATGGATCATTACATTGCCAAGAAAACAAGCATTCCATGGAAGAAATGGAGTATAGGATGAAATATTGAAGATCTATAACAAAGAATACTGAAAGGCAATCATTCTCAAAGAGAAAAGAGAGAAGGAGAACTTACTTGTGGAGTTGAGAAGATGAATCGGAGTTGGAATGCCGATTTGTGAGTGAAATCGTGAGTTGAAGCGGGGGATGAGATCCTCAAATTGCCCTAGTCGAAATAGGAAAGAAGAAGAAGACGAAATGAGAAAAGGGTTTTAAAATTTCCCTTTTAAGGTGGTCTCGGACACGATCGATGGGTCCCAGCCTGATTTTGCTCGTCAATCTTGCCCACCTGTCTGAGTGTTAAGGCCCCAGTTGTCCTATATTGATATTTTTAGTATTTTGCACCTTTTAGGCCCCAATTAGATGCTAATAGGGGTGTTCTACCAATAGTTAATTATCATTGCGAGACCAAACTATGCATTGATGATAATTAGTGGGGGCATGTTTGGATATGTGGTATGGTGTATCAGTGTGGCATGTGGTATGAAATGCATTGATTATGAATATATATATATATATATATGCAAATGTTGTGGCACTCAATCAATGCTTACATTTTGGAATAACCCCGGTACAAAACACCATGGTACGCACCAAATCCGGTGGTCGTGCCCGTGGTGCCTCTTGTGGTCGACCACCTATTTCCCGTGGTCTGCAACCCGTGGGGTAGTCCTCACATCCACCACCACAAGTGGATCATGATCCGGAGGAAGTTCAGGGTGACCCACTAGTGGACGAAATCCCGGGTCCCCCACATGTCATCACTCCTGGTGATGTGGCGACCCTTATATAATAGTCGCAAGGGGCTTTCCAGCAGTAGTTGCTTCAGTAGCAACAAACATTCATGGCTGTTATGTAGTAATATTTGAACCCTACTCTACAGAGCTAGCCACTTAGGGTGGTTACTCCACAAGACCCTCTAGTGGGGTTAGGTATGGGACTACAGCCTGGAGAAACACCACCATCAACTAGGACGTACCCCTCCAGTTCCACCATATGGCACTCCACCATTTATGATGCCTCCACCCTATCCGTACTATCCACCTCATCATCCATCAGCCACTACTATGGCAAAGGTGGTGGAATCATTTAATAAGTACGTGCCACCCATATTCACCAAGGTGGGTAATGAACCATTGGAGCCGGATCAGTGGATCCAAGAGTTAGAGAAAGTATTTAACATAGTAGAGTGCACAGAGGCACAAAAGCTTATATGTGCTGGGTTGCAACTTAGAAATGAAGTTGATTCTTGGTGGAAAGCTTCTAAGTCTATATTGATGGCAACTCACCCAGAGCCCACTTGGGAACAATTCAAGGAATTGTTCTTGTCGAATTATTATCCAAAGAGCTTTAGAGACCACAAAGAGGTAGAGTTTATGGCATTGACTCAAGGAAGCAAGATTGTATAGGAGTATTGAACTTAACTGAATATGCATAGATTGTGCAAAAAGCCAAGACAATGGAAGATAGGCTGAGGGGAGAGCCATCCCTTGCACTGGGATTGTGAAAGAGGGCAAACACATATACTGATTCAAGTGGCCCGAGTAAGAGTTTTCGTGGATCATACTCCTATAGTCCCACCTATAGGCAGCCCTACAGGACATCGGGTTATCCTTCCCCGACCAACTAGTGATCGGACACCACATCTTTCCTCCCTAACACTAGTGTGATGCCTATGGCTCCAAGACCCCCTCATCCTCCGGTTGCACTAGGGACAGTATAGAGAGCTCTTGCTCCAGTTCAACCATTGCCAAACTGATGTTTTAATTATCAATCGTACAGGCACTTCGCCAAGGATTGCCAGTACCCAGCAATGGCCCCATCTGATCAGCCCCCTATTCATATACCTGTATTGACTTAGGGAAACCAGCCTCAGGGTAAGATGTATACCCTAACAGCTGAGGAGGCTGAAGCCAGTACAGAAGTAGTAGCAGGTACACTTTAATTCAAAAGACCTTATGATTAAAATTTGAGTAACCTATTATACTTATATGTAATGCAATGCTAGGTATCTTATCTGTATCAGGTATACCTGCGTATGTCTTATTCGATTCTAGGGTGTCGTATTCATTTGTGTCTAAGTAATTTGCTAGAAAGCTTGATGTGCCATCGAGGACCTTACTAGCACACCTACAAGCACAGTGGAACAGTTGAAAGAGGTCTGTGGGTCATGTTCAGTTGAGATTAATGGAAAGAAACTTGATGCTAAACTTATCAACTTCAACATGTAGAATTTTGATGTCATTCTGGGTATGGATTGGTTATCGGCTCATCGAGTAAATGTGATGTGTGCTGAGAAACAAGTTAAGGTGAAAGATGATGAAGGAGTGGAGCTTGTTTATCATGTTGAAAGATCAAAGAGACCTAGAAAGGCTATCATCTCTATAATTCAGGCAGTGAAATTGCTTAAAGACGGATGTTAGGGCTACCTTGCATCAGTACTAGATGTGGATGCGAAGGTTACGCCACTAGAAAAATTAGAGGTAGTCAAGGAATTCCCTGATGTTTTCCTAGATGATCTAACTCAGCTTTCACCTATAGAGAGCTGGAGTTTGCCATTGATCTAATTCCTGGAGCTGCCCTAGTGTCTAAAGCTCTGTATAGAATGGTACCAGTCGAATTAAAAGAGCTACAGACACAATTACAAGATTTGTTGAAAAGGGGGTTTATATGCCCAAGTGTCTCACCATAGGGTGCACCAGTCCTATTCGTTATGAAGAATGATAGTAGCTTGTGTATGTGAGTCGATTACTGAGAATTGAACAAGTTAACCATTAAGAATCGGTATCCATTGCCATGCATCGACCGCCTATTTGTTCAATTACAAGGTGCTAGGGTGTTTTCAGGATTGATCTCAAATCGGGTTATTACCAGCTCAAGATAAAGGGCAGTGATATACCAAAGATACCCTTCAGAACCCAATATGGTCATTATGAATTCCTAGTGTTGTCTTTCAAAGCAACGAATGCACATCGCTTATGGATTTAATGAATCAGGTATTTCATGATGTCCTCGATAAGTGGATTATCGTTTTCATAGATGACATCTTGATTTACTCGAAGTTGGAAGAAGAACATGCAAAACATCTGAGAATGGTGTTACAAAGATTAAAGGAATAGCAGTTGTATGCTAAATTCAGAAAATGTGAATTTTGGCTCAAGCAAGTTGGATTCCTAGGACATGTGGTGTCTGAGAATGGGATCAAGGTGGTTCCAGACAAAGTAAAAGTTGTAGTTGAGTGGAAAACACCCAAGAATGTAAAAGAGATCTACAGTGATCACAAAAGCCTTAAATACTTCTTCACCCAGCGAGATTTAACTATAAGGCAGAGAAGATGCCTTGAGCTTATAAAGGACTATGATTGTGATATTCAGTATCACCCAGGCAAGGCTAATGTGGTGGCTGATGCTCTAAGTTGGAAAGCTTAAACTGTATCGCTTTTGTACTTAGCTGTCAGTCTATAGCTGATTCAAGAAACCATACTAATGGATGAAATTCTTTTATACGAGGGAGCAACCTTAGAGGTTGAACATCAACCAGATGATGTTAAGCTATTGACTATATCTCAGTCAGCTTTATAGGTACATCCATCTATTAGACAAGAGTTGGTAGCGAAGTAATCATTAGATCTTGAGCTATAGAGGATCAAGCTAAAAATTCAAGAGAAGACAATGAACGACCCGGACTTCACAATAGCTAATAATGGGGCATTACTATTTAGGGATAGGCTATGTGTGCCTGATGCCATGGAGATACAGGATAAGATTGTGAAGGAGGCACACGGTTCTGAATACTCACTTCATTCTGAAAGTACAATGATGTATAAGGATCTTAAACAAAGCTATTGGTGGCCAACAATGAAGATCACAATTTCCTTGTACATAGCAAAGTGTCTCGTGTGTCAGAAGGTCAAGGAATAAAGGTATCAACCATATGGCACTCTTCAGCCACACCCCATACCGGAGTGGAAATGAGACAAGATCACCATGGACTTTGTCATAGGCCTACCCCGTATACCCAAGGGAATGGATGTAATTTGGGTGGTGATTGATAGGCTTACCAAAACTACTCATTTTATTCTGATCAGGATCAATTTCTCCATAGACAAGTTAGCCAAAGTTATATAGATAACATAGTCCAGCTACATGGAGTACTAGTAAGCATTGTGTCAGATAAGGACCCGAGATTCACATATAGGTTCTGGAAGAGTCTCCAACAAGCCTTGGGGACACAAGTGAATATGAGTACTACCTTTCATCCACAGACCAATGGGCAGTTAGAACAAACTATACAAATACTGGAAGATCTGCTTAGGGCCTGTGCAATGGAAATGAGCGGTAGTTAGGAAGAATACATACCTCTTATGGAGTTTACTTATAATAATAGCTATCAAGCCACAATCGGAATGGCTCCTTATGAGGCATTGTAGGGCAGAAAGTGTAGAAAGCCCTTATGTTGGGATGTAGTAGGTGAGCGACGGATACTTGGACCAAAGATGATACAGATGATATGTGACAAGGTCGATGTCATTCGAGGAAGGATTAAAGCAGCCCAAACATGCCAAAAGAGCAATGCAGATAACTGCAAGAAAGATATTGAATTTCAAGAAGGGGAGGAGGTATCCCTCAAAATTTCTCCTACCAAAGGGTTGCATAGATTCAACAGGAAGGGCAAGCTAAGTTTGAGGTATGTTGGCCCATTTGAAATATTGGCTCTAGTTGGCTCTATAGCTTATATGTTGGCTCTTCTTTCATCTCTCAGCAATATTCACAATGTATTCCACGTGTCTATGCTGAAGCGGTATATCCATGATCCATCGAAGGTGCTGCTAGTGGAACCTGAATATTTAGAAGCAGATATGGCTTATGAAGAGCAGCCTACTAAAATTCTAGACCGTAAGATAGAGACTCTTCATAATTGCTCCATTGCCTTTGTGAAAGTTTGATGGGCCAATCATTCACTTGAGGAAGCATCTAGGGAGAAAGAGGATGAAATTTAAGCCAAGTATCCTCATCTTTTTGAACAACAATGTACCCCAATTTCGACTCAAGGGAGCAAGATTGTATAGGAGTATTGAACTTAACTGAATATGCATAGATTGTGCAAAAAGCCAAGATAATGGAAGATAGGCTGAGGGGAGAGCCATCCCTTGCACTGGGATTGTGAAAGAGGGCAAACACATATGCTGATTCAAGTGGCCCGAGTAAGAATTTTCGTGGATCATACTCCTATAGTCCCACCTATAGGCAGCCCTACAGGACATCGGGTTATGCTTCCCCGACCAACTAGTGATCGGACACCACATCTTTCCTCCCTAACACTAGTGTGATGCCTATGGCTCCAAGACCCCCTCATCCTTCGGTTGCACCAGGGACAGTATAGAGAGCTCTTGCTCTGGTTCAACCATTGCCAAACCGATGTTTTAATTATCAATCGTATAGGCACTTCGCCAAGGATTGCCAGTACCCAGCAATGGCCCCATCTGATCGGCCCCCTATTCATATACCTGTATTGACTTAGGGAAACCAGCCTCAGGGTAAGATGTATACCCTAACAGCTGAGGAGGCTGAAGCCAGTACAGAAGTAGTAGCAGGTACACTTTAATTCAAAAGACCTTATGATTAAAATTTGAGTAACCTATTATACTTATATGCAATGCAATGCTAGGTATCTTATCTGTATCAGGTATACCTGCGTATGTCTTATTCGATTCTAGGGTGTCGTATTCATTTGTGTCTAAGTAATTTGCTAGAAAGCTTGATGTGCCATCAAGGACCTTGCTAGCACACCTACAAGCACAGTGGAACAGTTGAAAGAGGTCTGTGGGTCATGTTCAGTTGAGATTAATGGAAAGAAACTTGATGCTAAACTTATCAACTTCAACATGCAGAATTTTGATGTCATTCTGGGTATGGATTGGTTATCGGCTCATCGAGTAAATGTGATGCATGCTGAGAAACAAGTTAAGGTGAAAGATGATGAAGGAGTGGAGCTTATTTATCATGTTGAAAGATCAAAGAGACCTAGAAAGACTATCATCTCTATAATTCAGGCGGTGAAATTGCTTAAAGACGGATGTTAGGGCTACCTTGCATCAGTACTAGATGTGGATGCGAAGGTTACGCGACTAGAAGAATTAAAGGTAGTCAAGGAATTCCCTGATGTTTTCCTAGATGATCTAACTCAGCTTTCACCTATAGAGAGCTGGAGTTTGCCATTGATCTAATTCCTGGAGTTGCCCTAGTGTCTAAAGCTCTGTATAGAATGGTACCAGTCAAATTAAAAAGGCTACAGACACAATTACAAGATTTTTTGAAAAAGGGGTTTATATACCCAAGTGTCTCACCATAGGGTGCACCAGTCCTATTCGTTATGAAGAATGATAGTAGCTTGTGTATGTGAGTCGATTACTGAGAATTGAACAAGTTAACCATTAAGAATCGGTATCCATTGCCATGCATCAACAACCTATTTGTTCAATTACAAGGTGCTAGGGTGTTTTCAAGGATGGATCTCAAATCGGGTTATTACCAGCTCAAGATAAAGGGCAGTGATATACCAAAGATAGCCTTCAGAACCCGATATGGTCATTATGAATTCCTAGTGTTGTCTTTCAGGCTAATGAATGCACCAACTGCTTTTATGGATTTAATGAATCAGGTATTTCATGATGTCCTCGATAAGTGGATTATCGTTTTCATAGACGACATCTTGATTTACTCGAAGTTGGAAGAAGAACATGCAAAACATCTGAGAATGGTGTTACAAAGATTAAAGGAATAGCAGTTGTATGCTAAATTCAGAAAATGTGAATTTTGGCTCAAGCAAGTTGGATTCCTAGGACATGTGGTGTCTGAGAATGGGATCAAGGTGGTTCCAGACAAAGTAAAAGTTGTAGTTGAGTGGGAAACACCCAAGAATGTAACAGAGGTCTACAGTGATCACAAAAGCCTTAAATACTTTTTCACCCAGCGAGATTTAACTATATGGCAGAGAAGATGCCTTGAGCGTATAAAAGACTATGATTGTGATATTCAGTATCACCCAGGCAAGGCTAATGTGGTGGTTGATGCTCTAAGTTGGAAAGCTTAAACTGTATCGCTTTTGTACTTAGCTGTCAGTCTATAGCTGATTCAAGAAACGATGCTAATGGATGAAATTCTTTTATACGAGGGAGCAACCTTAGAGGTTGAACATCAACCAGATGATGTTAAGCTATTGACTATATCTCTGTCAGCTTTATAGGTACATCCATCTATTAGACAAGAGTTGGTAGCGAAGCAATCATTAGATCTTGAGCTATAGAGGATCAGGCTAAAAACTCAAGAGCAGACAATGAACGAACCGGACTTCACAATAGCTAATAACAGGGCATTACTATTTAGGGACAGGCTATGTGTGCCTGATGCCATGGAGATACAGGATAAGATTGTGAAGGAGGCACACGGTTCTGAATACTCACTTTATTCTGAAAGTACAATGATGTATAAGGATCTTAAACAAAGCTATTGGTGGCCAACAATGAAGATCACAATTTCCTTGTACATAGCAAAGTGTCTCGTGTGTCAGAAGGTCAAGGAATAAAGGCATCAACCATATGGCACTCTTCAGCCACTCCCAATACCGGAGTGGAAATGAGACAAGATCACCATAGACTTTGTCACAGGCCTACCCCGTACACCCAAGGGAATGGATGTAATTTGGGTAGTAATTCACAGGCTTACCAAAACTACTCATTTTATTCTGATCAGGATCAATTTCTCCATAGACAAGTTAGCCAAAGTTATATAGATAACATAGTCCAGCTACATGGAGTACCAGTAACATTGTGTCAGATAGGGACCCGAGATTCACATATAGGTTCTAGAAGAGTCTCCAACAAGCCTTGGAGACACAAGTGAATATGAGTACTACCTTTCATCCACAAACCAATGGGCAGTTAGAACAAACTATACAAATACTGGAAGATCTATTTAGGGCCTGTGCAATGGAAATGAGCGGTAGTTGGGAAGAATACATACCTCTTATGGAGTTTACTTATAATAATAGCTATCAAGCCACAATCGGAATGGCTCCTTATGAGGCATTGTAGGGCAGAAAGTGTAGAAAGCCCTTATGTTGGGATGAAGTAGGTGAGCGACGGATACTTGGACCAAAGATGATACAGATGATGTGTGACAAGGTCGATGTCATTCGAGGAAGGATTAAAGCAGCCCAAACATGCCAAAAGAGCAATGCAGATAACTGCAAGAAAGATATTGAATTTCAAGAAGGGGAGGAGGTATTCCTCAAAATTTCTCCTACCAAAGGGTTGCATAGATTCAACAGGAAGGGCAAGCTAAGTTTGAGGTATATTGGCCCATTTGAAATATTGGCTCTAGTTGGCTTCGTAGCTTATATGTTGGTTCTTCCATTATCTCTCAGCAATATTCACAATGTATTCCACGTGTCTATGCTGAAGTGGTACATCCATGATCCATCAAGGTGTTGCTAGTGGAACCTGAATATTTAGAAGCTTATATGACTTATGAAGAGCAGCCCACTAAAATTCTAGACCGTAAGATAGAGACTCTTCATAATCGCTCCATTGCCTTTGTGAAAGTCTGATGGGCCAATCATTCACTTGAGGAAGCATCTTGGGAGAAAGATGATGAAATTTAAGCCAAGTATCTTCATCTTTTCGAACAACAAAGTACCCCAATTTCGAGGAAGAAATTTTTAAAAGGGGGTAAATGTGATACCCTACTTTCTAAACCCAATCTAATTTTTCGGTTGGTTCGATTTGGTCTTCCAGGACTTGAACCCAAGCGAGCCGGGGCAAGTACCTTGTGGAACGTGAAGGCAAAGGTAACTCTGAGCTCAGTTTGGCCCAATAAGCTGGAGTCAATAACTAGGGTAGTCCACGTACTGAAGTCGTGCACTTACACATATCACGAGGCCATGTACGCACGATAAAGGTACGTAGTCATATGTTATATTGAGTATGCATAAAAATAGTCTACAAGGAGTGAATACGTGTTGGGGCCAAGCCCCATCGAAAATCCCAATATTTAGGCTAAGTTCTGGCCGACTGGTGGGTGGTCATAGGTGGGTCGACCCAGCAGTGTGACCCACCAATCTGGTCGCTAAATATTTTACTCCATTATAAATAGCATTTTTTACCTCTCTTTCATCTCATTTATTATTCTACATGGTAGTTGAGAGAAGTAAAGAAGAGAGAGAAAAAGAAGAAAGAGGAGAGAGGAAGGAAGAAGGAAATGGGAAGGGAAACGATTATTGTGCGCTGCCGGGGTCAGATCTCTTGAATCTGACACCGGATTTACGATCCTCATCTCAAGATCTATGATTTGAGGTGAGTAAAGTCCATTGCTTAAGCCTTTATGAAACCCTAAGTGAAACCCTTCGATTTGGGTAGAAATCCTCTGGATCTTGCTACTATCTTTTGAGAATATAAATCTAAGGTTTAATAGAGATTCTATATGTTTTTATGAAGGATATAGAGGAAGACTTGCAAGATTTTTGAAGCTTTTGTTGATCTCTTGAGCTAAAGTGAAGGATTTGAGGGTTTGAGGTATTCTTGAGCAAAGAGGTAAGATCCACGCTTTAGATCTTAGGTCGACTTTAGATCTAGGTTGGAATCATGATTTGGAGCCTTAGATTTGTGGAAAATATGGTCGAGTCGACCCTTGATGATTTTCCCAAGGTAAGATGAAGAATGGGAGAGAGCAGCAAAACCTAAGTAGCGAGTGGTAGGTGCCTGGAAATGGACGGGACCCACCAATCCAATGCCTGCCTGTCTTGGGTGGGCTGTTGGCTTGACCAGTGAGCAAGGACTGGTCGGTGCCTTGCTCGTTGCTTTTGGCCCGTTGTACCAAGTAGCGCTACCAGTCCAACAGGTGAACAAGGACTCATGGGTGCCTTGCCCACCGGTCCAGACAGTGTTCCTGGATTGACAGGCGAGCAAGGACTAGTGAGTGCCCTACCCACCGGTCGACCTACCAATCCAACTTCTAAGATTTCAATTGGACCCAAATTTATCAAATAAGCTACTCTTGTGATTCTCAACACATTGGAATCATCAAACCTCACTGGTTATGACCTTAAAGTGGTGGTATACTAAACCTAACTCTTTTAAGATAGGTTGTACTAGAATTCATGCCATCGCATGCCGGATCTACCTCATACCAAGGGTGATCATCATACATAAATAGGTAAGTGGGAAGAGGATATTGCATCATGTCATTCTGGTTATAGACTAGTCATTTCATCATTTATTATTATGTAGACTAGTCATCCTTGAATGCCATTGCATGTATTGATGTGTGCATTACGAAATTCAATTATGGTTTAACATTTTTATATCTTTAATTGTTAAATGCCTGTTCATGTTTCGTGATGTGAGATGGGTGATTTTAACTATTTGATTATGATGCTTGCTAGGCTAGATGTTGTAGTCGGCTTAGACACAAATGCATTGGTGGCCCGTGTTATGGGATGTGGTGGCACTATATAGTCATACTATCTCACATAGGAGCATGCGGTTAGGATTGACATATCCCTGTGCTACGACCCTTCCCAGTAGGGATTTAGGGGTTTAGGTGTTGGGTATATCCTGTCGGTAATTTCAGTGATATAACAGAGGGCCAATCGTATTGCTTTTAAATTTAATGTCACTCTGTGTGAACATTTTACTTTAATGTCACTCTGGGAGAGCAATTTATTTTCATGTCGCTTTAGATGACCATTTTACTTTCCGGTACCAACGGCTGGCTTTCTCCGACAACCCTATGGGCGTATCACAGGATGGTGTTCACGACTCAGACTCAGGGCATATGCACACTGTGGTTGTGAGTAGTACATAACCTATGCCTTAGAATTGTTGTCTAGGTAGACTAAGATAATAAATGAACTGCACGCATATAGGTTCATTTGTATTGCGCATACTTGTGTGGTCTTTCTTTTCACTTACTGAGCTAGTGAGCTCATCCCACGTGCACATCATTTTTAGTTGATCTTGTAGGTTTTCTGGCTGGAGAGCTAAAGCCAGGACCCATCATGGAATTTTCAATCAAGGACTGGTGGGTCCCTCAAGATCTTGGGCATGGGGCCAAATGCCCATGCGAAAGCTGTGTTGCGAGTTTGCAACACTAATACCATATAGGGATTCTTTTTTATAATTTTGAAAATGTTACCCCTTTTGTATTCTAAATGCTTAAATTATATTTCTTGTGTATATATCACGCCTACGGGCCCACATGTAATTATGTTTTGTAATACAATTTGGGTATCAAAAGTATTGGGTTATTTACTGATATGTATAGGTAAGACTTTCGCTGAAATACAAATTAAGACTTCCGTTGAAATCCAAATTTTATTTGACTTAGTGTGTGTATGTTGTGCTGTGGTTACTGCGTCAAGTGATCCTGGTAGGTTTTGGGTTAACAAGGGTTAACTCGGTCATTAGTCTGGCTCTATGTGGAACGGGGTGTGACAAGTCCTGCCTGAATTTCCATAGCTGATTCTAACCCTAGGAATACGACGTGGAAGCCCGGCCTAAATTTCCACAACTGATTCCAACCCTAGGAATACGGTGCGAGAGCCCTACCCAACTGATTCTAACCCTAAGAATACGACGTGGAAGCCCTGCCTGAATTGCCACAGCTTGATTTGGACTCTAAAAATATAGTGTGGAAGCCCTGCCCGAATTTCCACCGTCAATTCCTACCTCAAGAATATAGTATGGAAGCCCTGCTCAAATTCCCAAAAACAAAAACCCATGTTCACACCCTAGCATAGAAATCCTGTCAACTTTTTTACCCAAGTGCTGGAAGTTTTTAATTTCTCCAAGGAAGAGAGAAGAAAATTAAATCGTTGCCCTTGAGTCGAGGAAATTTTTTAAAAATTTCACCATTTTCATCGGTCATTATCATGTAAATATTATATTGTAATTTCATTTGCATGCATAATACGTACTTCATCTCCGCATGTATTATTTTATGTGTCTACTGCACAAAATAATGATTTATTGTTATCATTTCATGTATTAATTTTAGCATTTGTACATTAAATGTAATTTGTTTCATCATTTTATACGTTATCATATGTGTTCCTCACATGAAATAATGACCCTAATTGTCATGTCATGAGGTGTTGTACGTGTATGTAGATAAGGTAATTGCACTTTCTATTATTATGTAAATTTTATTATTTCATGTGGTTTTAATATAGATCTATATTTCATGTGATATTTCATTAATTTCCTACAATTATTTTATAAAAGTGTATGTATATGTGATTGCGTTATTTCATGTAATAAGACTTCCATGCTAGCTTAGGCTGTTAAAATTCTCGAGGGAGAATATTCGAAATCCAAGCCTCAGGTAGAAAGATACATGCAATGGCATTCAAGATACATGCAATGGCATCCAAGCCTCAAATTCTCGAGGGAGAATATTCTGGGCGAGGTGGGTGCCTAATACCTTCCCACACTCGTAACCTGACACAGACCCCTATCTCTGGAATAGACCAAAATATGAAGTCAAATTCGGGGGTTCCTTCCTTTCACAGGAATCCAACTCTCTACTTGAGCTCAATCCCTCGATTGAAATTGGGCTCCACAATAGGGTTCTAGGCCTTAATCCTAGATGGCGACTCCAAAAATCATGCTTTCCCCATCCCCCCCCCATAGTTAACAGACATGTTTGGAGACAATTCACCCCTTCAAGGCAAACATGTGAGGAAATAAGCGAAAAGAAAAAGTTATTTTTACTTACAATCTCGAACATGGAATTGGCACTTTTTGGCATTGTTGTGGAAATGTCATTCTTGTAATAGTATCTCAGAATTGAAATTGGCACTTTCTGGCGCTGTTACGGAAATGAAATTTTTATTATGGCATTTCGACATTGGAATCGACACTTTCTGGTGCTGTTGTGAAAATGACATCTTATTATGGCTTTTTAGCACTGGAATTAGCATTTTCTGGCATTGTTGCAGAAATATCATTCTTATAATGGCATCTCAACCTTCACTAAGAATTTATGGAAAAATGGTTTCTCCATAATTCTTCTCTTGTGAACATATCAATTTGTTGTGGGATGCCAAGTACAAAGCTGAGGCACATGCATTCCGAAGCTTGATGATCGTGAGATTGATGATTGCATAGGCACATGAGAAATTAAGAGTTTGGAGTGATCGGGAGTACAAGGGTACAATGGTGATCAAGAGATTGAGATTATTAAGAGTACATGAATACAATGGTGATTACGAGATCAGGATAATTGAAAGTACATGGTACGATGGTGATCACAAGATCAAAATGATTGAAAGTACATGGGTACGATAGTGATCATGAGATCTGGATAATTGAAAGTATATAGGTACGATGGTGATCACGAGATTGGGATAATTGAAACTATATGGATACGATGGTGACACGATGGTGATCACGAGATCAGAATTATTGAAAGTATATGGGTACGATGGTGATCATGAGATCGGTATGACTGAAAGTACACGGGTACGATAGTGATCATGAGATCGGGATAATTGAAAGTACATGGATACGATGATGATCACAAGATCAAAATTATTGAAAGTACATGGGTACTATGATAATCTTGAGAGGTCAAGATTATTAGAAATTACGCGGATACATTGGTGATCACGAGATCGAAATTATTGGAAGAACATGGGTACAATGGCGATCATGAGATCGGGATGAAATCAAATGCTTAGGGAAACATAATCCTATGCACATGAGAGGGTTGAATGGAATCTTATGTAAAATTTAAAATATTCTCCAGAGATTCTCCATTTTCCTGCTTCTGCACTTGTATAAATGGTTAACACACAATTGAATATCTATGCATGATAACATCAAGTGTGATGTTGTTGCCATTAACCTTTGGTGAAGAAAGGATGATTAGAGCTTATGATCAATTGTCCCTTTAAGATCAAGAAATGAAATGCTTATGCAATGTTGAAATTTTTATTTTGAATTTGAAAATTTGTGATTATTCACATTTTAATTAGGCAAGGCACAATTCTGCATTATCCATATCTCCGTCATCTGTGTGGGCTTGACAAGTATTTCTGGTGATTTGAAACTGAATGGGTATAAGTGGTATTGGATGATGTGGGCTAATGACTAAGCATGATTCTGAACAAAAGGGATGACCGGGTCATTCTTCTCAAGGATACACTTGTAAGGCAATAGCTATGGCATTTTCCCCTAGTTGTATTGGCCTTTACACTTTTACAATAATTGCTCCAATTCTCAGGCTAGGACCTTCCAGTGTTTAGAAACCGATCTTCATAGATCGTGTGACCCTGAATCAGTAAATTGCCCCACTGACAACAAATCTTCCTCCCTCATTTTTTAGAATAGAAATGCCCCTGGCAGCAGACTTGTGTGTGTGTTTTTTTTTTTTTATCCACAGGAGTGAGAAGTTATCAAGATTATACTGTTGCAAGCATTAAATCACTTTGATCATGAACTTCTTTATGTTCTTTCTTGCAACATCGGTTCTTCTAAGAGACCATTGTAGAGAGAGATATTGAAATGGAGAAACATATGATGTATATAATTTGAAAAATTGTGAGAGTGAGAGGACCAAATGTGATTATTATTTCATCAAGATGCCAACGTACCCTAGAGTAGGGATCAGGTCAAGCGTAGTTCAGGATGGATACAAAGATATGAATATTGAATGTTGAGTAATGGATGGTCGCACTTTAGCATTTTTGTGGCTAAGTTGCCTACATACCTCAAATGAGGATCAGACCTATCATAATTCGGACTAATGATGCCAAAGCCCGATAATTAAGTTCCATCATAGCCGGATGAGCTCGAAGATGTCGATGAGAGTCTTTATCATCAGTCAGTCCAGGAGGACTTCAGTAGGTTGTAATGGGGTTTAGGACCAGGTTTCAAAGGATGGAAAATTTTCAAAATGCTTCTAGGGCCTAACTTGATCTTTGATGACTTCTTTTAAATGTCAAGTAGGTAAATGACAATTTTACCCACAGCTTCTAATTTTTCTTAGATCATTGGATTTTGGTTCCTGAAATCAACTTTTTTTTTACCTCAATTTGGAATGGCCCCAACTTTGGGCTATCATACATTCTCCTTTTTTTTTTTTTTTTGAACTCTTACTTTAGAGATGGCCCAAATTTGGGCATTATTCCAACTTGGAATTCCAGATTTCCTTTTCTTTTTCTGGGGAATTGTACCATGGTGCCCCAATGACATGATGTTTCATGATCATGCCCTAGAAGATAAGGGACATGTACGAAACAAAAGAGTTTCAGGATGATGAGTTATAGGTGGGCTGAGATAGGCTTTTCAAAGAAAATGCTAAGGCTCAACAGGGAGACTAGCGGAGTATGCTGTCCTGGTTTTTTATTTTCGTTTCTTTTTTCTTTTTGGATAATTGATGGCCAAAGATGGCCTCCTTTGGTAGACTTACAAAGATAAGGATTCCCTCTAGGCTCTGTGCTCGTTGGAAAGGGATCAGATGTATGGAAAGCTCAAGAACTTTATCATGAAGACTTTGACACTCTTGGTCATGATGAAAGAGTGAAAGAAGAAAGAAATAAAGTAGAAATGAAAGTAGAAATTTATTGATATAAACAAGATTCCTACATTTTGAATTGGAAAGAAAGAAGGAAAGAAAAATCTCTCTCGACGATAGTATCTCTCTACCTAGCATTCTTTTATTCATGCTCCTGATGTGCTTCTTATGTTCTGCTTCCTTTTTTAGTTATTCAAACATCATTACAACATCTGGTTACTGCTCAAGTGTTCAGTGCAAGCCTTCCATCTTCCAGAAGATCTTGTATAGCATGTCCAAGTGTGGTGCCCTTCTTGGGTATTATAGTCACATAATTGATCTTGATCATAACAATCTGATAAGGGATTTTTGACTGGCTGAGGGAAAACTATGCCCAAAATTCCTTCCTTCTTCAATTTTGCATATACTAGAGATCTAGCTATGCCTAAATTGGTGAATTTCTGTTGAGGCTTCAATACCTATTGTGAAGATGAGCCGGGCTGTATTACAATTGGAGGAGATGTTGTGGCTTGAGTTATGATAGGTTGCTGATTCTGGTCCAACAAATTTAGCCTTTGAATTTGATACTGGTCTATCCTTGGCTTTTTTCCTTGTTCTAGATGACTTTGAGAAGTACCACAATATTGTGAATCTCTAAATAAACGGTTTTCAACCCTCTTTTCGGTTGCCAATAAAGCTAAAAATGCCTCAATATGTTGGCTGTCCATCGTAGTACGAATGAGACAAGTTTTTTAGTACCATTTCAACTTGCTCTTGTTCAGTTGGTCGAGATGCCATTATGCCCGATTTATCTCAAAACCTTAGGAGAAACTTAGTGAAACCCTCACCCGGAGCTTGTCGAACAATTTTTAACTCTCGTTGAGTTATATCTAGTTCAATGTTGTAAGAGTATTACTTAGTGAATGCTTTCATGATTGTTGACCAATTCACAGTCTAGAAAGGGTCTAACTGAGTTAACCAACGAAGAATTGGGCCTGAAAGAGTAAGCAAAAATGCTTGCCCCATTTGTTCTTTAGTAAATCCCCATGACCTGGAAATATTAATGAAGACCTTCAAGTGTGCCTTTGAGTCACCCTTCCCTTCAAACTTTTCAGTGTTTCATTTAAATTTCTCTGAAATTTGAGCTCCTGGAAAAAGGACCATCTCATCAATTTTTGTGGCCTAAGAGTCTAAAGCTTTGCACTTCTGTGGTAGTTTTTCAATTATTTCTAATTTTCCCTCATCTTTCTCTCCCTTTCAGTTTCAGGTGGTTCAGTTAGAAAGTCTGGTCGGATTTCTTCTTCATTATCATCGACCATGAGTCTTGGTATGTTGCGAGGTGCATTGGACCCCTTCTTGGTCCGATCCTATTCTCTTGGAGTTGAAATAGGTTCAGTCTATTGCTGAGGCTGCTTTGCACTGGTAAACTGGTTGAATAAATGACGCAATTCTTCCAACTCTAATTACATCATATCCATTCTTCGTTTCTTTAGGGCATCTGGTGGACTTTTAATTGCTGGATCCATACTCACCAATTGTTCAGACGATACTGGACTAGGTGAACTTGGTGGAGTGAGTTGAAGAATTAGTTCCATGGTTAGTAAGGATCTCTCATGGCTTATGGCTGACTAGGACCAAACAGTTATTTTGACGGGTCCATATAGACAACGGGGAATTTTTTTATTTTTTTACGCGGAATCGTGCCTGACCAAACAAAGGAATTTTTTTCAAACTTTTTGTTTTTGTTTTTGTTTTTTTTTTTTTTTTTTTTTTTACTTTTTTTTTTTTTTAATGATGTAAAAACAAAATTACTCTCCACAATAATAAGTGTCTAACTTTGGTCCAACTTTTAAGTTGATCATCACACACATATATACTCCCTTTTGTCTTTTATTTTGTTTATTTTTTTTTATATCATTAGGAGGGCCCAAGTTAGACACAAATTATGATCTGGAAAAACAAACAAGTTGGTTCATACAAGAATAAACTTGTAGTTGATTTCATGTAGGTACTTTGTTTCCCCCCATAATATGAAAATACGTAATCATTTGTGACTCTTGGATTAGTTATGTGGAACATCATCAGTTTGGAACACATGCTAATATAATGTGGTGAAGCGGGCATCACCCCACAGGCATGGTTTCGTGAACCAAAACTAATATAGCTGCATCTTCCAATTCTCAATTGTCAAAGAACATATCAGGTTTAACCATATACAAGGAAAATCTCATCCCAGATGAAACAGGCTAGAGGGATTTGAACTTGAACCGTAAACAATTACTGAGTCAGTTTGTGGCGTATCCTAGTTGTTCAATGGTCTAGCTCCTACATGATGCAATGCAATGAGTGAGGCTATGGGATAGAATAAGGCCACCCTTGATAGAACCGACATACCTATTGTTGAAAGAGAATTATGGGTTTGTGGTTCGTTTTATATACCAAATGGTACTGTATCAAGGGGTGTGGCTTTGCCAGTGATTATCCATGACATTGCACGGTTTTAATCGGCTAACCATAGGGGTAGATGTATCCGTGAGTGAGTGTGTACATAAGACACAAAAAGTGGCCATTAGTTGATCTCAGAATGGTAAGATATGTTTGACCCTTGAGGGTTTTGAACTATCGATGACCATCCTCGTCAACCAATTTCACTTCGAGCACTCTTATGTAGGAAGTGAGCATCATTTGATCTCAGAGTACTTAGTATATCATGCATTGACATCCCTAAGGGTGCGGGAAAGATAGAGAGTACTCTCGTCAAGTGATTTCACTTCGAACACGATGTATGATGCAGTTAGCAAGCAATATAAAAATATGTTTGCACACACAATAATGATGAGGGGAGAAAATTATAACATTCATTGTAAGCATCAGGGATAGAAAGTTTGACAGTCCCCAGTGGAGTAGCCACAATTAAGGTGATGGATTTGGGATCGGATGGAGAGAGAGTGAGGGATTAACCCTACCCCCTTTTCTCCTTCATTCCCTTTTCAATGTGGAATATATCCTTTGTCTTTTTCTCGCTTATTTCCTCTCACCTATCTGCCTTGTAGGGTGATGTCTCCAAACATGTCTGGCGACTATGGGGGATGGGGAAAGCATGATTTTTGGAGTCGCCATCTAGGATTCAGGGCCTAGAACCCTATGGTGGAGCTCAATTCCGATCGAGGGATCAAGCTCAAGTAGGGGGTTTAATTCCTATCAAAGGACTGAAACCCCAAATTTGACTTCATATTTTGGTCTATTTCAGAGATAGGGGTATGTGTCAAGTTAGAGTGTGGGAAGGTGTTAGGCACTCACCTTGCCTTGAATTTTCAGTCTTTCTACCAGATGCTTGGATTTCGAATATTCTCCCCCGAGAATTTTAACAGCCTAAGCCGACATGGAAGCTTTATCACATGAGATAATATAACACATGTATATAATTGCATGAAATGATTACAAAAAACTATTAAAACATTACATGGATTAATACATAATCTATATTAAAATCACATAAAATGATAAGTTACATAAAATGATATAAAATGTAACTAACTTATCTACATAAATGTGTGATGCCTCGTGACATGATGATTATGATTGTTATTTTATGTGAGGAACACATATAATAACACATGGGATGCCGAAGTAAACTATCATTTAATGGACAAATGTCTAAATTAATATATGAAATGATAAATAAAGTCGTTATTTTATGTGGTGAATACATATAATAATGAATGCGGAGATAAGGTATGTATCATATAAACAAATAAAAATCATGATCTAATATTTACATGAAACAACCGATAACAATAATGAAATTTTTTGTAATTCTCCCCGATTCAGGGGCAAAGATTTGACTTTCTTCTTACTTTCTTGGAGAAATAAAAACTTTCGGCACTTGGGCAAGAAATCTGAAAGGATTACCGTGTTATGGTGTAGAAATGGGTTTTGACTTTGGGAATCTGGGCAGCCCTTCCGCGCTATATTTTTAGAATACGAATCAACTGTGGGAAAAGGGGCAGGGCTTCCAGGCTTTATTCTTAGAACAGGAATCAGCTATAGGAATACGGGCAGCACTTCCACGCTATATTCCTAAAATAGAAATTAGCTGTAGGAATATGGGTAGCGCTTCCGTACTATGTTCCTAGAATAGGAATTAGCTACGGGAAAATGGCAGGGCTTCCGCACTATAATAAAAATATCAAAATCAACTATAAAGATTTAAGCAGGGGTTCTGTATGAACCTGAAATGGATGACGCGGTCTTCCAAACCTAGGGCAATAGGGCTTCCATACTAGGGTGTCGACTTCAGTGAGCTTTGAACTATTGGCTTTGAAATTCCTCAGGCTCTTGCATTTTATCTCTCTCTCTCTCTCTCTCTCTCTCTCTCTCTCTTTTGTAGGGTCTCTGGAATAGGGATTTCTCTCTCAAGTTTTTTTTTGGATTTCTCTACCTCTTTTCTCGGTGACCCAGGGTCACCTGTTGATAGTAAAAATGAGACATCCGTAAAGAATTCTTACAAGGAGATGGTAAGGCTTACCATCTCCGTGTAAGCTCTTACACAGAGATGGTAAGTCTTACCATCTCCGTGGAAGGCCTTAAAAGGAGATGGTAATGCTTACCATCTCCGTGGAAGCTTTTCTTAACCCTTAAGTATCCGTGGAAGGTAATAAGGTGGGCAGCTATAGTTGTAATTGGTGCTTATCAACTGAGGGGAAGATAGGTAGGTTTGGTTTGGTTTGGTTCGGGTCGGTCTTGTTTGGTTCAGGTTTGGTCTAGTTCAGGTTTATTCTGGTTTAACTAGTTCAAAGTTTAGGTAGGCAATACGGTATATCTGGGTATCCGTTTTTTCCATACAAGATATCAATGGGACCGTATTTCCAAATACTTTCCAATGATATGGGAATCAAGCACATGCTAGGTGCAATTGTGGTATTCTGGCAAAAGGTATTAATGACCATTTTCGGTCACCCTCCCAGCATCATTAAAAATATCGGGCTAAACTCCTGGCCGGTCTTACACTCCGTTATACAACACAAGTTCTTGCATAACGGCTTTGGGTTGGGATAGTTGGCCTAGTCTGAACTTGTGTCGAAAATTCGATTTCTTTGTGAAAGAGAGAGTACATGTTTCATCGTTGCCCATAATTCATCATTGCCAAGGGGGGGATAAAATTTAGTGTCTACAACATCACACAACACACTTACACAACCCATGGGCCAATTGTCTCCAGCTCATATTTTGTTACATTACGTTTATCTATCGCTAACCTATATTTAGTTCTTGATTAAATTCTTGGTTTACTCAGATGAACCAACATATAAATATGTAATATTTTAACGATGATAGCTGATATTCATTAGTATGTTGCAATCCACAAACCCACAGTAAAACAGAAAATCATGAGTGAAATCCAATGTAAAAATAAAACCTGCACCCATCTAGTTTTAAATGGTACATTACGTCAATCGTTACTAGGACATGAAGTGATATGGAAGGAAACAAGGTACTTAAATAAGGAACTCAGTACATAAAAGTGATAAATAGTCACTACGAAGGAAGTCGAGTATTAATTAATTTGCAGCACCATTTTGTTGGAGATAAGCCTTCTTTTCTTCTTCATTCATAAAAGAGATGATGGGGAAGGACTTGCCGACCCCCATGGATGACTTGAAGGAGATCTTGTTTCCATCAATGTACATTTCCGCTATGGGAACCCACACCATCAACTGCCTAGCCTTGCAACCAGTCATCTTCTTCATCCTCCCCTTCTCCACATATGCCGTGGTCTCGGCGGCATAGCTGTTCATAGTGTTGGTTGCCACATTGAAATGCTCATAAGCTGCCTTGCATTTCCACCACACGAAACCCGTGGCTCTCACCCTCCCACATTCCACCAGCTCTCCAGTAGGAAGGACACCACTAGGGAATCCAAGTTCTTTCATCAGCTCTGCCGGAAATCGTTCACAAGCTTCCTTTCCACGTACAATTTCAGCCCCTGCTCTCTCATCAGTAGCCATGTTGGATCAATTGATTGAGTGGTCATCCCAGCCAAGTGATAGATGGAATGTTGAAAGAAATGGAAGAACTCTATTTGTGATGAAGTATGAGAACCAAAGGCATTGGTATTTATAGAGAATTAAAACATATTCTGTTTTCACTTATCTTTGACTTGCAATAGTATTTAATTTGTATATATCTCTTCCCCACAGGCTAATTTTGACCGCTATTTGTGCGAGAGCAAGACATTCTAGAAAATGGTGCAAGATAAGTAATTCCCTTTGGGAACGATGGTTCCACTTATATTTAGGGGCCAAGTCAAGAGTTCACATCTTGGTTGGACTTGGCATATTCTATTAAGGTATGTCTATTGAGATCATAATAAGGGCTGGCTACTGAGACTTGGTCACCTGTTTACCCACCTCACCGGCCAAAGGTTTTAAATGTCAAGCCGGAATACAATTAATCTATTCATCTCGGAATAAACTTACGTCGGCCTCAATTAACCCTAATTCTTTGCTTACTGAGTCCAATCCCGCTGATTATGTTGGAGTCCAAACAATTGCTGAACGATTCTTGGATAATTTGAATTTGAACTCATTGAGATCAATTCTATATATGATTCCGAATTATAAATTTTTTACGGGCCCTACGCTAGGCATTTCATTTTGTCACTTTGGAGGTCACCTTAATACAATTGTCTAAATTTTTCGGAATCTAGTCTTTGGTGTGAATATGACACTAGTTTGCTATCATTTTTTGATGAGTTTCTGGCATAATTTGTGATGGATCTCAACATCATTAGATGGTACTCAAAAAGTTCTTTGACATATTGATCATCAAAATCTAATGGTCAAATCTCCAGAAATAATCGACCAAAAATCAATCAAGAAATAAATAAAAACCATCAAATCAGACCAATCAAGGCTTGACAAGTGGCAAGGCTTTTGGTGACACCAACAAGGAGGCTTGGAGACACCGCTAGACCTCTGGTGCCACTGTTCAAGAAATTTCGAGAATGTCACACTAGAAATTCTGTAAATAGGGTCTTGCCCTCTTTTGAAAATCACACCTTAGAGATATTTCAGAATCCAGAAACAATTGATAGGAGAAGAGAGAGAAAATATGAGAGAAACCCTCAAACGAAAGAAAAACACTAACATACATTTGTTGGAGGACCAAGTTTTCTATCAGTTATGGCTAAACGATAGGACAATCCAGATGTGACCCCTATTTCTCCCCACCTCTCTCCCCCCTATTATCTATGGTCATGATGTATTCACCGTTGACTTGGGAAAACTTGATCGGTTGTTGAAAATACATAAATCATCAGAGAAAGCATATAAAGTTTAAATATTAAACTATACTTACTACCATTTAAAGCATGTAGTAGTTACCATTATCATCAAGTCTCATGTCCTTGGGCATCCTTAAAATGGTATTTGATCACCTAGTGTATAAGGGAAAATATTCTGCTGCTACCGGGGTTACAGGCCCCTGCTAGTAGCCAAAGAAATGGAATATTCACTTCCCCCCTAGGATTCACGAATACCCTCCTAGATTATAGTATTTTCCAAAATGCCCTTTTAGATTCTATTTCTTTGGCTGCCACAAGGGTTGCAGCTACTTGGCTGCAACCCGGGCAGTAGCTAAATTTCATGAATATCTTATTAAATATTTTTTACAATACCGTAGTATTAATTGTTTAGTTGATGATTTTCTTTCCCAATTATATCTTTAGCTAGTACAAACAATAACATTCAAAACCTTATCCCAACTTAATTAGATCGACTACAAAAATATTCCAAGCAAGGATGAACCAAAAATCCAAGTAGAAAAGGTAATTGATGTAGATCATCCAAAGTTTGACATCACCTATGGAAAAAGGAAGAAGAAAGGTTCAAACCAAGGTTCAAACTAGCCTCTAGCATCCCAAATTTATTTTGATCTAGTCAAATCGAACCAACCTACGGATAGACTTAGTTGTCCTAATAAGAAATTGCTTTATTATTTAATTTGAGTTCATACCCCACAACTATATCTCTAGTAGTAAATATTAATTTCGTAGACAGAAAGAGCCCGAGATGGAAAACCAGAGAACTGCGGCTGCAAAGGAAGTCTTCAGAAAATTTATTGTTGCAAATCTTTTTGGAAGAAAGTTTTTGCTCAACAAATGTATAACCAAAGCTGAACTTCTGGCTTACATTTTATTAATGTTTGTGACACATAGCTTACTAATATATATATTGCAGTTCACCGACATAAAAAATGGCTTAATCTTATTTACAACAGCTTAAATTTGTTATACATGATATTTAAAAAATTGATGATGATCTCCATTAACCCAATATTCATTCAACATCACATGATCCGCGACCTTGTTAATGCCCGACCAAGTAGAAGATGTTAAATAGTTCTTCTTTAATGAGCCGTTTTTTTGGTAGTCATTAATAATCTATCAGTTTCAAGGTATTTAACTCTCATAAATGCTCCGAAAAATGATGGATCTCTTTTTGTGAGCCAACATAATGAGCAATGTTGACATCTCGAAATAACCGAATACCTCTTGTTTAGGCTAGAATTTGCCTGCTTCACATACAATCATCTGATCGTACATATAAAGATTCAACAACAGTCTCAAGAACAAACGAAATTCCTCATCTATCTTTCCATCACTTAATTAGTAAGAAGGCCAGCAGTAAATAGAAAAACTATGAAATAGTGTCGGAAATCACAGACTTAACCAACTAAACAACTAAATCCTTCCTGCTTGAGATATGAGCTTGTCCTTACATCGCGAGAATCTTACCTAAAATTTATCAACTAAAGGAAGGATCTTTATCATCCAAAAAAAAAAAAAAAACTAGAGGAAGGATCTTGTTAATTTGTTTGTTAAAGATGTCAGCTCCCAAGTTTATGGTAGAACCCTACTTTCAGAGAACCTCCAAAGCTCTTTTAACTGTAACTTTCTTGACCTTAAATTTCCCCTAAGAACATCTTACTTTTCATTTGTATGTTGAATGTTGGAGTGCAAAAACCCAAATGAATGCACAAACTCAAAAGTGAAATCCAATGATAAACAAAAGATGAAGCCTGCGCCACTTGTTTTAAATAATAAAGTACATTCAGATATTATTGGGTCCTGAAGAGAAGATACAAGGATACAAAGACATAAAAAAGGAACTCAAATACATATAGCTAATAGGGTATGAATATGATAAGGACCATCAGGGAATGATCCTAACTAGTCACTAATGTTTAATTTGCTTCACCATTTTATTGGAGATAAGCCTTCTTTTCTTCTTCATTCATAAAAGAGATGATGGGGAAGGACTTGCCCACCCCCATGGATGACTTGAAGGAGATCTTGTTGCCATCAATATACATTTCTGCAATAGGAACCCACAGCATCATCTGCTTAGCCTTGCAACCAGTCATCTTCTTCATCCTCCCCTTCTCCACATACGCTGTGGTCTCGGCGGCGTAGCTGTTCTTGGTGTTGGTTGCCACATTGAAATGCTCATAGGCAGCCTTACATTTCCACCACACGAAACCCGTGGCTTTCACCCTCCCGCATTCCACCAGCTCTCCGGTGGGAAGGACACCACTAGGAAATCCAAGCTCTTTCATCAGCTCCACCGAAAACCGCTCACAAGCTTCCTTTCCTGTTACAATTTCAGCTCCCGCTCTTTCATTAGTAGCCATGTTGGATCAATTGATGGATAGAAGGTTGAGGATTGGAGGAACTCTTGCTCTTAACTGTTAATTGATGTTAAAGAGTAAGGTTGTTTGTGATGAAGTTTGTGAACGAAATGCATTGGTATTTAAAGAGACTCTGCTTTCAATGATCTTTGACTTGTAATAAGTATTTAATTGTATAGGCCAATTTTGACCGCCTACATATTGATGATTTCCAATGTTGGACTTGACATTTTCTATTTTGGAATTGGTATTTCACTTGTTTAATTAATTTTAATATCGATAGCTAGCTCTGATACAATATTCTAATAAGGTATGTCTAATGGGATAATAATTATTAGGGTTGCCAATAGAGACCCGGTCATAATTGTTCTATTCAACTCGGAATAAAGTTCATACCAAAAAACTATATATATATATATATATATATATATCTAGATATACATAGATCAACTACTGATTTTATGGATGTCCAAGATTAAACACTAACTATACTCCAAATTTTTGGGAAGAGCTTAAGTGAGTTAAGTCAAGTTTTATAACTCTATCATAGTATATCATATTTTTTTTCCAAATAAGTCTTTATTTTCTATAGTGACATATATTTTATATTATGAAAAGAAATCATTCATACCATAATTATCCATCCCGAGGACTGGTTTAATGACATTCCACTTAGGAGAGCATTTGTATGTAACGTTGATATCTTCAATGTATTAGCAAATCATTGTTTAAGGGAACTAAATCGGAACAGAATTTTGCACACCCTCTAGGCCTTGGCATGGAGGCTAGTAGTGTTCAGTGGAGTTAATGCTTGAGGGTTGGCCACTTGATCAACTCTTCTTAAGCGCACGGGTGCTTGGTTTGCACCAACTTCATTGCTTTCTAAGAAGTGTGGCCGTGGGCCCCAGTTGACTCCTTTGTGGGTCTCTACTTGGCCCCTATGTGGGCCTAACTATGTATGACCAATAGGCCCTTGAACTTGAACTAAAAAAAAAAAAAAAACCGGAACATAATCGATTATCACCAATTCCTATCCGCTTGCAATTCCAATTGCTAGTATTAGCCTGAATCAAGAGATTATACCCCTTAGTGATCCACTTTATTGGATCAATTTAAGAAACGACCAAAAAATTAATATTAAAATAATTGCCTTCTCCTCCCCTTCCCCCCTCTCTCTAGCTCTCCCTCCCCTCCCTTTTCAGCTCTCTTTCTCTCTCCCCACCCTGGGAACAGATTAGAGATGCAACTTGATGCACTTGGTTTGGAAAAAGTGTCTATATCTATGGAGGAATACCATATAGGGTTTCATATTTCCCCAATACACTACTTAAGACTGCAAAGACTCAGGAACACCAATAAATGCTTTGGTTCATGCTACAACAAGAAACGAGGGTAGAAACCCCAATCCCTAGACAAATGCTTCACTTGCTAGGTTTACAAAATTTAAATATAAATATTTAAATCCCACCCATTACACCAAGTCGAAGTTTCTCAATAGGAAATGACAATCTAAAATAAAAAAATAGCAATTTGGAATTACCTATTATCTCTCCTTGAGTAATACTGTGATAACCTTGATGTTTAAAGTCTTTGACATAGCGTACACGTACTGCTATGCTCAACACTACTCCATAAATTGACCATCAATAATTTTTCGTGCACATCCAAGTAGTACTCTCTAGAGCGTGTAGCAAAAAACAACTCACAAATCATAGTCTAGTGACCAAAATATGGTCTTCTAAAGTTAGAAAGTCTGAATAGGCAAGCGGAGGAGCAAATCCATAATTAACAAGATATTCTCATAACATACGTTTTGTAACAAGGCGGCGGCATGATTTTCCACGTGTACTGAAATAGGGTCTATGAGTGCCTTGAATCTATGTAGCACAGCCATACCGACGACGAAGCACCGCAACAATAGAAAATTGCGGGGGAGAATCTCTTACGTTAGTGAGATCGCATGGACGCATGCTTCTTTCAGTGCCACAAAAATGGAATTTGGTGATGTGGATTAATCTCGGCCATCTGAATATTGATACACTGCATGCGATTGTACCAAAACTTGGTACGCCTGACCTCCTAGAAAGCCCAAAAAGCAATCTTCACTATAATTTACCCATGTTAACGAATTTTACGTGGATTCCAATGTCAGGAGAGAGAATAAAGCTTAAGGCAAGGAACCTACTGTTTCCATTAGTTTCTACAGAAAAAACTGGCAGAGAGCACTTCAACCTCGTCCATACTTGTTCAAACGTCTCTCAATTTGATTCTTTTTTGTGCAGTTGTATAAGAATCGCTATAACTTCTCTGTCCGAAATCCAAATGACAGGATTCACCTTGCATTAAAACCACGACTCGATGAAATTCATTTTTTATGTAGGACTCTTATCCCAACTCAGTATTAAGTCTTCAAAATATAGATTTGAAGTGGACCGCACTGCCCTATTCTATCAAAACGTAACTTTTAATGTACAAGGCCTTGACCCACTACTTCAAGCCTTTGCCAAATTATTTGCAAGCACCTAATACATTGGGAAAAAAAAAAGGTGTTTCACATATTCGGGTGCCTTTGTAACCCTAAAAATTGACCAAAATGTCCTTGACACTCTGTATATGACAATTTGACAATTCTAGCTCTTCCAACTCACCAGCAGCTATTGCCTCAACACCAATATGATCAAATATGTTGCCAAAAATGATAAATTAACCCCAGAAACCTATAGTTGCCCAACAATCTCTCCCTTTGGAATTGTTGGCGACCCACTTTCATATAACATTGTGAGGCGAAACACTGATCCATACATACCAATCACGAACTGTATTTTTCTCCCCCTTTGAACAAAAATACAAATGGTGACTTCCCCTATATGGCATCTCCCCTTATGCCCATGCATACACTCTCCTACACCGGTACCATCTGCTGTGCCTGTGGAGGGTAAACTCCAAGTTTGTCTCCCAACCTGTCAATTATATCCTTTAGGAGTGGTTTTGTGAATATGTCAGTCACTTGGTCCTTAGTAGGAACAAACTTAAACCTCACCTCATTGGTGGCAGCCTTCTCCTTCAACTTGAATGTGGCGCTTATATGTTTTCCCTTTTAGCATGGTGCACACGCATGATTCCTTGGAGATTCGATCTTGGGTAAGTCTCCAACTACATTCTTTTTTCTTTGCTTGGCTAGGTTTTTAAAATTGATGTGCCTCCATTCACCTATGCCATAGCCAGGTTCCATCTTCCTGACTGGTCATGTATTTGTCTTCAACACTCTCTGAAAGAATGTATAAATTCCAGCCGTTCTGGAACTATGAGCCACTATCTTCCCATTCTTGGTCTTCTTAATTACACAATCTTTCTTAGTAAATGCAACTTCCTTGCTTGGTCACATATCTGAATAACACTAAGAAGGTTATGTTTCAGCCCACGCATATAGAATATATTGTTACTTTGTTAGATTTGATTTTTCCTTGGTCCAAGTTAACTATCTCTCTACCTTCAATCTTGGCCCCATCATTGTTCCCAAATCTACATAAAATACATTGTTACAAAACCTTTTTTTTTTTTTTATAAGTTGTTCTTTGATGCATGAGGGTCTTTCAAAGTGTCTTATGCCACCACAGATAAAACATTTCAAGGGAAGTTTTCCTATATATTTACTTTTACTGCTCATTAAAATTTTTAAAGTGTAACCATGAACGTACGGATCAGTGTAGCTAACGGGTCGAACATAAGGAGAGCAACCACTTTATTTTAGGCTTCTTCTAGTAATGCAAAAGTGCACATTATGGTGATCTAATTCTAACTATCCACCTAACACAAATGCATCTAAAAGCGACCTAACCATTCACATCTAGAAATTTAAATACTCAAACCACGTAATTAAAAAGAAAATAAATGAAAATAAAAGCGTTGAAATAAAAAGTGCTGAAAAGTAAATAAATAAAATAAAAACGAGAAAAAGCTAGAGACAGGCACATAAGTAGGTATCTCTACTTAGCATGAGAGATGCACCATAAACAGTATGAGCTTCTCTACTTGACCAGAGAGTATTCTTAATGAGCTTTTTTACTTGGCTTTAGGGGAAGGGAAGCAATTAAAATAAAAAATAATAAAATGATGGTTCTATGGCTAGGAGGGGCAAACCAACACATACACTAGTCATGAACCTTGGGGGAAAGGGAAAGCAATAATGCAACGACTGAAATTAAAATCCTAAATTAAGAAAGAAAGGGTAGTCAGAAGAGAGAATGAGAGGGGGGTGAGAAAACTACTGAAAGAGTCTACTTACTTGAACTTCAACCCTTGAACTGAAAACTTGATCGATTTGAGATACTACCAGTACTAAAAACTAGATCTAGAATAAGCCAAATCTGAAATTTCTAGTACTAGAAAAAACAAATCTGAAGAGAAAAATTGAACTTGAAAGACATGCTCCATAGCTTTTTCTTGTCACCTAGAACTAAGGCTAGAACTAGAACTTGAAAATTACAACTTCAATTTCTTAAACAATAAAATAAGAGACTGAAACAAAAACAAAAGTGCTTGCATTAATTGAATAAAAAGAACTTACAAAAGTATTTAAAACAAAAACCTAGAACTAGAGCTAGAGAAAGAGAAAACTAGAGAAAAAACAACTAAAAAAAAAAAAAACCAAAGAAGAGAAAAGTAGAGAGGAAGAGAGTAACCACCCTTTAGGGTTTTGTAGACTCCCTTTTATAGTGAATTGGAAGGGAATAGAGGAGGACGTCCAAGTTCGAAGTAGGCAATCTCCAACGATTTTTCCGCCTTTTTCCCTTTTTTTTTTTTTCCTATTTTTTTCTCTCTTCTTCAAAACGTGGGCAGCCTCTTAAACGATTTTTCCTTCTTTCATTTTTTTTTATTTTTTTCTTCCCTATTTTTTCTCCCTTTGTTTTAAATTTTTCTCTTTTATTTCCTTATTTCTCTTTCTTCTTGCACAAGAAACCTCTTGGCCGGCCTCCATGCTTTAAGTGATGAGTAGGAGAGAGAAAATCTTTTAAAAAAAATTCTCCAAAAAATGGTAGCCAAGAGGTTCGAACTTGAGACCTCCTAATAAGGAAGGGATTTTACACACCACAACTTACCAACAATGCTAGGTAGTTGTTACCAAAAACAAATCTTCTATCACTTAACGGTGTGATGCATCGATCCTTATTGGCATTTGAAATATTCCTTGTACCTCGGGGACAACTGCAAACAGGTTGGCTCTGCATCTCGGTTTAGTTCTGATCCATTTTTCTTTTTCTGGCTCGAAAAGAATAATCACTTATACGGGTGACCAAACGGATGTGTACTTTTAATTGAACACATCCATATTGCTCAGAATTTCGTTCTCTTCATAACTATGAAAAGAAACAGTTTACTTTATGTGTAAAATTGGAGATATAGCGTCCGATAGTCCTTAAGGCCTTGAAAATATAAAATCTGCAAAAAAATAATAAAAATCAAGGTAGCTCCATTCTAAATATGTAAAATGCATATTTTACTACCCTAGATTTTACACATAAATGTGCTCATCAGAATTACCCCACACTTAGACTTTGCTAGTCCTCGAGCAAAACAAAAAGAAAAAGAATAAAAACAAAAAACCTAACTCACTTTCGTGGGAATCACAGTTGCACTTAGCATATGCAACAAGCCTTTAAACCCCTAAGTCACCCCTAGTGGACGAGTTGTGTCTCGTGGGTGTTTGCAGTGAATATACATCTAAATTTTAGAATAAACAAATCCCAACCTTGGCTAAAGGCAAGAGCCATACCGATCCAGACTAAAGATAATTCCTCTTACAAGGGACCCCCACACTTGAACTTTTATTACCCCATATCAATTCCAGGCACTAGCAAATTTCTTAATTTGGTACTCACCTCGTATTTCCAAAACATCTTTATCTTAAAGCAAAACCACTTGTGAAAAAATAGGGAACCAATGACTAATGCATTGGAGTGTTTTTTACTAAATATGTTACCAAGCATTAATGACATTTGTATTTTTTTTCTCCTATTTTCTCTTAACAAACTCTATTCTACTCCATTACTTTTTTGCCTGAATGATATGGTGGAGCAAACACCAGACACCCAAGTTACTATGTAGCTTTGCTTTTTGTATATGCCCACAAAGACAGTGATGTAGAGTTCTTTCAGAAGTTTCCTCCCTAGGAATTTCGATCAAGACACCATACTTCCTGATCCGCAATGCCCTGTCTAGTTCTAAGGGAATAAACTCTTACTCTTCTTTATACCACATTTGACACTTCATTTAAAATTGTGCATTTTTCAACTCATGCTAAATTAAAATGAAGGTCTCAACTCCAAATCAAAAGTACAAGGAACTCACAGACTTACATATGGTCCAACACCATAAAACAGAGGTCTCTTATTTTTCAAAAGAAAGTCTCATCTCAAAACACAGGCTTGTTTCTTTCTTCTCAATAGGGTTTTTATACATTAAAAATGGGTACCCTAATTAAAATTTTTATTTTCATACATCAAGCAACCAAATGGTATGATCATTAGCCAAAAGTCAAAGTAGAACTTCATCCTTAGCAAGCTCAAAAACAAAAAGAAAAATAAACAAAACAAAGTGGAAAAAGCAAAAGCTGGTTTTTCTCCCCCACACTTAAGTCATGCAATATCCTCAATATATGGAAAGAATTAATAGTGAAGACAATGCAAGGGGGTCATACCAGATTAAAAGTTAGTCATCAGTGTAAAGAGGTTCATGGAGATCCATGATCACTTCACTAACAATAGTAGGAAACTCTATGAACGGTTTCAAACGTTGACCATTAACTTTTGAAATTACCCCTGTTCCTGGATTTAGAATCTCCACATCCCTATTGGAATATACATTATGGACCATAAACTGGTCATCCCGTTGGGATCTAAGCTGGTCATCCCATTGGGATCTAAGCTTACTAGGGAAAAGATGCAATCGAGAGTTGTAGAAAAAGACCTTATCATCAATTGTAAAAGATTTACATAAAATGTGCTTATCATGGAAAGCTTTGATCTTTTCCTTGTAAATCCTAGAACTTTCATAGGCATCATTCCTAAGTTCCTCCAACTCAGATAGTTGGAGCCTACGATGAATACCAGCATCAGATAAATCAAAGTTGAGCTTCTTGATGACCCAAAAGGCCTTATGCTCCAACTCAACTGTAAGTGACATGCTTTCCCATACACCAGACAGTAGGGAGACTGATCGAGGTCGATCTTGAATGCAGTCCTATGGGCCCATAAGGCATCAATGAGCCTAAGGGAGTAATCCTTACGGTTGGGATTAACAGTTTTCTCCAAGATTTATTTGATCTACCTATTAGACACCTCCACTTTGCCACTAGTTTGGGGGTGATAGGGGGTAGATAACTTCTGGGTGATTCCATACATTTTCATTAAGGCCTCAAAATGCTGATTACAAAAATGAATACCCCTATCACTAATTATAGTACGTGATGTTCCAAAGTGGAAAAAGATGTTTTCTTTGAGAAACTAGACCACCACTTTGAGGTTATTAGATTTACAAGGTGTGGCATCTATCCATTTAGAAATATAATCAACGGCCAAAAGCATGTACAAATTCCCAAAGGAATTAGAGAATGGTCCCATAAAATCGATGCCCCACACATCAAAGATCTCAACTACCAAAATAAGGTTGAGGGGCATCATGTTCCTCTTATTGATACGGCCAAAAGATTGGTAGGTGAGTCAAGTCTTGCAAAAATCAAAAGCATCTCTAAAAAAAGTGGACCAATAAAATCTGCATTGGAGAACCTTTGCGACAGTCTTCTTAGGTCCAATGTGTCCACCACATGCATGATCATGGTAAAAAGATAAGAGTGAGTGTTGCTCATGATTGGGCACACAATGTCTGATTATTTGGTTATGAAAAACTTTAAAAAGATAAGGATCGTCCTAAAAGAAATGCTTAGCTTAGGAAAAGAATTGATAACTATCTTGGGTCGACCAGTGATCCGGAGTTATACCTGAAACTAAGAAGTTGACAATGTTAGCAAACCACGGTTCACTAGACACTGTAAGTAACTGTTCATCTGAAAAATTCTTGTTAACTGGAGAATCAATAGTCAAGGAATTGGGAAGCCGAGATAAATGGTTTGCAACAAGGTTTTCAATGCCTTTCTTATCCCTAATTTCCAAATCAAAATCTTACAAAATTAAAACCCACCTAATGAGATGGGATTGGCATCCTTCTTCTAAACTAGGTATCTAAGAGCAAAATGATCAATATACACCACCACAGGTGAACCAACTAAAGAAGATCAAAATTTTTCTAATGCAAACACAACAACTAAAAATTCTTTTTTAGTGGTTGTATAGTTGAGTTGTGCATCATTTAGGGTTCTAGTAGCATAATAAATTATAGTGGGCAGCTTATTAATCCTTTGACCTAAAACCACTCCTATGGCAAAATTTAAAGCATCACACATCAGTTCAAAAGGTTCAGTGTAAATAGGTGGTTGAACAAGGGGTGCATTGGTCAACTCCTTCTTGAGTTGCTTGAAGGATTCTACGCACGCTTTAGAAAACTCAAAAGTTTGATTTTTGGTAAGTAGTGAAGTGAGAGGTCGGGCTAACTGACTAAAGTTCCTAATAAACCTTTTGTAGAAACCAGCATGCCCTAGAAAAGACCGGACGTCCTTAACAGATTGAGGAGGTGATAAATTATCAATTAAATCCACTTTGAAGCTATCTATCTTAATTCCCTCTTTGGATATTACATGGTCTAAAATAATACCAGATTTAACCATAAAATGACATTTCTCCCAATTCAAAACCAAATTCTTAGATATGTACCTATTCAAAACTAGGGAAAGATGATGAAGATATTCAGAATAGGAATTCCCATTAATTAAAAATTCATCCATAAATACTTCTAAGAATTTTTTGACCATGTCAGAAAATATGCTCATCATGCATCGTTGGAACATAGCAGGGGCATTGCAAAGCCCAAAGGGTATATGCCTGTAAGCAAATGTTCTATATGGGCATATAAAAGTGATCTTATGTTGGTCCTCTAAAGCAATTGGGATCTAGTTATAGCCGGAATATCCATCAAAAAAATAATAATATTCATGTCCCACTAATCTCTCTAACATCTGGTCAATGAATGACAATAAGAAGTGATCCTTCCAGGTTACCGCATTAAGTTTTCTGTAGTCTATGCACACTCTCCACCCTGATTGGACACGGGTTGGAATCAATTTGTTATTGGCATTGGGATCTACAGTAACACCAAACTTCTTGGGCACTACATGAACTGGGCTTACCCATTGGCTATCAGAAATAGGATCAATTATTCTATGATCCAAGCATTTTAGGATCTCTTTCTTAATGACTTCCATCATCACAGGGTTAGCTATTCTTTGAGGTTCTGTGGATGGTTTGGAATCTTCCATTAGAAGTATATGATGTTGCACAATAGAAGGGCTTACACCCTTGATATTAGCCATGGTCCAACCTAAGGCTTCCTTATTATCTTTTAACACCTTAAGTAATTCCTCTTCCTGACTAGAAGTCAAATCTAAAGAAATTATTACTGGAAGAGTCTGATTAGGCCCTAGGAAAACATACCTCAAATTAGATGGCAACTCCTTAAGATCTAGCTTTGGGGGCTCAACTATGGAAGGTTTGAGAATGGAATTGGAAAGGGGTCCTAAGGGCTCCACAGGTGTGTGAAGACTCAAGACTTTAGAAAAGAAATTTTCACTTTCATTGTCTATCTCATCCATACACTCTTGGAATTCTAAATCAAAATCAATATCAAAGTTGGTAATTAAATCATCAGAAAAATCCAGAAAATCTTCAAGCATATTGATCTCTTCTTCCATATGTGGTTGCTTGCCTATCCTAAACATGTTAAACTCAACAGTTTGGTTGTCAAAAGATAACCTTAAGAAACCATTCTGGCAATTGATTAATGCATTACTGGTAGCAAGGAATGGTCTTCCTAGGATTATGGGAATCTCATCCTTGGTTGAGAAGGGCTTGGTATCTAACACAATGAAATCAATAGGGAAAATAAATTCTCCCACATTTAGTAAGACATCCTCAACTATCCCTTTAGGAATCTTAACAGACCTATCTGCCAACTGAATAGTAGTTCTTACGGCTTTAAATTATCCCAATCCTAATTGTTTATACACATGGTAAGGCAAAAGATTAACACTTGTGCCAAGGTCAAGTAAGGCATGCTCAATGTAGGTGTTGCCTATGACACAAGCTATGGTAGGGCTCCCTGGATCCTTATACTTGGCTACTATATTCTGAGTAATTATGGAATTAATGTTACCTGCCAAGAATGTATTTTTGGGCGCACTAATGATATGTTTGTGAGTACATAAATCTTTCAGGACCTTTGCATAGGCGGAGATCTGGATATGGCATCCAAAAGAGAGATGTTCACTTCTATCTTCTTGAAGACTTCTAAAATTTTGTCTATGGAAGTAGTCTTCTTTTAGTTAACCCAGCGATTAAGAAAGGGGACAGGGGGAACATAAGGACTGTTAGGAATTTGCCATTTTTCAGAAGAATCATTTTTGGTTTCCTCAATCAAATCATCTTTAGTTTTAGAAGAATCTTTAGGTTCATCAGATGAACCTGGAACAAGAGGCACACTTGTGTCGCCAACAGAAGGAGAGTTAATAGGAGTAATAAATGGGAAAGATTTAGGAATACTCTGTTGGTACTCTCTACCACTTCTAAGGGTATAAACAATATTACATTGGTTGGAGGGCCCTTGTTGGGTCTGACTTTGTACTATATTCAATGGTGCATTAGTTGGTGCTTGTGAACTAACAGGCTGATGATGCCTAGGGTTAGGCTCTGGTTGACTAGGTAAAGTTTCCTTCTCCCTCTCACGCATAATTGAGACAATTTGGATGAGTTCTCTCATAAGATTTTGATGGTTTGTCATGAGGAGAGCCATATTTTTTTTTCAAATAACTTCTTCTACTTGCTTTTCTAGTGTTGGAAAACCCAGGGGGTTGTTGATAAGATAATAGGAGAGGGGCCCTAGGAAAACTAGTCTGAGGTCCTACATTTGGCCCAGAAAAAGATTTTGGAAAAATGATTATTGTGCAAAGGGAGGCCTTTGGGGTCCAGGTTAACATTTATGAAAATTGGAAGACCCTGCTTGGTTGCCCTGATTCCAGGAGAAATTTGAGCGATTTTTCTATCCTGAATAGTAGGTGTTACTATATAGATTATTCTGGTATAAGACATTAACACTATTAGAAGTGCTCCCAGAGGTGTTGGAGCATTCTTCTATGACATGTCCAGGGGACTGGCACCAAGCACACATCTTAACCAAATTAACTGATGATGGCTCTCTAGGAACAATAGCCTCAATCCTCTTGATTAGGCTATCCAAATGGGCTTCTTTGGCTACTACCCCATCCACAAATTATCCTTTCCCTCCTATAGTTCTTTCACTCTCTTGGGTTGATTTCCACTCATGAGTTTTGTTAGCTAAGTCAAGTAAGAATTCACATGCCTTTCTTCATTTATAAAGGATGTGAATCCCTCAGGGCACAGACTCTATCATTTGTTTAGTTAGGTAATCAATAGCCTCATAAATTATTTGACATAAATGTCATAAGTCTAGACTATGGTGAGGGCATTCTTAGAGTAGATCCTTAAATCTCTCCATAAGTTTAAAAAAGGACTCACTAGGCTTTGCCTATACTGAAGGATACTACTTCTAAGCTTATTGGTCTTGTGAGTTGGGAAAAAATTTTTTAGAAAAGCAACTGTGAATTTCTCCTATGTGGTTATGGAATTTGTGGATAACCCATACAGCCACTTCTTAGTTTGGTCTTTCAATGCAAACGTGATAAACTTAAGCTTAACAGCATCATCAGAAAGCTGTTGGACTTTAATTAGAACACAAACCTCTTCAAATTCCCTTAGAAATAGGTATGTATCCTCAGAGGTCAGCCCATGGAGGTGGGGCAACATAATGATGTATTGAGATTTGAGCTCAAAATTATTACCCTGGGCTTGTCGTAGAACTATGCAGGAAGGTTGGGTTGTTCTAGCAAGTAGAACCTATCTTTCAGAGATTTTGGTGGAGGGTTTTGCTGTTGGTCTCCCATATTGAAAGGTTTTAAAGAGAGCAAACGTATAGGGTCACTACTTGTTAGATCTCTTCTTTCTAATGGATTCTTAGTATTACGTACTGATGAGCACAATAATGTGTGAAATCTAGGGATATAAGTGTACATTTTGCCCACTTTAAATAGTATTACTTTTATTTTTCTTGTTTTTTTTAGTTTCCAAGTTTACAAGAGAAAGTGCTTAAAGTGAATCAAGAACCAGTCCAAAGGTGAGACCCACTCATTGGTACCACATCCTCTCTCCTACAAAATCCTGAAGATTATTTTCTCTCCTTGCCACCTCACAAGATCTTGAAGATGCTATGCAGAGATTCCTTTCTGATTTAATCAAGATTACAAGATATTGGTTAATATTGCAAGGAAGGAATAGAATTTGTTAATTTTGGAAACGGATTCTCTTTCCTCACACAATATCTCAAAGAATGAGGATTTTTACCAAGATTTTATTTTATTTTATTTTATTTCTTTTCTTAAAGAAGACTTGAGGCAAGACAAAAGCCCTATAAAAGTCCCTTCCTCCCCCCTCCTAATTATTATTTCCCTTAGTTTATTTTCTAGTTTATACTTAGTTTTCTTCTCTCTCTCTCTCTCCCTCTCTCACTCTTTAGTTTTAGTTCTTCTCTATTTTTACTTTAATCACTTTTGTAATAGTTTTTTTTTTATGTCAATTAATGCAATCACTCTTTTATTCTTATTCAGCCTTTTATGTTTATGATTTATGCAATTGAGTTGTAATTTTTAAAGTTATAGTTCTAGGCTTAGATCTAGGTGACAAGATCACAAGCCATAGAGCATCTTTTTTTTCAAGTTCAGTTTTTTTTTTTTTTTTTTTTTTTGTTTCAAGATTTGTTTCTTCTAGTACTAGAAATTTTAGATTTGGTTTATTCCAGATCTGGTTTTTAGTACTGGTAGTATCTCAAATCACCCAAGCTTTCAAGTTCAAGGGTTGAAATTCAAGTAAGTAGGCTTCTTCAATAATCTTCTCTCCCCCCTCTCATTCCCTCTTCTAACTACACTTTATTTCTTAATTTAGGATTTTAATTTCAATCGTTACATTATTGCTATCCCTTTTCCCCAAGGTTTATGGCTAGTGTATGTGTTGGCTTTGCCCCTCCTAGCCATAGAACCATCAATTTATTGTTTTTATTTTAATTGTCTCCCTTTCCCTAAAGCCAAGTAGAGTAACCCTTGTAAGAGTGACTCTCTGGTCAAGTAGGGAAGCTCATATTTTGATGCATCCCTTGGGCTAAGTAGAGAAACCTACTTGTGAGTCTCTCTCTAGCTTTCTCCCCTTTCTTTTACTTTATTTTTATTTCAGCATTTTTTTCTTTATTTTTTTTTAATTACGTGGGTTGTTTATTTTCACTTATTTATTTAATTTTAATTGCGTGGCTTGCGTCTTTAAATTCTTAGATGATGAATGGTTAGGACGTTATTTTAGATACATATGTTTAGGACGGTAGTTAGAATTAGATCACAACCATTAATAGGTTCACTTTTGCATTATTAAAAAAAAAAAAAAAAATTAAAGTGGCTGCTCTCTCTGAGTTCGACCTGTAGCTACACTGATCCGTATGCTTACGGTTACATTTAAAATTTCAAACACGTACCCACCTAACACTCATGCAAAAGAAAAACTACCCACAACTAGAGTAAGACAAGCACAAAAGAATGGAAAGAAAAACTTTTTTTTTATTTTTTATTTATTTTTTTATTTTGGTTTTTTAGGAGCTTACTGGCAGGGATCCAGGGTTGCTCAGGTCAATTCCTGAGGTACTGTTACAGGGTGAAACCTGCCTTTATCATACTGTGAGGCTTGACGACCTCCACCGATACAACTATTATTGTAAGTTGTTCTTCTCAGAAATTCAATAAAAGAAAAACAAAAAACAAAAAACAAAACAAAGCAAACAAAGCACTTCAATTACCAAAAGAAAGTGAAAAATAACATGGAACTGTCTCCCTGGCAACGACACCAAGAACTTGGTTAAATTTTTATAAGTGTAACCGTAAGCGTACGGATTAGTATAGCTAACGGGTCGAACACAAGGAGAGCAGTCACTTTAGTTTATGCTTCTTCTAGTAATACGAAAGTGCACAGATTTATTATGGTGATCTAATTCTAACTATCGACCTAACACAAATGCATCTAAAAGCGACCTAATCATTCACATCTAGAAATTTAAATACTCAAACCACGTAATTAAAAAGCAAATAAATGAAAATAAAAGTGCTGAAATAAAAAGGGCTAAAAAGTAAATAAATAAAATAAAAAGGGGAAAAAGCTAGAGAGAGGTACACAAGTGGCATCTCTACTTAGCCTGAGAGATGCACCATAAACAATATGAGCTTCCTACTTGACCAGAGAGTACTCTTACAAAGGTTTTCTACTTGGCTTTAGGGGAATGAAAGTAATTAAAATAAAAATAATAAAATGATGGGCTAGGAGGGGCAAAGCCAACACATACACTAGCCATGAACCTTGGGGGAAAGGGAAAGCAATAATGTAATGACTGAAATTAAAATCCTAAATTAAGAAAGAAAGGGTAGTCAGAAGAGGGAGTGAGAGGGGGGTGAGAAGACTACTGAAGTGGCCTACTTACTTGAACTTGAACCCTTGAATTAAAACTTGATCGATTTGAGATACTACCAATATTAAAAACCAGATCTGGAATATGTCAAATCTGAAATTTCTAGTACTAGAGAAAACAAATCTGAAGAGAAAAATTGAACTTGAAAGACATGCTCCATAGCTTTTTCTTGTCACCTAGAACTAAGCCTAGAACTAGAACTTGAAAATTATAACTTCAATTGCTTAAACAATAAAAATAAGAGACTGAATCAAAAACAAAAGTGCTTGCATTAATTGAATAAAAAGAACTTACAAAAGTGTTTAAAGCAAAAACCTAGAACTAGAGCTAGAGAAAGTAAAAACTAGAGAGAGAGAAAGAGCAACTAAAAAAAAAACCTAAGAAGGGAGAAGTAGAGAGGAAGAGAGGGACCACCCTTTAGGGCTTTGTGGACTTCCTTTTATAGGGAATTGGAAGGGAGTAGAGGAGGATGTCCAAGTTCGAAGTAGGGAATCTCCAATAATTTTTCTTCTTTTTCCCTTTTTTTTTTATTTATTTTTCTCTCTTCTTCAAAACGTGGGCAGCCTCTTGAACGATTTTTCCTTCTTTTATTTTTTCCTTTTTTTTTTCTTTCCTCTTTTTTCTCCCTTTTTTTCTATTTTTCTCTTTCATTTCATTATTTTCTCTTTTCTTGAGCAAGAAACCCCTTGGCTGGCCTCCTTGCTTTAAGTGAAGAGTAGGAGAGAGAAAATCTTTCATAAAAAATCTCAAAAAAATGGTAGCCAAGAGGTTTGAACTTGAGACCTCCTAATAGGGAAGGAATTTTGCACACCACAACTCACCAACTACACTAGGTAGTTGTTGTTACCAAAAATGAGTCTTCAATCACTTAAGGGTGTGGTTCATCAATCCTTGCTGGAATTGGAAATATTCTTTGTACCTCTGGGACAACTGTAAACAGGCTGGTTCTGCATCTCGGTTCAGTTTTGATCCATTATTCTTTTTCTCACCTAAAAAGAATAATCACTTGTATGGGTGACCAAATGGATGTATACTTTTAATTAAACACACATCCATCTTGCTCAAAATTTCGTCCTCTTTGTAACCATAAAAATAAATAGGACCTCTTTACGTGTAAAATTGGAGATATAGCGCCCGATAGTCCTTAAGGCCTTGAAAATATAAAACCTGTAAAAAGAGAGTAAAACCCAAGGTAGCTTCATTCTAAATATTTAAAATGCATGTTTTACTACCCTAGATTTCACACATAAATGTGCTCATCAACTACTTCTAAACTTCCTAGCAAGGTACTCAATCAAATAAGAGAACCAATCAATTCATATCTAGAATCCTCCTCGTCGTTCTCTTATTTGATTTCCAACTTCTTCATGGCTTTGAATGCTACCTCCTTCTCTGTGGGCTTGGTCTTCACAATTCTCATCTTATAAGCTGTCAGTATACTATGTAGTGCATCTAAACTTAATTCATTCAAGTCTTTGAACTCTTTTATGTCAGATATGTTAGGACTATGGATGTCAGAAAGTATCTAAGGATCTTCTTCACGACCACAGTGTCCTTGACTGTCTCTTTAAGTCTTCTGATAGAATTGATAATTTCATTCACATTTCTTATGTAGCTTTCCATGCTAGCACCATCAGACATCTTTAGACTTATAAATAGAGACCTATAATGTTATTGTTTAGCTTCTTTGGTATATTCATCACCTTCATGAACAGTTTGTAGCTTTTCCCAAACCTCCTTGGTAGACTCACATGATGTAAACCTATAAAAATCAATTTAAACAATTGCATTCAAAAGAGCATTCTTTGCCTTGAATTTATTCTCGAATTTCTTCAGTTCAAATGAATCTATAATTTAACCAGTGGGAATTTTAGAACCGCTCTTAATTGACATCAAACATTGTAGCCCATCAACTTCAAATATGTTTCGATCCCAATGCATCGAACAAGTGCATTCTTTTTTCGTTAAGAATCATTTGTATAATAAAAAAGAAAAAAAAAATATAAGATAGTATACAAAGCTGTATGGAGCAAGATATAAACCCAGACAGCCCAACAGATGACTAAGGCAGACCTCCTAAACCACCTTCAGCATTGCCATCAGCAAAAAATAGGAGGACCAACCCCAGCACCCACACAAGCAAACAAAATGAACAAAACTAAAAGCCCTAACTCATTCTATATCTAGGACTACCAGAACCATCCATATCAATCTCCATCTTGACCAGATCCAGCCATACCTTCACCGGCTTTGAAGACTCAAACCGAGCCACTGTTTTGGAAAGATAGTCAGCAATAGAGTTGGCCTCTTGATAGCAGTGGCTGATTTTCCACTCGATCATACTCAGAAACCTCATATAAGTTAACCATCTTTGATAAACAATCCACGGGACTTTAAATTTCAGAAATAAGGTAACCACCGCGACCGAATCACATCCAATCCACAACCTTTGGACACCCAGCTTTTCAACATATTCAATTCCTGAAACCACAACTATAAATTCTGCCTCAAAATTTTTATGAAGCCCAAGGAAATTTCTGAAGTTGGCCATAAGCTCCCCCTTGTCATTACGAAATACACCACCAGCTCCAGACATCCTCGGATTCCCAAGGGAGCGTCCATTAATGTTTAGTTTCCACCACCCTCTCGGTAGACGACACCAAAATATTTCAAAGAGCTCTCTCGGAGAAGACCACACCCATCAGAAGCCCAGCTTTCTAGCACTCATAAGATCAGAAATGAAGATGGATGAACCTGTGAACACCAAAGACTGGGAAGCAATTTCACTTATAATCATGGCAAAAACACGCTCCATAGGCTTTAAAATTCCTCAAATCTTCTAGAATTCCTTTCCAGCCAAATTCTACAAGGAACTAGCACAAAACCTTTTTTCTAAACCTTCTAACAAGGGACCACCTTCATTTTAGATTTCGACCAGGCTATGAAACTCTCCATCCCACTGAAGTAGATCCACTGAATACCAAAACAATCACAAAATTTCCGCCAAAGAGCTTTGGAAAAGATGCAATTAAAGAAGAGATACTCACTAGATTCCTCCTCTAACTCGTATTAACTGCATCTAGGAGGTAGATTCACCCCACGTTTTTTCACATTAACATCTGTGGGGATTTTATTTTTGATCAACCTCCACCCAAAAATAGCTTGACAGGGTAGGATTTGAGATTGCCATTGGAGAGAAAACCATCCAACCTTAGGCGACTTTTTCCTGACCGTATCCCATGCTGATTTAATCAAAAACACACCAGAAGAAGTAGGCCGCCAATGACACACATCCTGCAAGTTAGGTATATAAATGCATTTATTTCCTCAAAAAGGCTAGAAATCACCTTAGACTCCACCCTCTGACAGAGACTAGCAATTATTTCTAATAAAATCTAAAACTTTAGCCTGTAGGGGATCTAAAGAATCAAGATGGATCATCAACCTCTCCATGATGGACATTGTACCCAGCCAACGATCCGGCCAAAATTTGATTTTTTGGCCATTCCCTACAGTCCATTGTTCCTGAGACTCAAAAAAACTCAAGACCTTCTTGAGACCTGGCCAAATCGATGATGAAATATGACCATTTCTCAGAGAGCTAGATTGCCTTGAGAAATCGACCCCAGAAGAATGAACTCATCGACGAATTGTCATGCTTTATTTGCGTTGCCAACTTATATAAGCAAGCAAAGTTAACATCCCTGAGCCTTTTGATTACCAACCCTCCTTCGCATTTAGGCAAGCAAACATCCTCCCATTTAACCACTATTTTTTTCCACGACTCTATATCACCTGACCAGATGAAGTTTCGCATCCATTCTTCCACCATTTTGATAGAGGAGTCAGGCTACCAATAAATTCCAAAGTTGTGAATTGGGATACTAGAAATAACTGATCTCACTAACTCAACCCTTCCAGCCATTGACAACAGCCTTCCCTTCCATCCATCCAACCTCTTTTTTATTTTACCCAGTAAGGGAAACGTATATTCTTTTTTCACTCTCCCTTTAAATAATTCCACCCCCAAATATTTTGTGGGCAACCTAGCTGAAGGAATACCCAAAAAATCAATAATAAATTGTTTCCTGTGAGGGGCGACCTCACCAAAAAATAGGCTACTCTTTTCAAGGTTAAATTTCTGCCCAGAGAAGGCGTGATATTTAACCAAAAAATTCTACAAATTCTTCACATACTTAGCAGAGGCGTTCATAAAAATAAAAATGTCGTCTGCACACATACTTAGCAGAGGCGTTCATAAAAATAAAAATTTCGTCTGCAAAAAGAAGATGAGAGGGAATAGACACTCGACTAGGACTAGGCAACGGCTTCAAAATCCCATCACGAGTCATTGACTTCAGGCCTCTACAAAGCACCTCTTTAGCTAAAATAAAAAGGATAGGAGATATTGGGTCACCTTGACGCAAGCCTCTACCCACTTCAAAGAAACTAACAGGACCACCGTTCAGTAATACAGAGACCCTAGAAGAAATCAACAAATGGTGAATGCATGAAATCCACCTCAAGGAAAACCCAAATCTTTCCAGAGTAGCGAAAAGAAATTCCCATGAAAGAGAGTTATGAGCCTTCTGCACATCCAACTTCAAAGCCAATCCATCTCCCCTCACTGAAGAATGCATAATATTTGGCAACTCTAAAGCAAGACTGATGTTTGATGAGATAATCTTCCCCTTCTAAAAAGTTCCCTATTCCTCTGAGATCAACCTGGGAAGTAGCCCCATCAGACGCGAAGACATAATCTTAGACAGCACCTTACAGAAAAAATTATCCATACCAATTGGGCGAAATTTGTCTAAAGAGGAAGCACCCTCCAACTTTGAGATTAAGGTAATAAAGCAGTTGTTAATCCCTTCTGGAAGATTACCAGCCACAAAAAAATTGATAACTACATTGCAAAAGTCAGCTTCCACAATATCCCAACTTTTCCTGAAAAACTTCCCAAGGAAGCCATTAGGACTAGGGGAGCTCTCAGGATCTAAATCCCACACAGCCTGCTTGATTTCAGCCCAACTTGGAATGGAATCCAAAATAGCAACATCTTCATCTAGTAACACCTTAGGAATGCACTCCAACAAATCCTGATGCACAGAAATTTTAGAAGCTTCATAAAACTTCTGGAAGAAATTGGAAATATAAGAGGCAATACCCAGCTGGTCATACACCCAAGACCCATACTCTTTTTTTAAAGCAGTAATTTGGTTCCGACCCTTTCTCATCTTCAGCAATAAATGAAAGAATTTTGAGTTCCCATCTCCCTCTTTCATCCACTTCAGCTTTGCCTTTTCAGCCCAGATCTTTTCTTGCATGCGACAAGTTGTGATTAAGGCTATCTTGGCATCTGCCTCTTTGTTGAATAAATCATCAAACATGCCCAAAGCATCAATCAGATCCTACACAGTTTTTAAATCTAGTATAGCCTTGTCTACCTCTAGATTAAAATTTGGGAAGGTTTCCTTTGCCCAAGATTTTAATTTTATTTTAACATGCTTCAACTTCTGAGCTAGAATAGAAATGGCATTACCCCCCACATTCACCTTCCAAGCATCGTCCACCACAGATAAAAAATTATCATTCTCCATCCAAAAATCATGAAAACGAATAGGGATTTCTAGGTGTTTAGGCACACAGTGACAAGAGATCAGGAGAGGGGAATGATCTGAGCCTGAGCTCGGCAACACCCGTTAGCCAATGTTTTTTAAAACATCGAACCATTTCTCATTATAGAAGCTACGGTCTAAAACAGCCGCTACATGACCCCTCCGACGATTGTTAGACTAGGTAAATTTCCTCCCTTGAGAAGGGACAGGGAGTAACCTACAAACATCCACCATCGCCTAAAACTTAGCTGCCGAACTGAGGTCAAAGTGACCAGGACCTTCCTTTTCATGAGACATCAAGGTGGTATTGAAGTCCCCTGTAACAGTCCAAGGCAAGCCCGAGGCAACCTGAGAATCCAAGTTGAGCCACAACTGACGACGATCAATCTTAAAAGAACTTGCATGAAAAAAAAAGACATACCAACTTTCTCCCGGCCCAATCCACCATAATAGAATCTGTTGTTCCGACAGAGCAACAATCGCAAGACGATTAAGGCCAAGCTTCCAAATTACCCATAGATTCGGCACTTTATCATGCCTAACATTCTGAATAAAATCTACATCATACCCCATCTTACTAAAAAATAAAGTAGGGAAGCTGCTTTCATGAACCATAGGTTCAGCCAGACATAGAATATCCAGGGAAGAATCCTTCATTATTTGATGTAAGGCACTTCTCACCGCTGCCTTCCTGACACCACGAATGTTCCAGAAGAGAACAATCATGGGGAAACTAATTTGAAGAGTGACTATTGTCAAGCTTTCTCGCCTGACCTCCCACTTTTTTCTTCTTCTTTGCTGCCACCACCGGCCCAGCCCCTTCCTTCTCTCTGGTTGTAACAGCCCTTCCCACCGCTGTAACCTCATGGACCACCGAAATAGCCCCTCTTGAAACATCCGCCATAGGGAGAGATGAAACAATATGCTCACCCCTATGGTCTAGCCCAACTCATAGGTTACCAGAGATGCCTCGAAGACCACCACGAGCAGTGACCATCCTTGTAGAATGAGAGGGGTATCTAGTGCCTGAAGCAGCCAGCACACCCTCATCAGCAGCAGGGCGCTGTTCCTCTTCTTCCACGGGAAAACACAGGCTAGACCGGGTTTACACCTGGGTCGTGCTCCACGAACCCATCTTCAAGACCCAAGTCCGACCCCACCTGGGATCCACTATCCACCGAATCTTGGGAAATAAAATCCCCACCATTTCCCTCCTTTCCTATTTTGTTTGGACTCATAATAAGAAAGCCCAATCTAATTTTAATTCCTCCTTCATTTGACGGCTCCATATTTGGAATGTTTCTAGAAATAGGAATACCTTGATTAAAAATATCGTTGGACTGAATAGGCTCTCTCTCTGAGTTCACCCCAGGTGAGTCAACTCCATCTTCTACATAGACAGCCCCTGGGATACGACCATCCTTCTCCATTGCACTTTGCTTTTCCTCATCCACTTTCTTTTTTTATAGGAAACAACCAAGTGCCCAACTCGCTTACAATAACCACACCGCCCAACATTATCCTCATAGAGAACTTTTTGGAAAAAATCTTAAACCTGAGACGTACCTGGTTCGAATCTTTCAATATGGACTTCTTCCACTCTAACAGCCAATTTAGAGATATCAATTTCCACAAGAATCCGAGCAAAGTAACCTAGGATGCCTTGCCTTGTAAATTTATCCAAAGACAAAGGTCTACCCACTGCCTTCGCAATTGAAAGAAGCACATTTTTGTGCTAATATTCTAAAGGAAGATCAGGCAGATGAATCCAGACTAACTTTGTAAGGGTTTTCTTTTCATAGATATTAAAATCTGATTTCCAGTGTTGGAATCGGATCACCTGCACCTACCCTCAAAGGTGTCCTCCTCCAAACCGTAGCTTTGTCTCCCTCACACTGGAACTGGAATATCACATATCCCTTTCCCAGAGGATGCATGACCACGCCTTATCTCAAAAAAATCATTTTTTGTGAGCCTCATCTTGCAACGCATCTAGGGAAATTAGACGAAAGTTTACTCGACCAATTAACGTAAAAAAAAAGTTTTGCCTCCTCACTTCATAATCTTGTTAAGGGATGATGATTTGCCAGATGTTGCCTGCCTGAATTGGTTCTGGTAAAGAATCGATTGCAGGCCATGAAGAAACCCCCACAGCCCTTGCGTAAGAATGCTTTAGGGGCTACAACATTTGGCATCCTGCTAGGATCAAGAACGGCTGGACCAGGATCTAGAGCCTCCCTTCCACCGCCATCATCTTCCTCTTCCTCCACCACCAACCTGCCCTCCAAATCGCCAAACACTCTCTCTCCTCCGCTCATGTTTTTTAAAAATCTCATTGGTCGAAAAAGTGCATTCAAAAGAGCATTCGTCACCATAAAGTCATTCTCAAATTTCTTCAGTTCATTCACCAAAAAATTTTATAACCATTCTTCACTAACATCCAAATATTGTAGCCCATCAACTTCAAATATGTTTTCGTCTTAATGCAACCAAAAGAATAATTTGTTCCATCAAATATTAGTCCCTTGTTGTTACTATAACTACTATTACTATCAAAGGTGCCATTTTTCTTAGTCAAACTGACCCGAGCTATTAAAATCATATTTTTCTGGGTAACCTAGTGCGCTTTGATGCCACTTGTGAATCCTAGATGCACTATGAGGGGTGAAGCAGTGGTTCAAAAAAGTTGTTGCAGTCATTAATTGACAACCTAATAATGGAACTTCAGTTTCCAAAATTTCAAATTGTGCAGGGCGATCCCATAATTAACAATCACACAACGATATACCAACCTCACACCACAATTTGGTTGGGTCTACCAGATAGTGTCCTATAATTTGGTTGGTGTAGACACCAAATTTTGTCCCCCCTCAGCAATGATGAATTATAGGTAATGAAGAGACATAAATTTTCTCTTTCGGAAAGAAGTTGAATTGTTGGCACAAATCCAGTCTATCCCAGAACTTGTGATTGGTGAAAATTTAGATAATGCGGGGAAGATGATCGAAAGTGGTCAATAATGCCTTTTACTAAAACGCGACAATCGAGCCTAGCAGGTGCTCGATTCCCATATCATTGGAAAGTATTCTGAAATATGGTCTCATTGATATCTTGTATGAAAAAAACGGATACCCAGGTGTGTCGTAATGCCTACTTGAACTTTGAACCAGTTAAACCAGAAAGAACCAAACCAAACCAAACAAACCCAAACCAAACCAAACCAAACCCTAAACCCTGAACCAAACCAACCAAAACCAAACCAAATCAAACCCTAAACCCTGAACCAAACCAAACCAAACCAACCAAAACCAAACCAAACCCTAAACCCTGAACCAAACCAAACCAACCGAAACCAAACCAAACCCTAAACCCTGAACCAAACCAACCCAAGCCAAACCAAACCCTAAACCTTAAACTAAACCAACCCAAACCAGAACCTGAACCAGACCAAACCCTGAACCAAACCAGAACCTGAACAAGACCAAACCCTGAACCAGACCAAACCCTAATTTAAACCCCAAACCCTAATCAAAACCCTAAACCCTAAACCCTAATTTAAACCCTAAACCCTAATCAAAACCCTAAACCCTAAACCGAACTAGAACCCGAACCTAAACCCAAACCTTAAACCCTACAATCAAACCTTAAAATCAAACCAAAATTAAACTATAAATCAAACCATAATCAAACCAAAATTAAACCTTAAATCAAACCATAATCAAACCTTATAAAAACTTAAATTAAACCCAAAATCAAACTTTAATCAATCCTTAATCAAATTAAAATCAAGCCTTTAATCAAACCAAAATCAAACAATAATTAGACCTTAAAATCAAACCAAATTCAAACTTTAATCAAACCTTAATCAAATTAAAATCAAACCCTTAATCAAACCAAAATCAAACTATAATCAAACCTTAAATCAAACCATAATCAAACCATAATTCAAATTAAAATTAAACCTTAAATTCAAACCATAATTTAAACCTATAATCAAAACCTCAATCAAACCATAATTCAAATTAAAATTAAACCTTGAAATCAAACTTTAAATCAAACCATAATCAAACCTATAGTCAAACCTTAAAATCAAACCATAATCAAACCTTAATCCAACTTTTAATAAAACCTATAATCAAACCATAAATCAAAACATAATCAAACCAAAATCAAATTTTTAAATCAAACCTTGAACTTGAACCAGACCCTATCCAAAACCAAGACTTACCGACTGCTATTGACGAGATAAGGACTCCACCAAAGGCTACTGCCGCCGAGGCTAGGGAGTAGCCCCAGGTCTAGGGGAGTATCTGGATGTGTAAGAGGGTACCATGTACTATTTCAAAGCTCAACAGGGTGAAACGTACCCATTTTCAGGGTGACACGTACACTAACGGGGTGACATGAAGGGGGGTCCGTGTAAACCATTACACAATCCGTGTAAGGGCTTACACGGATTGTGTAAGGGATTACAAATCCGTGTAAGCCCTTACACAGATTTGTGGGGGGCTTACATGGATTTGGCCCCACCTCTCATGGCTTTGGGTGTTTTTATATCCCTACCCTTCGTCCTCTCCTATAAATAGTGACCCATGGGTCACTGTAAAACCCCAGGAAAGAAAACAATGGTAGAAAAAAAAAAAACAAGACAGAAAGCAAACAGAGAGTAAGTTCTAAAAGATAGAGAAAAAAAAAAGAAAGAAAAAGAGGGAAGAATCCTAAGCTAGCTAAAGCTGTCGGAAGCCCAGAGCCCAGGAAGCCCAAAGCCTAGGTTTTCCAGGTCATCCATTTCAGGTTAGTATCAAACCCCTTGTTCAAATTCTTTTCATTTAAAAATAATATTTTAATTATGGTGTGGAAGCTCTGCCTAAAATCCCTGAGGTAATTCGAACCCTAGAAATACGGTGGAAGCTCTGCCCAAAATTCCTGAGCTGATTCCAACCCTAGAAAAATGCAAGGAAGCTCTGCCCAAAATCCTTGAGCGGATTCCAACCCTAGAAAAATGGCATGAAAACTCTGCCCAAAATTCCTGAGCTAATTTTAACCCTAGCAAAATGACATGGAAGCTCTGCTCAAAATTCCTGAGCTGATTCCGACCCTAGAAAAATGGCGCAGAAGCTCTGCCCAAAATTCCCAAGCTAATTCCAACCCTAGAAAAACGGCACGAAAATATCATATAGTCCATCATCTTCTCATCACCCGCATTCTCCCTCACCATCATATCACCCAGCATCATACAGTCCATCATCTTCTTATCACCCACAGCCTCTATCACCTTCATATCACCCAATATCCCATCCTCCATCACCCTCATATCACCCAGCATCATACCTCCCATCATCTTTCTATTACCCACACCCTCCATCACCTTCATATCACCCAACATCCTATCCTTCATCACTTTCGTATCACCTACCATCACTTTCTCCAGCACCTTCATATCACCCAATATCATACCTTCTATCACCTTGCTATTACTTGGCATCACATCCTCCATCTCCATCTTACCATCCAACACCAGACTACTGTGTCCCAACTTGGGATGGATTACCATCACTAGTTATTGCCCCATTTTCCCTGTCTTTGCCGTCATTTCACCCAGAACCTTACTACCTGCCAATTCCATGTAACCCTTATCGTTGTCCACCACCGCTAGAATACTTTCCCATGAACGGATGGATTGAAGAAGGGATCCAACATCAGTGTTCAGAGGCAGAATGGCCGAATGGAACTTCTTGGACTAATATGTTAATGGATCCAGATACTACCATTCACTCCTCTACCAGATCGATGCACTCCTCTACTGGATCGGTGAATCTCATAGATGGGGAAGAAGAGTCCCAGATTGATCCTACAACTCTCATTGTACCAACAATAGAAGATGTCATGCCAGACAGGATCAGGGCAATGGTGGCATTGATTATTGGAGAAATGATCTCAGATGAAATACACCTAATCCATATAGGTGGAGAGAGTGACAGTGATGACAGTGATACTGAAACAGTGAATGCTATTGGAAGAAATGTGCCCGATGTGGATCCAACAGATATCATTCTCCCAATTTTTCCTTCTAATGATGATTTAGAGGAAGAAGAAAATGGGAATGAGTATCACTTAATCCATATAGGTGGAGAGAATGACAATGATCTGAAGAAATTTGTGAGATAGTGAATGCTATTGGAGGAAATGTACCCGATGGGGATCCGACATATATCATTTGCCCAATCTTTCCCTCTAACGATGATTCAGAGGAGGAAGAATACGAGCATGAAGATATAAAAGGTGATCAAGAATCAGGAAATGAAGATCTAGAAGGAGATCTTGTTGAAAAAGATGAAGAAAATGAAGATCTAGAGGAAGAATTTGGTGAAGAAAACGAAGATAATCAAGAGTCAGAAAGTGTATATTTTGAATTTGAGTTTGAAGAGGATAGTGAAGAAGAGAATCCCTCCTGTGACAATGTACTCTGCTTACTGAATCAAATGTATGAAGATATGTTAGTAACTGAGAAAGTATTGAGGAAAGTGGTAGTCTGGCAAGAAACTGTCAAAGAAGTCTTGTGAAAATCTTAAGGTTAATTTCGAGGATGAACCATTTGTCAAATGGCTTATTTTGCATTTGAATAACATTATTCAAATAGTTAAAGCCAGGCTATCGACATTTCGGGGGGTCTTCCAAGTCCACTATCTGCATATGAAGAAAGGATTGAAATACCTATGGTAGACATGATTGGTGATATAAACAAGGAAGATGAGAGTAAATACCCCTATAGTATTCTCATAAAAAAGAGGCCTGAAAAATCCGAGAAAGTGATGACCACTAGAAGTGGAAAAGACTACAAAGCTAAGGGGATAATAGTGGAACAACCAACTATCACGAAGACAGGGCAGTGTAGCAGGCAGCCACAACCTAAGAATCAAGTATTGAGCCAGTTGAAGAAGGTATAGGCCAATGTTTCCATTTGGGGGTTGTTAATGGCATCTCCTGCCCATAGGAAAGTTGTAGTAAAGTCCCTCACTAGTGTACAAGTACCCATAGAGATGGATCCGTCACGATTATCTCAGATTGTGGGAGCCACATATGCTGTTCAGGCATTGATGTTCTCTAATATAGACTTACCTCCAGAAGGTATCAAGCATACTAGAGCTCTGTACATCACGGTGGAATGTAATATATATATATAGTGTCACAGGTCCTTATTGATAATGGATCAGATCTGAATGTTTTACCCTTGAGAGCTACCACATGTATAGGATTTAATCCAGATCAATTCAAACCCTCAGCTCAGATCATTAAGGCTTATGACAACACTAGAAGAAATGTTGTCAGAATTCTCACAACAATGGTGATAATAGGGCCAGCTGAGTTCTGTGTTGAATTCCAAGTGATAGATATCCCAGCTTCCTTCAATATGCTTTTGGGTCTTCCATGGCTTCATAAAGCAGGGGCAGTGTCATCTACTCTACACCAGAAAGTAAAATTTATCTATGATGAGAAGGTAATTACTATTTCTGGAGATCCTCAGTTAGTCAACACATTGGCTAATATTGAAGTTGGAAAAACTCAAAAACAAGAGGTGCGTCTGAGTGTCTTTGAACTAGAAAAGTTTGTGCTTCTATTATGGAAGAGCCAATGAAGAAGAACGTTGTAATATCCTATGAGGGCATGTGGAATACCACTGTTGGTCGAATGATGAAGCAGATGCATGATTTTCCTGGGATGGGATTGGAAAAATACCAGCAAGGAGCCACAAGGTTTCCTGAATTCCCTCACACTGTAGGAATGCGTGGCTTGGGGTTTTCTCAAAAGGAAGAATAAAAGATGTTAGAAGATATAAGGAGGGTCCGAGGTGGAGCAAGAGCCTATCAAGGGTTTGAAAATCAAAAAATTCCTGTAATGGCAAGAAAGGAATCCTCTTGCAAGAAAAGGGTTGCAAATTATCCTACCTTAGAAAGGTACTTTGTAAAGGTAGCAGAAGGTTTTCCCAGTTATAAGGATCTTGACTTTCAACTTAAGAAAGAAGCAAAGAAAGCAGATTTTGAGTTCGAAGTCATCTATCAAGATCAGATTGATTGGATCACTTATGAGCTGAAAGGTCTGCCATTTAAGGAGGATGGTAAAGATAATGGTATCAGTGACCTCTTTGAGATAGATGTGATTACCACAACTGAAGAAAAATCTACAGTTAACCCTGCATCCCTGATTCAATCATCACAAATTCTCAAGTCTCGTCTTACACTGAAAGAAGTTTGGCAGCATTAATTAAGAGCTACCTGGCGTCACAATCTTCCAATCGAAATACGAGCTCACATCTATTCTTGCCTACGGAAGCCAGACCTGGAGGAGCTGAGAAAGGGCCAATATCGCTCATTTTATGGGAGCAGTTCGTATGCTAAAAAGAGAAGAGCTAGAAGGATGACTATCTACCCTTACTGTGCTAGGAGCAACTACAATGGTTACATCAGAGATGGAGGTCAACGGTGTGACTGTGGCAAGGGGATTGCCTCACATAAAAGGCTTGAGAAGTTAGATTTTCTAGAGCGAGGGCTGAATAGCCTGGGGCGAGGGGCATCCCTCAGAAAATTTAGGTTTACAGATCATGAGATTGATCAACTTGTTTTTACCATAAAAAGTGCCAAGAGTAGGCAGACTGAATCTGAACTCTTCTACCAAGAAAAATTGGGGCATCTTCAACTCCATGAAGATGGTGAAAGTAGTGGTGTCAACAAGACCTTTGAGGTAGATGTTATTGCCACTGAAGAGATAGAGGAGGGACCAATGCCATACTTGCTAATTCATCCAGCCCCCGAACCACTGCTCAATTGGACCAGTGTAGGATATAACTTCAAGCTCACTAAGACTCAGGGTCCAATCAGTTCTAAAATCACCACACAGTACACTGAAGATTCTTGTTGTTGTTGAGTCTCCTTTTACTTGTACTTTTTCTGAATTTCCTTCTGTTAATGAAATTTCATGCTTTCAATAAGTTAAGTTTGTAGTCTTTCCAGCAGTCAATGAAAATTCTGATTTCGAGTATGATTTGTCTCTTTCTGATGATGATCTTAACAAAATAACCAATGAATATCATGAATTGTTAAAACAATCTAAAGAAAAAAGAGCTGTACCTATGAGTGAGGACACTCGACTCATTAATTTAGGATCCGATCAATGCCCTAAAGAAATTAAAATTGGTGCAACCCTGAATGAAGAAGAAACCTCACAAATGGCTAGTCTGTTCAAAGAATTTGTTGAGGTTTTCGCTTGGTCCTATGAAGGCATGCCTGGCATTAACCCAAAAAAAGTATAACATCGACTCCCTACGTATCCAGATGCGAGGCCAATCAAACAAAAGGCTAGAAGAATGCGGCCTGAATGGAGTGAAAAGATTAGAGAAGAAGTAATTAAGCAACAGAATGCAGGATTTTTGCAAGTCATAAAGTACCCTCATTGGTTGGCCAATATTGTTCCAGTTCCAAAGAAAGATGGAAAAGTCAGAATGTGTGTAGATTTCAGAGATTTGAATAAAGTCAGTCCTAAAGATAACTTTCTTTTGCTTCATATTGATGTATTGATTGATAGTATGGCAAGACATGCCTTATTGTCATCCATGGATGGGTTTTCAGGATAAAATCAGATCAGCATGCATCCTGAAGATATGGAAATGACTGCTTTGACCACCCCTTGGGGGACCTATGGCTATAAGGTAATGCCATTTGGTCTAAAGAATGTTGGAGCCACCTATCAAAGGGTCGCTACCACTATTTTGCATGATATGATTCACAAGGAAGTAGAATTCTACGTCGATGATATGATTGTCAAATCTATCGACAGATAGGGGCATATCACAACACTAAGGAAGTTTTTTGAAAGAAACAAGAAATTTCAATTACGATTGAACCCTCAGAAGTGTGTGTTCAGAGCAAAGGAAGGAAAGTTGTTAGGCTTTCTTGTAAGTGAAAGAGGTATAGAAGTGGACCCTATCAAGATTAAAGCAATTAGGGACATGCCTGCACCTCAGACTGAGAAGCAAATACGAGGATTCCTTGGTCACATCCAATACATCAGCCGTTTCATATCTCAATTGATCACTATCTGTGAACCAGTGTTCAAATTATTGAAGAAGGATCAGCCCACACGATGGAATTCCCAATGTCAAGAAGCCTTTGACAAAGTCAAGGAATACTTGTTAAATCCACCGGTTCTTATGCCACCAATAAAGGGGAAACCACTTCTGTTATATTTGGCAGTAGGACAATTCTCAATGGGGTCCATGTTAGCTTAGAAAGATATGGTAAAAGGAGTAGAATAGGCTATCTACTATTTGAGCAAGAAATTCTTAGAATATGAAGTTCGATATACATCATTAGAAAAGACTTGCACAACTCTTATTTGGGCAACAAGAAGGTTGCGACACTATATGGTGGCATATCCAATTCATTGATTTCCAGAATGGATCCTATTAAGTATTTTCTCGAAAAGCTTGGACTCACTGGTAGAATGGCAAGGTGGTTGTTATTACTCTCAGAATTTCACATTACATATATCGACTGAAGATGGAAGATCATTAGACGATGCTTTTCCAGATGAGAAAATCATGGTAGTTGAAGAAGGAAACTTTGTGAACACATGGCAATTATATTTTGACGGAGCAGCCAATCAAAGAGGGTATGGGGCAGGAGTGTTATTAATAACACCTGACGAGCTCTATTTACCTTCATCTTTTCGACTTGATTTTCCATGCACCAATAATATTGCTGAATATGAAGCATGTGCAATTGGTCTGGAGATAGCTCTGACAATTGGGGTAAAAAAGATCCAAGTGTTTGGTGATCAGCCATTGTAATCTGCCAAACTCAAGTGAAATGGAAGACCAGAGATGAGAAATTGAAGCCTTATCAAGAATATCTAGAGAAGATCTCTAAACACTTTGAAGAAATCTCTTTCGAATACTACCAGAGAAATAACAATCGGTTCACTGATGCTCTTGTAACATTAGCATCAATGGTTGAGTGTAGTCCTATGGCCCAAGTAAGACATTTTCTGGTTGAAAAAAGGTAAATCCCATCTATCACGGCTCAGTGAATGCCTTTACAACAGATGGAAGATCTTTGTTTGCTCCTATTGTGGACTTCATTAGGGGAGCAAAATATCCTATGGAAGTAACATCAGGGGAAAAGAAGTATCTCAGAAAATTTGCCACCCAATTTACATTACAAGACGATTTGCTGTACAAAAGATCGTTTGATGAAATTCATCTATTGTGTGTGGATGAAGAGCAGGCATAGATAGTAATAGAAGAAATACATCAAGGAATCTGTGGGCCTCATATGAATGCAAGAATGCTAGCTAAGAAAATCCTAAAATTAGGATACTACTGGCACACAATGGAGGCAGACTGCGTAGATTTCATTCGAAAATGCCGCAAATGTCAGATATTTGTCAATATCATACATATTCCACCAATGGAATTGCATTCGCTTAGTTCCTCTTGGCTATTCTCTACATTGGTATTGATGTTATAGGAAAAATTACTCCTAAAGCCTCAAATAGTCATGAGTTCATACTGGTAGCAGTTGATTATTTCACCAAATGGGTGGAAGCATAGTCATATTCAGTCCTCACTGCTGCAAAGGTGGCCAAGTTTATGAAAAAGAACATCATTTGTTGACATGGGATCCCGCAACAACTGATATTTGACCAGGGCACTCATTTTCGAGGGCAAGTAGATAAACTTTACACCAAATTTAGGATCGGACAACATAAATCCACCACTTATCGTCCACAAACAAATGGGGCAGTGGAAGTAGATAAGAATATGAAGGCAATTCTCCAGAAAATGGCAGATACACATAGTGATTGGGTGGATCACTTACCATATGCACTATGGGCATATAGAACGTCGATTCGAACTTCTACAGGGGCAACTCCGTATTTCCTTATATACGGAATGGAAGTTGTGTTGCCAATTGAGATACAAGTGTCCTCTCTTCAAGTCTTCATAGAAAGCAAGCTACCAGAAGGAGAATGGGTACATGCTAAATATGATGAACTCAATCTGTTGGATGAAAAAAGAATGAAAGCCATAGACAATTTGAAAAAGTATCAGTTGAGAATGGCAAGAGCATTCAATAAAAATGTTCGTCCTCATAATATTGAAGTTGGAGATTTGGTTCTAAGAGAACAAAGAGCACCTACACAAGATCTTCGGGGAAAATTTTGACCAAATTGGAGTGGTCCATTCACAGTAAAGAAAGTCTTGTCAGGAAAAGCTGTACTACTCATGGATTTGGATGGAGATGAATTGTCAAGTTTGGTTAATATGGATCAACTGAAAAAATATTATGTTTAAATTCAGGGGAACCACTTGAACTACGTTTGACCTGATTCCTCACAAGGGATACATAGGCAACTCGGCATGTTCAAGTGCGATCTCATCTGTACCAAATTCTTAGAAAAAAAGAAAAGAAAAGAAAATAAAATAAAAGAAAGAAAGAAAGAAAATTTCTTGGGGCATTGATTTAAAAAAAAAAAACAGAAAAAGAGTAGAAAAAAAAAAAACAACAGAAAAAAAAAAAAAAAAAAGAGAAAAGATCCAAAGTTATGTCTCGAGTGTCTAAGAAAGAAAGCAATGCTTTAAGATCATCATTTCACACTTGGCACCTTAATTACTAGACATCTTGTTTTCCCTAGTAATTCGTTTCTCCATCATCCAGGGTCTACAAAAATCGCCACTTGGCATTATCAATCACAAGTCAGATCATTTCCCCTTGTGGTTCTTTTTGTTTCCCTTTCAAATGTAATATCTTATCTTTAGTATACAAGTTGGAATTATGATGAAGAACTTATCGGGCCACGAAATATTTTTCTTTCTATTAGAAATATCTTCTCATTAAACAAAAATATTTGTGAGCTTGTTGCCATGTCCTGTATATGTTTATTTCACTTTTTTTGATCAGGTTGTTTGCTTGTATCATCCAGGAACAAATCAATTATGGCTTTTCCCCATGCAAATACTTTGGATGAGACTCTACGCAGGTGGACTGTGAATATGAATGTGGATGATTCTAGGCTATTGGAAGAAAAAAATCTTCAGGTTCTTAGCCAAATTCGCTGCACGGAATTATGCCATAACTTGTTGAAGGAAGTTCCCAAGCATTGGGATTGTAACCTGCACATGTTCAAATTTGGGTCAGTAGAAATTTGTCCAACTCTAGAAGAATTCAGAGCCTGCTTGCTCTCTCCACCCAAAGGGAAGCTTTTTCGTACTACTCTTTAAGTAGACTACACCAAGGATATCCAAGAATTCTTCGGATGGAACAGAAAAGAAATGAAAAAGTTCATGGTTTTCCAGAAAATAGACATCTTTGAAGTGGCTAAAGCTTTTTCTCGATACAGATATTTGGAGGGAATGGATCAGTGGCGTAGAAGTAATGTCTATCTATTTTGTATGATAGCTCGATACTTGTTGCATTATCCTAGACATGGAGCTGTTCCCGCCATCATCAAAATAGTGTTACAACTTCAAGAAGGTTGCAACATTGTTCCTACAATCCTGGCTGAAACACTTAAAGGGTTGGACCAGATGGTCATTTCTAGGAAATTTGGCACAAATCACTACATGGGATGTCCTGTTGCTTTCCAACTTTGGTTGACTGAGAAGCTACAACTGTTAAGGCCTTTCCAACTTAATAAGCTGGCAGCCATCCAGTACCAGAAAAGGAGGGAAATTTTAGAATTCCATTTAATTGCTAATTGGCAGGAGTACCTACATGAGAAAACTGAAGATAATATCAGATGGACCTGTCAGTGGTCACCAATTGAGAATCCTATTATGAATACCCTATGGTGCAATTATGTTAGGCTGATGGATTTGACTCACACGTCCTTTTATCTACCTACTCATCTGCAGCGGCAATATCAGTTACCTCAAACTGATCCAAGAGAAGTAGTGAACTTTTATCCCCCGGAGAAGCTATCCACTAGTGTAATAGATCTGCTGACAAATTTATGGCAAAGGCAGCTAGTGTAAAGTCTTTTAGAAGAAAAAAGTTCCAAACACATAAGTGAAGATAGTTGAAGATCTGGCTTTTTGGTTTATTTTCATGTGACCATTTTCTGTTTGTTGTAAACCTGAGCTTGGAGTTGAAATAAATTTAGCCTTTTCTATCCACCTTCACATGAATGGTAGGAATAAAAAAGAAAGGAATCGTGCATAACCTAAGAAAAATAATAACATTGTTATAACATAACAAAACACCATCATCCATTGCATCCTTGCATGATATGTACTAACCTATGTTTGTTTAGGTAAAGTGTCATAAGTGTAACTTCAGTGTTTAAGTAACGCGAAAAGAGCGTCATTTCTACAAACAATGCCAAAAAGTGCCAATTACATTTTAAAGATGATATAATAAGAATGTATCATCTCCATGACAGCGCCAGAAAGTGCCAATTCCTTGACCAAAATGCCATTATAAGAATGACATTTCTCTGACAGTACCATAAGTGTAAACTTCAGTGTTTAAGTGACGCGAAAAGAGCGTCATTTTTACAAACAGTGCCAAAAAGTGCCAATTGCATTGTAAAGATGATAAAATGAAAACCATCTCCACAACAGTGCCAGAAAGTACCAATTCCTTGACCAAGATGCCATTATAAGAATGACGTTTCAGTGCCAAGATGCATATGAAAATTCTTTTTCCGCAGCAACACCAGAAAGTACCGATTGCATTGACAGGATGATATAATAAGAGTATCATCTCCACAATAGCGCTAGAAAGTGCCAATTTCAGCCTCATTTTCCATGATAATATTGGAAAATATTAATCTTAGTTTCAATTTTCAGATCAGAAGTATTAAGAAATAATCAGAAGGGCTAAGGTACGTTATAAGAACGATATCCTTACAATTTCTCCAGTAAGTTTGTCTCTCAGGTATGTATTCTCTTCCTCGTCAGAAATTATTGTACTTTGAGATAATTCCCTCATACTTGCATTCTTGGCCAAGTCTAGGACATTTCATGTGTGATCCAGTTCTAGTGGTATAATATACCAATACTCGTCAATTGGATATACTATCATATTAATTTCTTATTTTCATCAAATTTTACCATCAAAATCTAATCGCTCACCTTTTGCATTGCACCTCTGCTATCTCTGAGCAGGATATCGGCAGTATAGGCTCTAAGGTGATAAAATTTTGTTGTTCTTTTCTTTGCCCTTCGGCTGTTGCACAATCTAGGCCAAAGAGGGGCATTCTGTAGACACCAAATTTTGTCCCCCCTCGACAATGATGAATTAAAGGTAATGAAGAGACATATATTTTCTATTTCGAAAAGAAGTTGAATTTTTGACACAAATCCAGTCTATCCCAGAACTTGTGATTGGTGAAAATTTAGATAATGCGGTGAAGATGACCGAAAATGGTCATCAATGCCTTTTGCTAAAACGCGATAATTGAGCCTAGCAGGTGCTCGATTCCCGTATCATTGGAAAGTATTCAGAAATACGGTCTCATTGATATCTTATATGAAAAAAACGGATACCCAAGTGTGCCGTAATGCCTACTTGAACTTTGAACCAGTTAAACTAGAAAGAACCAAACCAAACCAAACCAACCCAAACCAAACCAAACAAACCTAAACCAAATCAAACCCTAAACCCTGAACCAAACCAAACCAAACTAACCCAAACCAACCCAAACCCTAAACCCTGAACCAAACCGAACCAAACCAAACCAACCCAAACCAAACCCTGAACCAGACCAGATCCTAAATCAAACCAGACCCTGAACCAGACCAAACCCTAGACCCTAGACTAGACCCTAGACCATACCAAACCCTAAACCAGACCAGACCCTGAACCAAACCAAACCCTAATTTAAATCCTAAACCCTAATTTAAACCCCAAACCCTAATCAAAACCCTAAACCTTAAACCCAACTAGAACCCGAACCTTAAACCTTACAATCAAACTTTAAAATCAAACCAAAATTAAACTATAAATCAAAATATAATCAAACCAAAATCAAACCTTAAATCAAACCATAATCAAACCTTAAACAAACTTAAATTAAACCCTAAAATCAAACCAAATTCAAACTTTAATCAAACCTTAATCAAATTAAAATCAAACCTTTAATCAAACCTATAATCAAACTATAATTAAACCTTAAAATCAAAGAAAATTCAAACTTTAATCAAACCTTAATCAAATTAAAATCAAACCCTTAATCAAACCTATAATCAAACCAAAATCAAACTATAATCAAACCTTAAATCAAACCATAATCAAACCTTAAATTCAAACCATAATTTAAATTAAAATTAAACCTTAAATTCAAACCATAATTCAAACCTATAATCAAACCCTTAATCAAACCATAATTAAAATTAAAATTAAACCTAAAAATCAATCCTTAAATCAAACCATAATCAAACCTATAGTCAAACCTTAAAATCAAACCATAAATCAAACCGTAAATCAAACCATAATCAAACCTTAATCCAACTTTTAATAAGACCTATAATCAAACCATAAATCAAATCATAATCAAACAAAAATCAAATTTTTAAATCAAACCAAAATCAAAACTTGAACTTAAACCAGACCCTGTCCAAAACCAAGACTTACCGACTGCTATTGACGAGATAAGGACTCCACCAAAGGCTACTGCCGCCTAGGCTAGGGAATAGCCCTAGGTCTAGGGGAGTATCTGGAGGTGTAAGAGGGTACCACGTACTATTTCAAAGCTCAACAGGGTGACACGTACCTATTTTCAGGGTGACACATACACTAACAGGGCAACACGAAGGGGGGGATCCGTGTAAACCCTTACACAATCCGTGTATGGGCTTACACGGATTTGTGGGGGTCTTACATGGATTTGGCCCCCCCTCTCATGGCTTTGGGTGTTTTTACACCCCTACCCTTCCTCCTCTCCTATAAATAGTGACCCATGGGTCATTGTAAAACCCCGAGACAAAAAACAATAGGTAGAAAAAAAACAAGACAGAAAGCAAACAGAGAGTAAGTTCCAAAAGAGAGAGAAAAAAAAAGAGGGAAGAATCCTAAGCTAGCTAAAGTTGCTGGAAGCCCAGAGCCCAGGAAGCCCAAAGCCCAGGTTGTCCAGGTCGTCCATTTCATGTTAGTATCAAACCCCTTGTTTAAATTCTTTTCATTTAAATTCAATATTTTAATTATGGTGTGGAAGCTCTGCCAAAAATCCCTGAGATAATTCCAACCCTAGAAATATGGTGCGGAAGCTCTGGCCAAAATTCCTGAGCTGATTCCAACCCTAGAAAAATGGCACGGAAGCTCTGCCCAAAATCCCTGAGCTGATTCCAACCCTAGAAAAATGGCGCAAAAACTCTGCCCAAAATTCTTGAGCTAATTCCAACCCTAGAAAAACAACACGGAAGCTCTGCCTAAAATTCCCAAGCTAATTCCAACCCTAGAAAAAGGCGCAAAAGCTCTGCCCAAAATTCCTGAGCTGATTCCAACCCTAGAAAAATGGTGCGGAAGCTCTGCCCAAAATTTTTGAGCTAATTCTAACCCTAGAAAAATAGCGTGGAAGCTCTGCTCAAAATCCCTGAGCTGATTCCAACCCTAGAAAAATGGTGCGAGGGCTCTGCGCAAAATCCCTGAGCTGATTCCAACCCTAGAAAAATGGCACGGAAGCTCTACCCAAAATTCTCGACCTAATTCCAACTCTAGAAATATGGCATGGAAGCTCTGCATAAAATTCTTGAGTTAATTCCAACCCTAGGAACCTGGCGCGGATGCCCTGCCCAAATTTTCAGAGTTGATTCCGATTCTAGAAATATAGTATGGAAGTCCTATTCAGTTTCCGAAAACCAGAATCCATAATCACACCTTAGCAAAAAAGCCTTGTCAACTTTCTTACCCAGGTGCCAAAAGTTTTTAATTTGTCCAAGAAAGAGAAAATAAAATTAAATCGTTACCTCTGAGTCAAGGGAAATTATCAGAAAATTCACCATTTTCATCAATCATTATCATGTGAATATTATATTGCAATTTCATTTGCCTCATTTCTATATATATATATATATATATATATATATTTGTTTTACGTATTTATTGCATAAAATAAGGATTTACCGTTGTAGTTTCATGCATTAATTTTAGCATTTGTCCATCAAATGTAGTTTGTTTCATCATTTTATATGTTATCGCATGTGTTTCTCACATAAAATAACAATCATGATTTTCCTGTCATAGAGCATAGCACGTATATGTAGGTAAAATAGCTGCATTTTTCATTATTTTATGTAAATTTTATTATTTCATGTAGAATTCTTTCAAGCCATTTCATATATATATATATATATATATATATATGTTTGTATTATTTCTTGTAAGAGAACTGTGCTAGCTTAGACTGTTAAAATTCTCGGGGGAGAATATTCGAAATCCAAGCTTCTAGTAGAAAGACCGGGAATTCCAGGCTAGGTGGGTGCCTAACACCTTCCCACACTCGTAACCTGATATGAACCCCTATCTCTAGAACAGACCAAGGTATGAAGTCAAATTAGGGGATTCCTTCCTTTCGCAGGGAACCAACCCCCTATTCGAGCTCGATCCCTCGATCAAAATTGGGCTCCACCATAGGGTTCTAGGCTCTGAATCCTAGATGGCGACTCGAAAAATCATGCATTCCCCATACCCCTAATAGTCACCAGACCATGCTTTGAAGGCCATTCAATCCAAGGCAGGTCAAAGGTGAGAAGGAAGGATAGGAGAGAAAAGAGAGAAAAAGACCAAAAAATATATTTTCCCTTACAGTTGGGTCTACCAGATAGTGTCCTCCCACTCTGCACAGCATGCACTTCAAATATTTGTTGAAAATAAATGTGAAACAATGGCACCAGATTTACGTGGTTTGACCAAATTACCTACATCCATGAAGGAATACAGGATAGGGTTTTGTATTTGTCTAATACATTACTCAAGTTTCAATCGCTACAATGACTTAGGAAGACCAATGCATGCTTCAGTTCGTGCTACAATAAGAACGTGGGCAGTAACTCCAATCCCTAGAAAAGTACCCACTTACCAGGTTTATAAAATTTAAATATAGATATTCAAATCACACCAATCACATCAACTCAAGGTTTCTCAATAGGAAACGATAACACCGAATAAAATATAGGGATTTGAAACTATGTATTACCTCTTCCTGAGTAATACCACGACCATCCTATTGTATAGAGTCTCTGACATAGCATGCACCCACTCCAATGATCAACACTGCACAATAAATTGACCTTCAATAGTTGTTCATACACAATGCTCTCTGAACGAAATAAAGAAAAAAATAAAAAATAAATAAAAAAAATAAAGTTTTCTTTGTACAATGACCAAGTAGAAGATGTTAAATAGTTCTTCATTAATGAGCCGTTTTTTTTTTTGGTAGTCATTAATAATACATCAGTTTCAAGGTGTTTAACTCTCATAAATGTTCCAAAAAATGATGGATCTGTTTTTGTGGACTAAGATAATGAGAAATGTTGACATCTCTAAGTCCCCGAATACCCACACCTACTTCTTGTTTAGGCTAGCAAACAAACTCTCGTGAATTTAGATATGCTTCACATGTACGATCATCTGATTGTACATGTGAGGATTCAACACATTTCTCACTTTCTATCATTACAAGAGTAAAGAGGGGTATATTTGAAAGCAAAAAAGAAAGATGTTGGATCCTAACATGTAGGGCCGTACTTGGAGCAGATCCAAATTCAACTCCCATCTAACTATAACAACTTTAGACTTCTCCAAAACAAATGAAATTCTTCATTCATCTTTCCATCATATTTAATTGATAAGAAGGCCACCAATAAATAGAAAGACTATGAAATAGAGTGCTGAAAATCATAGACTTAACCAACTAAATCCTTCCGGCTTGAGATATGAGCCTGTCCTTACATCCCGATAATCTTACCTTCAATTTTTCAACTAGAGGAAGGATCTTAGAAAAAAAAACTAAAGGATCTTGTTAACTCATTTGTTAAAGATGTCAGCTCCCAAATAACTGGTAGGAAACCTACAAAGCTCTTTTAACTCAAACTTTCTTGAACCTGAAATTTTCCCGAAGAACATCTTACTTTTCATTTGTATGCTGTGTGTTGTAGTGCACAAACCCACATGAAAGCACAAACTCAAAAGTGAAATCCAATGATAAACAAAAGATGAAGCCTGCGCCACTGGTTTTGAATAATAAAGTACATTCAGATATTATTGGGTCTTGAAGTGAGGATACAAAGACACATAAAAAAGGAACTCAAATACATATAGCTAATAGGGCATGAATATGATAAGGACCATCAGGGAATGATCCTAACTAGTCACTAATGTTTAATTTGCTTCACCATTTTATTGGAGATAAGCCTTCTTCTCTTCTTCGTTCATAAAAGATATGATGGGGAAGGACTTGCCGACTCCCATGGATGACTTGAAGGAGATCTTGTTTCCATCAATGTACATTTCCGCAATAGGAACCCACAGCATCATCTGCTTAGCCTTGCAACCAGTCATCTTCTTCATCCTCCCCTTCTCCACATACGCCGTGGTCTCGGCGGCGTAGCTGTTCTTGGTGTTGGTAGCCACATTGAAATGCTCATAGGCGGCCTTGCATTTCCACCACACAAAACCTGTGGCTCTCACCCTCCCACATTCCACCAGCTCTCCGGTGGGAAGTACACCACTAGGAAATCCAAGCTCTTTCATCAGCTCCACCGAAAATCGCTTACAAGCTTCCTTTCCTCGTACAATTTCAGCTCCTGCTCTTTCATCAGTAGCCATGTTTGATCAATTGATGGATAGAAGGTTGAGGAATGGAGGAACTCTTGCTCTTAAATGTTTACTGATGTTAAAGAGTAATGTTGTTTGTGATGAAGTTTGAGAACGAAATGCATTGGTATTTATGGAGCCTCTGCTTTCAATTATCTTTGACTTGGAATAAGTATTTAATTGTATAGGCCAATTTTGACCGCCCACATATTGATGATTTCCAATGTTACTTGACATTTTCTTCCTTGGAATTGGTATTTCACTCGTCTAATGTCAATGTTGCTAGCTCTGATATGATAATCTATCAAGGTATGTCTAGTGGTATCTTCATAAATAGGGTTGCCAACTGAGACCCGGTCACCTGTTCATATAATTGTTCGATTCAACTCGGAATAAAGTTCATACCCAAAAAAAAAAAAAAAAATTCTCAACTACTGATTTTTTGGATGTCCAAGATTAAACACTAACTATACTCAAAAATCCTTAATTTTATTTAAGCAATGGGCTTACATAAAAACAATTAGAAGTAACTCATAGGCTTGGGATGACCAATTATATAAATATTTTATAGGAAAAATTACCTAGATCCACTAGATAAGATAATTTATTACAAGATAAGAAGGTCTTAAGTTTATTTTACATTCATTAGTTTCAAGTTTAAAAATATTTACTTAATCCTCGAAGTTAATTATTGTTCATGGAACCCCAAGAAAAAGTAAAAGTAAATTTCTTAAAATAATCCTAATTTTACTTAACCTGCATAATTGTTGAGGTAGAATCACAATAATTGCGTCTCGAAAACTCTCACTCTGATAGTCTGATTTCTCCGATCAAATCTTCCAAATCCCAATCCGTGGAAAGAAGGACATGTTCCATAGCCTTTAGATAGCCAACATCTCATCAGAATGCATCCAAAAATTAAGAGGTGGGACCAGCTTTCTTCTAATTATTAACACCATCTCACTGTCACCTATAGAGAGGTATCTATCGCCCGCTTACCTCATCGGCGCATGTTAGTCATATGTTACAGGAATAGGGGTGGAGCTCTGAGGGCGGGGACTGGACACCGAAACAAAAGAATCTCCGCCAATGAGATCTTTTATGTTCGTTATGAAAACTTAATCATTCGTACTTTGGACACGTGTGATGAGACAACTAAGAGTAAACATTGGTTCTCTATTCTGCTTCTCAATGTGTCCTCACTCTTCACTACTCTTCATTTCTTCCATTTGTTTATTTTCTTCGGCCTTAATTTTTGTGAAATGTAAAACCATGGATTTCTGCAACTCGAGCTTCAAATGCGTTCTTCCTAATCGATTAGTATTCACTTTCTTTTGATTTGTTACTCAATCTTTATTTCCTTGGATTGGGATTTAGAAAATTCGATTGGAGAAATCAGACTATCAAAGGGAGAGTTTTCGAGACACAATTAATGTGATTCCACCAAAGCAATTATGCACGTTAAACAGGATTAGGTTTGTTTTAAGAAATTTGTTTTTCCTTTTTTTTTTTGGTTCCATGAACAATAATTAACTTTGTGAATTAAGTAAATATTTTTAAAGGGAAAAGGACAGGCATGCTAGCAAGATACTCAGGTATCAGGTATGCTAGAAAGCCTTGACCGTTGGATTAGAAGGACCAAATCTACACTATTGATTTTATAATTGTATATAGAAATAGGGAAAAGGACAGGTATGCTAGCAGGATACCCTGGTATCAAGAATGCTAGTTTATATGGATCATTGGATTAGAAGGGCCAAATCTACATCGTTAGGTACTTGTTGTCTTATCTAACCTACCCAGCCCCGATGCTCTACCGTCACTCTTCTTCTCCCTCATTATTTCTGACGATCATACCTTTCCGCTTCCTCTCTGTCCCCGATGCCGTTTCCCTTCCAAGAAATTCCTCGATCCACGTGCTACCTCTCTCTCTCTCTCTCTCTCTCTCTCTCTCTCCGCCAGAGAGGAAGGGATCAAATGGTTTGAGGTGGGAAAATCGGATAATATGCTGTTGTTAGTTGTTGGATTCGGTGTTCTGATTAGAATATCAGTTACAGATGAGCCCGCAACTGAAGCAGATATATGGAGAAATTCCTTGTTGGGCGATCGCCATTAGATTTCCACTGTCGGTGCACTTATATGCCATTCTCTGGCAATATCGCCGACAAACACCAGAAACTATAGGGAACTGGGGGGAGAACATAATTACACAGTGGATTCTCCACAAACGAATGAGAACATAATCCTTCATTGATTACACAGTGGATTCTCCAAAAACGAATGCTTTCTCGCATTCAATTTCATTGATTTGTCCGTCATTGTTGACGTCTCATATTCAAACGGTTCTGATGTTTCCTCATCTGTTACGATTTCGATTTCTTTGGATGTTTTAGCTGACACCTCCATTTTCTTTTGTGGGTTTTCTGTTGAAGCTTTCTTTTCACCGCAAGGACGAGCATCTGTAAGTCTTGTAAAACCAACCAAATTTTTTTTTGGATTTGAAACTCTTAAGAGTGACATTTTAATGAGACTGATAAGAAAGGGTTACCGAAAGGAACATATTAGATTTTAGATCCTTTGAGAACGTATTCGTTATTAGATATTGGAGTAATGAGGTCATCGTCCATTAAATTTGGGCAGGCAACTTTTTTTGTACCTCCTGCGATTAATTACTTTGCAAGTATGAACAGAGAACTCTAGAAGCTACTAGGTTTTCTAACCTTTTGTAAGACCAGGAAAATGAATCAGGCATATCTTTCTTTGTAAATCCGAGAGCCATTTCTTCACATCTTTAGACAATAATAACCAACAGATCGAAGAGAATCAATAGGAAGACAGAAGAGGTGAAGAAATACCTCATAGGTGAACGCCATTTAGATTGAAATGGCGCCAGAGACCGAGAGAAACGGAAACGTTTGATCGCTGGAAATAATGAGGGAGAAGAAGAGTGACGGTAGAGCGTCAAGGCTGGGTAGGTTAGGTAAGACAACAAGTACCAATGGTGCAGATTTGGCCCTTCTAATCCAACGGTCAAGGCTTGCTAGCATACCTGATACCTGGGTACAGCATGCCTATCCCTCCCCCATAGAAATATGTACATTAAAATTCCTCACATATGACCTGCAAAAATACACCTGCGAGTTTTGACAAAAGACACTGTGATGCTCCCTGACTCTCTTTCTTTTTATCGCTCTCCCTTTTCAAACCCTCCTTTCTCTCTTCGCCTCTGTTCAACAGCATCCGAATCTGAAGGTGATCTGAAACTAATAAGATCATGGCAACCACTACAGGTTCTTCTTCAAGGAAATCTGAAATTGATAGGATCATAGCTGCTTCGAATCCGATCCCATTTATGGCATCGGTTCTGTCTTCTTCTGTCTACTATGGGGGTGGAGGGCTGTCTTTCTTGGCAATGCTTCAACCTTTCAATCCCACATGAATGTCGGTGGTGGGGATTTTGGGGTTTCCAATTTGACTCTGCTACTGGGATTCAGTCTCCCTCCTATCACCCCTCAACAACAACAACCCAATAAGTATTCAAGATGGGCAATAGAGAGATGAAGCCCTTACTAGTTTTTCCTCCAGAGGAGAACCTAAGGCCTTCTAGTGGTGGTAGGTTATTGGCGGTAGAGGGTCTATCGGATCGTTTCTCTTTCCTGTAACCACCTCTATGGTAGAGGGTCTTTTCTCCCTATTCTTTCTTCCTCCTCTATTCCTCTCTCTCTTCTTCGTCTCTCAGTCTCTTTGCCAGCAAGTACCCACATATGAAGGGAAAGGATTTCAGTTTTGGCCCGAAATCTGACCCATTACACCGATGAGGGACCAAAAACACCGCTGGATCTGAATTTGAAAGTGATGCTGCAAATGTATTTTAATTTCCTAACAAAAATAGTACAGTATGATTCAAAGTTTACCAGTGCATTTTAGCAGATTCTGATCACTTTCCCCTATAAAGTTATATGCACATCCAATGATTGAAATTATATTAATTAAATCCAACGGTACTCAACTCGCTAGCATACTTGATACCTGGGTATCCTGCTAGCATTCCTATCCCTCTCCCATTTTTAAACTTGAAACTAATGAATATAAAATAAACTTTAGACCTTCTTATCTTGTAATAAATTATCTTATCTATTGGATCTAGGTAATTTCCCCTAATTTATAAGGTTTGAATGTTGTGCAGAAAAATGTGATACATGAAAAAGACCTTGGTGTAGTATATCAGAAAAAATTTTGGGTAGAGCTTAATTGAGTTTTATCAAGTTTTATACCTCTATGGAAATTATGGGTTGAGTGTGACTCGGTGGCCGTGGTTCTGCTTATTTCTCTATGGAAAGTCTCGTGGTATGTGTTTTAGAGGTGGATGAGCTTAGGCCCGTACCTGCAATCCATAACCTGGAAGATTGCTCATTGCCTATGTGAAGCTAACCCAGTGGCTGATTTCCTTGCAAAGTCTGCTGCAAAATTTGAAGAGTCTTCTCCTGTAGTTTCCTGGCCCGCACTTGTTGCCATGGAGTTAGATGTTGATAGGCACAATCTGCCTAGATACCGTTTTAAATAATGGTGTTTTGTTGCTTTGTTTATTTTTTGGTTTGGCTGGGTTTTAGCTTTGATTTCTTATCTGCTGATGGCAATGCCGAAGGTGGATTAGTCTTCAACTAATTCCATACAGCTTGTTCATTTTCCATGTACATTCTTTCTTTCTTTTCCCTTCATTTTTAATACATATGATCTTCTAGAAAAAAAAAAAGCTTTGGGGGTTCTCTGAAAGTAGGGTTCTACCATAAACATGGGAGCTGACATCTTTAACAAACAAGTTAACAAGATCCTTCCTCTAGTTTTTTTTTTTTTTGGATGATAAAGATCCTTCCTTTAGTTGATAAATTTAAGGTAAGATTCTCGCGATGTAAGGACAGGCTCATATCTCAAGCCAAAAGGATTTAGTTGGTTAAGTCTATGATTTCTAACACTATTTCATAGTCTTTCTATTTATTGGTGGCCTTCTTACTAACTGAGTGATGGAAAGATAGATGAGGAAATTCGTTTGTTCTGGAGAAGTCTAAAGTTATTATAGCTAGATGGGAGTTGAATTTGGATCCGCTCCAAGTACAGCCTTACATGTTTCTCTTTTGCTTCCAAGTATATCCCTCTTTACTCTTGTAATGGTAGAAATTGAGATAGATGTTGAATCTTTACATGTACAATCAGATGATTGTATGTGAAGCACACAAATTCTAGCCTAAACAGGACATATTCGGTGATTTCGAGATGTCATTATTGCTCATTATGTTGGCTCACAAAAAGAGATTCATCGTTTTTCGGAACCAAGTGTTGAATCGAAGCATCAATTGGTGTTCCTGAGCCTTTGTAGTGACTGAAACTTGAGTAGTGTATTGGGAAAATATGAAACCCTATATGGATATTCCTATGAGGATATACACACTTTGGCCAAACCAAGTGCATCAAGTTGCATCTCTAGTTTATTCGTAGGGGTGGGGAGAGAGAAAGGGAGGGTAGGGAGAGCCAGAGAGAAAGCGGGGAGAGAGAGAGAACGTAATTTTTTTGATATTAATTTCTAGGTCGTTTCTTAGTTTGATCCCATAAAGTGGATTAGTAAAGGGTATAATCTCTTGATTTAGGCTAATACAAGCAATTGGAATTGCAATCAGATAGGAATTGGTGATGATCGATTCTATTACCCTTTTTTTTTTTTTTTGGGGTAGTTCAAGTTTAAGGGCCTATTGGTCATTACATAGTTAGACTCACATAGGGTCAAGTACAAACCCCACAAATGAGTCAACAGGGGTCCATGGCCACACTTCTTAGATAGCAAGGAAGTCGGTACAAACCAAGCACCCATGCACTTAAGAGGAATTAATCAAGTGACCAACCCTCAGGCATTAATTCCACTGAGCACTGGAAATCTCTAGGGCAAGGCCTATGTGTGCAATTCTATTCCGATTTAGTTCCCTTAAACCATGATTTGTTAATACATCGAAAATATCACATTACATACAAATGCTTTTCTAAGTGGAATGTCATCAAACCAATCCTCGGGATGAATAATTATGGTATGAATGATTTTTTCTTCTTAATATAAAAGAGCGTCGGTCATTCCAGATTCAGCAATAGAATCCTGCACTCTTTTTAAATTTGACGTAGCCTTATCCACCTCCTCATTTAGATTAGGGAAAGCCCCTTTTGCCCAGACCTTGACAGCTAGTTTTACAAATTTCAACTTTTGGGCTAGTCTAGAAATCGGATTTCCTCTAACAGACTGGGACCAAACATTCTCCACTATCGGGAGAAAACCGTTGTTCTCCATCCAGAAGCTATGGAAGCGAAATGGGATGTTGGGGGGCTTTGGAACAGCAGAAGACTGAATCAAAAAAGGAGAGTGATCCGACGCAGAGCATGTGAGAACCCGTTGGGAAACATTCTTGAACTCATCAATCCATTGCTCATTATAAAAACTCCGATCCAAGATCGCCAGAACATTACCCCTTTTACGGTTATTCGACCAAGTGTATTTTTTCCCTTGAGAGGGGCAGGGAATGAGCATACACGTATCAACCATAGCCTGGAACTCCGCTGCCGACCCCAAATTAAAATTACCCAGCCCTCTTTTCTCATGAGACATTAGAGTAGCATTAAAGTCGCCAATAACTACCCATGGAGAAGAAGTAGTAGAAACCAAAGCAAGATCAGACCAAAGAGATCTATGCTCAATTTTGAAACAACTGGCATGAATAACAGACATGAGAACTCTTTTACCCATCCAATCAATTTCTACAGTGAGTTGTTGGTCTGACATTGAAACCAGGGAAGGACGAGCCATACCTCGCTTCCAGATAACCCAAATATTGGGCACCCTATCCTGGCGATTATTGGGAATCACCTTAGCCGCATAACCCAATTTATCAAAAAATAATGAAGGAAAACTACTGACCTCAACCATCGGTTCAGCCACACATAAAATCTCTGGCGAAGATTCTCTGAGAAGATATTTCAAAGCCCTCCTACCAGCCTCATTTTGGACACCCCGAATGTTCCAGAACAGAACACGCATGGTTAACAATTTTTGTGACCACCTTTGTCAAGATTTGAAGCCTGACCGCTCTGCTTTTTCTTTCTTCCCCTTTTTTCTCCCACTTCTGTGCCTTTCTCGAGACCAGCCATTGCATCATCCACCACTGCAACTCCCAACATCGCCGCTTCCCTCCTACTCACTGGAGCTCGAACAGAGGGATGAGGGTCCCTATTGGAGGAAGATCGGCCTCCCCTACCTACCAAAGTCCCATGACTAGAGCCTAAGGCCATTCCCATTCTCTTGGGACGTGAGGAAAGACACATAGGGTCCATGGGGAGAGCATGCGTCACATCCTCTTGGTTCTATTTTTGCATTCTTTTAGAGACAGGCGGGTTCTCATTCTGGTTCAATTCACCATCCTCCTCATCATCTTGGTCTGAGAGAGACCCATATTCTGAGCCGGTCTCAGAGCTAGACCGGTCCACATCATGCTAACTCACATCATTGTTCATATCCACATCCTCTTGCGCCAATCCATTCTTTACTAAATTGGGGAGATTTGAATTGGTAGAGTCCAAATCACTTTGAATCTCTCCTTCTTCCATATTAGGAAATTGGGGAGAGTTATTCACAGAAAGAGTGATACCATTCTCACGCTCTCCATTATGAGGAGATTGCTGAGAATGCTCTTGTCGATTTCCTTCCAAAATAGGGGAAAGCCGACCCACCGAGTTGGCCCTGGTTGAGTCAACTCCGTCTTCTTCAACGTATACCGCCCCTGGAACCTCAACTAATTTCTCCGCCGCACACTGCTTTTCATCATCCAATTTCTTCAGCCTACATTTGGAAATCAAATGGCATACTCGCTTGCAATGGCCACAACGTTCCACATTATCCTCATATACAACCTTTTGACAAAAACAGTACACCTGAGAGGTGCCTGGTTCCAATCTTTCGACCTGGACTTCCTCCACCCGCACTGCCAAGTCAGAGATGTCAATCTCCACCAGCACCCTCGCAAAATAGGCAAGAAGGCCTTGTCTTGTTCAACTGTCTAAGGCAACAGGGCGCCCTACCGCCTTTGCAATAGACAATAGTACATTTTCGTGCCAATATTCGAGCGGAAGATATGGAAAACGTTTCCATACAAGTTTTGTAAAGGATTGCTTCTCATGACTATTGAAATCAGGCTTCCAATGTTGAAATCGAATAACCTGATCACCAACCCTAAGGGGTCATCTTCGCCACACTGCTGCCTTGTCGCCCTCGCATTGAAACTGAAAGATAACATATCCTTTTCCCAACGGATGCATTAGCACCCCTTGACTTAGGTTCCATTTTTCCCGAGCCTCCCCTCTCAAGGCATCCAAAGAAATCAACCGAAAGTTAACCCTTCTGATTAAGGCAAAACGGAAGTTTTGTCTCTTCGATTCATAGTCTCTCTGAGGGATCACTACTCATCGTTTACTCCCTACTTGAATCGGCCCTGGAAGAGTATCAATGGCAGGCCAAGTCGAAACACCCAAAGCTTTTGCATATGAATGTCGCTGGCCTGCACCCTCGTGCCTTTCATCCTGTGGAGGACCTTCTGGACCACGATCCAGAGATTCCCGAGCACCTCCATCATCATCCCCCAAAGCTCTTTTAACTGTAACTTTCTTGAACCTGAAATTTCCACTAAGAACATCTAACTTTTCATTTGTATGTTGAGTTGGAGTGCACAAACCCACATGAATGCACAAACTCAAAAGTGAAATCCAATGACAAACAAAAGATGAAGCCTGGGCCACTTGTTTTAAATAATAAAGTACATTCAGATATTATTGGGTCCTGAAGTGAAGATTCAAGGATACAAAGACACATAAAAAAGGAACTCAAATACATATAGCTAATAGGGTATGAATATGATACGGACCATCAGGGAATGATCCTAACTAGTCACTAATGTTTAGTTTGCTTCACCATTTTATTGGAGATAAGCCTTCTTCTCTTCTTCGTTCATAAAAGACATGATGGGGAAGGACTTGCCGACTCCCATGGATGACTTGAAGGAGATCTTGTTGCCGTCAATGTACATTTCCGCAATTGGAACCCACAGCATCATCTGCTTAGCCTTGCAACCAGTCATCTTCTTCATCCTCCCCTTCTCCACATACGCTGTGGTCTCGGCGGCGTAGCTATTCTTGGTGTTGGTCGCCACATTGAAATGCTCATAGGCAGCCTTGCATTTCCACCACACAAAACCCGTGGCTCTCACCCTCCCGCATTCCACCAGCTCTCCGGTGGGAAGGACACCACTAGGAAATCCAAGCTCTTTCATTAGCTCCACCGAAAATCGCTCACAAGCTTCCTTTCCTGTTACAATTTCAGCTCCTGCTCTTTCATCAGTAGCCATGTTGGATCAATTGATGGATAGAAGGTTGAGGATTGGAGGAACTCTTGCTCTTAACTGTTAATTGATGTTAAAGAGTAAGGTTGTTTGTGATGAAGTTTGTGAACGAAATGCATTGGTATTTAAAGAGACTCTGCTTTCAATGATCTTTGACTTGTAATAAGTATTTAATTGTATAGGCCAATTTTGACCGCCTACATATTGATGATTTCCAATGTTGGACTTTGACATTTTCTATCTTGGAATGGGTATTTCGCTCGTTTAATTAATTTTAATATTGATAGCTAGCTCTGATACAATATTCTATCAAGGTATGTATAATGGGATAATAATTAATAGGGTTGCCAATAGAGACCTGGTCATAATTGTTCTATTCAACTCGGAAATATATATATATATATATATATTTATATATTTATATATTTATTTATATATATCAACTACTGATTTTGTGGATGTCCAAGATTAAACACTAACTATATTCGAAAATTTCGGGAGGCGCTTAAGTGAGTTAAGTCAAGTTTTATAACTCTATCATAGTATATGATATTTTTTTCCAAATAAGTCTTTATTTTCTATGATGATATATATTTTATATTATGAAAAGAAATCATTCATACCATAATTATTCATCTGGAGGACTGGTTTGATGATATTCCACTTAGGAGAGCATTTGTATGTAACGCTGATATCTTCAATGTATTAGCAAATCATTGTTTAAGGGAACTAAATTGGAACAGAATTTTGCACACCATCTAGGCCTTGGCGTGGAGGCTTGCAGTGTTCAGTGGAGTTAATGCTTGAGGGTTGGCCACTTGATCAACTCCTCTTAAGCGCACAGGTGCTTGGTTTGCACCAACTTCATTGCTTTCTAAGAAGTGTGGCCGTGGGCCCCAGTTGACTCCTTTGTGGGTCTCTCTACTTGGTCCCTATGTGGGCCTAACTATGTATGACCAATAAGCCCTTGAACTTGAACTAAAAAAAAAAAAATTTCGGAACATAATCGATTATCACCAGTTGCTTATATTAGCCTGAATCAAGAGATTATACCCCTTAGCGATCCACTTTATTGGATCAATTTAAGAAACGACCTAAAAATTAATATTAAAATAATTACCTTCTCCTCCCCTTCCCCCCTTCTCTCTAGCTCTCCCTCCCCTCCCTTTTCAGCTCCCTTTCTATACCCTACCCCTACAACTCCCTTTCTCTCTCACCACCCCTGCGAACAGACTAGAGATGCAACTTGATGCACTTGGTTTGGCAAAAGTGCCTATATCTACGGAGGACTACCATATAAGGTTTCATATTTCTCCAATACACTACTTAAGTATTAATTACTACAAAGACCCAGGAACACCAATAGATGCTTCAGTTCATGCTACAACAAGAAACGAGGGTAGAAACCCCAATCCCTAGACAAATGCTTCACTTGCTAGGTTTACAGAATTTAAATATAAATATTTAAATCCCACCCATTACACCAAGTTGAAGTTTCTCAATAGGAAATGACAACCTAAAATAAAAAAATAGGGATTTGGAATTACCTATTATCTCTCCTTGAGTAATATTGCGATAACCTTGATGTTTAAAGTCTTTGAGACAGCATACACGTACTGCTATGCTCAACACTACTCCACAAATTGACCTTCAATAATTTTTCGTGCACATCCAAGTAGTACTCTCTAGAGCGTGTAGCAAAAAACAACTCACAAATCATAGTCAAGATCTTTGTTAGTTAATTAGCGTTTAAAACGCCGTCCCGTTTTTTTGCCGTTTTAAACGCCGTTTGCCAAATTTTTCACAGAAAATCGGTAAAAGCGGACAGGCATTTGAAGTTTTAAGCGATCCGCTTTTTGAAAGTAAAAAAACGGATATTAAAAATGGATACGCGTTTAAAACTTCAAATGAATATTATCTATATTTGTTTTTATTGTTATCTAGGTATTTAGAGAATTATTATGCCAATTTATGTCTATATATTGCCCTTTTTTTGATACCGTATTATTTAAATATAAACGTTTAAAACACGTATTGTCTGTTTTTTATTTTTTCCTAATTTTTTCGTATTTGATCGTATTTTTGACCGTCTCGTTCATGTTTTGATCCGTTTAAAACATGCTCGTACCGAACAATATTTTTTTGCCATCCCCATTTTAACTAACAGAGGTCCAGATGACCAAAATATGGTCTTCGAAAGTTAGAAAGTCTAAATAGGCATGTGGAGGGGCAAATCTATAATAAACAAGATATTCTCATAACATACGTTCTGTAACAAGGCGGCGGCATGATTTTCCACGTGCACTGAAATAGGGTCTATGAGTGCCTTGAATCTATGTAGCGCAGCCATACCGACGACGAAGCACCGCAACGATAGACAATTACAGGGGAGAATCTCTTACGTTAGTGAGATCGCATGGACGCATGCTTCTTTCAGAGTCACAAAAATGGAATTTGGTGATGTGGACTAATCTCGGCCATCTGAATATTGATACACTACATGCGATTGTACCAAAACTTGGTACGCCTGACCTCCTAGAAAGCCCAAGAAGCAATCTTCACTATAACTTTCCCATTTTAACGAATTTTACGTGGATTCCAATGTCAGGAGAGAGAATAAAGCTTAAGGCAAGGGAAGCTACTGTTTCCATTAGTTTCTACATAAAAAACTGGCAGAGAGCACTTCAACCTCGTCCATACCACGAGTTGATGAAACTCATTTTTATGTAGGACTCTTAGCCCAGTTCAGTATTAAGTCTTCAAAAAATAGATTTGAAGTGGGCCGCACTGCTCGGTTCTATCAAAACATAACTTTTAATGTACAAGGCCTTGACCTACTACTACAAACCTTTGCCAAATTATTTGCAAGCACCTAATACATTGGAAAGAAAAAAGGTGTTTCACATATTCGGGTGCCTTTGTAACCCTAAAAATTGACCAAAATGACCTTGACACTCTGTATATGATAATATGACAATTCTGGCTCTTCCAACTCACCAGTAGCTATTGCCTCAACACCAATATGATCAAATATGTTGCCAAAAATGATAAATTAACCCCAGAAACCTATAGTTGCCCAACAATCTTTCCCTTTGGAATTGTTGGCGACCCACTTTCATATAACATTGTGAGGTGAAACACTGATCCATACATACCAATCACGAACTGTATTTTTCTCCCCCTTTGACCAAAAATACAAACAGTGACTTCCCCTGTATGGCATCTCCCCTTATGCCCATGCATACACTCTCCTACACCGGTACCGTCTGCTGTGCCTGTGGAGGGTAAACTCCAAGTTTGTCTCCCAACCTGCCAAATATATCCTTCAGGAGTGGTTTCGTGAATATTTCAGCCACTTGGTCCTTAGTAGGAGCAAACTCAAGCCTCACCTCATTGGTGAGCCTTCTTCTTCAACTTGAATGTGGCGCTTGTATGTTTTCCCTTTTAGCATGGTGCACATGCATGCTTCCATGGAGATTGGATCTTGGGTAAGTCTCCAACTACATTCTTTTTTCTTAGCTTGGCTAGGTTTTTAAAATTGATGTGCCTCCATTCTCCTATGCCATAGCCAGGTTCCATCTTCCTGATTGATCATGTATTTGTCTTCAACACTCTCTGAAAGAACGTATAAATTTCATTGTTCTGGAACTATGAGCCACTATCTTCCCATTCTTGGTCTTCTTAATTACACAATCTTTCTTAGTAAATGCAACTTCCTTGCTTGGTCACATATCTGAATAACACTAAGAAGGTTATGTTTCAGCCCATGCATATAGAATATATTGTTAGATTTGATTTTTCCTTGGTCCAAGTTAACTATCTCTCTACCTTCATTCTTGGCCCCATCATTGTTCCCAAATCTACATAAAATACATTGTTACAAACCCTTTTTTTTTTTTTTTTTATAAGTTGTTCTTTGATGCATGAGGGTCTTTCAAAGTGTCTTATGCCACCACAGATAAAACATTTCAAGGGAAGTTTTCCTATATATTTACTTTTGCTACTGGTTAAACTTTTAAAAGTGTAACCGCAAGTGTACGGATCAGTGTAGCTAACGGGTCGAACACAAGGAGAGCAACCACTTTATTTTAGGCTTCTTCTAGTAATGCAAAAGTGCATAGATTCATTATGGTAATCTAATTCTAACTATCAAACTAACACAAATGCATCTAAAAGCGACCTAAGCATTCACATCTAGAAATTTAAATACTCAAACCACGTAATTAAAAAGAAAATAAATGAAAATAAAAGTGCTGAAATAAAAAGTGCTGAAAAGTAAATAAATATAATAAAAAGGGGAAAAAACTAGAGAGAGGCACATAAGTAGGTATCTCTACTTAGCCTGAGATATGCACCATAAACAATATGAGCTTCCCTACTTGACCAAAGAGTACTCTTACAAGGGCTTTTCTACTTGGCTTTAGGGGAAGGGAAGCAATTAAAATAAAAAAAAACAATGAAATGATGGTTCTATGGTTAGGAGGGCCAAAGCCAACACGTACACTAGCCATGAACCTTGGGAAAAACAATAATGCAACGAATGAAATTAAAATCCTAAATTAAGAAAGAAAGAGAAGTCATAAGTGGGAATGAGAGGGGAGTGAGAAGACTACTGAAGGAGCCTACTTACTTGAACTTCAACCCTTGAACTGAAAACTTGATCGATTTGAGATACTACCAATATTAAAACAAGATTTAGAATAAACCAAATCTGAAATTTCTAGTATTAGAAAAAACAAATCTGAAGAGAAAAATTGAACTTGAAAGACATGCTTCATAATTTGTTCTTTTCACCTAGAACTAAGCCTAGAACTAGAACTTGAAAATTATAACTTCAATTGCTTAAATAACAAAAATAAGAGACCGAAACAAAAACAAAAGTGCTTACATTAATTGAATAAAAAGAACTTACAAAAGTGTTTATAGCAAAAACCTAGAGGTAGAGCTAGAGAAAGAGAAAACTAGAGAAAGAGAGAAAGAGCAACTAAAAAAAAACCTAAGAAGAGAAAAGTAGAGAGGAAGAGAGGGACCACCCTTTAGGGTTTTGTGGACTCCCTTTTATAGGAAATAAGAAGGAAGTAGAGGAGGAAATCCAAGTTAGAAGTAGGAATCTCCAACGATTTTTCTGTCTTTTTCTTTTTTTTTTTCTTTCCTATTTTTTCTCTCTCTTCTTCAAAACGTGGGCAGCCTCTTAAACGACCTCCATGCTTTAAGTGATGAGTAGAAGAGAGAAAATTTTCAAAAAATCTCCAAAAAATGGTAGCCAAGAGGTTCGAACTTTAGGCCTCCTAATGTCACACCCCACCTCCACTCACCAGAAGGCTGGCGACATGGATATGCACACGTGTCTACAATCCATCCAGGATCCACGATGCAGTACTTTAAGTTCATAAGATTATGAAATGAATTCTAAAATCACATACTTATAATATAAAAAAAATATATCAACTAGTGATTTCTATTGATATTTACCATATTTACATAAAAAGAATGTTTTCACATCTTGATCATAATTATAGTTATGCCCCCATAGGGTTACATCTGTTAAGTACAAAAAGAATAAAAAATAGAAGATGATACTCCCATCTTCAGAGTGCTCCAAATGCACAATCATCACACACGCATCCATCCTCGTGCTCAACCAGCTC
>CM040970.1:18939802-18986630 GCA_022985045.1 Macadamia tetraphylla | reverse complement strand
ATTATATAGTCTTTATGGTTGGGTAAGTGGAATTTGGTTGGGTCTCCATTACTTCCAATAAAGAGTGAAATGAGAAGGAGAGAGAGAGAGAGAGAGAGAGAGAGAGATATTTATGTGTATGAGTGTGGAGAGATGAGCATATGGGCTTACCTCAAGAATGGAGCCCTAGCCTTCCTCCTTCCTTCCTCCCTTGCTCTCCTTCTACTTCTTCTTCTTCTTCTTTCTCCCTTTCCTTCTTTCTATTTTGGTAGGAGAAGAAATGAATGGTAAGAGCCCTATTTATAGCCACTTAAGCCCCACTAAGGGCTGTTTGGGGAATTAATGGGTTTTTACCTAATACCGGGTAATTCCGCTATTCGGCACTAATAGCCCACTTCGAGATGTCCCGCCATATTAATCAACTCCCTAACACATTGTTCCATCAATGTGGATGGGTTTGGGCTGCACGATCATGAGGTCTTGGGTCCTATGGTGAGATAACCCAAAATTGGTCTGTGCACTCACCGTATGGTGTTCACCGGCGGATGCTCCATTCCCCGATGACCATCAACCGGTGAATGCTGAACTGGTCACTTTGTATGGAGATCTCTCCTCAGTTTGAGTGGGACCTTTTCTAGGGTTTCTAATGTGTGTGAGGTTCAACTGACCTTTCCCTTCGGATCTGGAATCCCTTCCAATTACTTAAGTATGGATAGCAGGTGCAAGTGGTGTCGCCCTTCCTTCCTTGGCAAAATGCAGATGCAACCCAGTACTCACTGGTACTGGTGTCCTCTGGTGTCACACCTGAACATTAAAATAGGAAGTTTAAGGGTTTGGGTATAACATTCCCTCCTCCTTACAAGAAATTTCGTCCCCAAAATTTGATAGACCTGGTGATCTAAACAACTGAGGATATTTCTTCTTCATTTCCTCCTCATGTTCCGAAGATGCTTCTTTTTTTGGAGTGATTCCTCCACTTGACAAGTACATAAGAAATAGTCCGATTACGGAGAATGTGGTCTCTCTGGTCAATGATTTCTTCTGGATGTTCTACATACTTCCAATTAGCATCAAGTTCCAAGGGTACATGTGTCAAAATATGTGCTGGATCAAAAACGTACTTCTTGAGCATGGAAACATGAAATACATTATGAGCTCCTTCTAATTCGGGTGGCATAGCGACCCGGTAAGCTACTGTTCCGACTCGACTCAATATCTAATAAGGTCCCATGTATCGAGGACTTAGCTTTCCCTTCTTGCTAAACCTCTTCACTCCATTAGGGAGACTTTCAGAAAATTTATATCACCCACCTCAAACTCTAGGTGTTTCCGTCTGACATCCGCATAGTTTTTCGGTCTTGATTGAGCCCTTAATTCTCTCCCTGATTACATCCACTTTCTCACAAGTGGCTTAGATCAGTTCTGGGCCTAGGATCCTCCTTTCTCTAACTTCATCCCAATACAAAGGCGTTCTACATTTCTTACCATACTGGGCTTCATAAGGTACCATGCCTATAGTAGCTTGGTAGCTATTATTGTAGGAGAACTCTATGAGAGACAAGTGCTCATCCCAACTATAGCCCATATCCAACACACAAGCCCGCAACATATCCTTTAGGGTCTGTATAGTCCTCTCTGATTTCCCATCTGTCTGTGGATGGAATGCCATGCTGAAATTCAGTTGTGTCCCCATTGCTTTCTGTAGACATTTCCAGAAGTTGGAGGTGAATCTGGCATCACGGTCGAAGACAATGCTTGCCGATACACCGTGTAATCAGACAATATTGTCATCATACAGTTGAGCCAACTTTTCCATGGAGTAAGTAATTCTCATAGGGATGAAGTGTGCCACCTTGGTCAGTCGGTCTACAATTACCCAGATTGTGTCATTCCCCTTCTGAGTATGCGGCAATCCTATGACAAAATCCATGGTAATGTTTTTCCACTTCCATTCTAGTACGGGTAGGGGTTGTAATAAGCCATATGCCTTTGCCTTTCTGCTTTGATCTGTTGGCAATTCAAGCACCTGGCTACATGGTTGACTACTTAGTTTTCATGCCACACCACCAATAGGACCTTTTTAAATCCTTGTACATTTTTGTACTACCGGGATGGATGGAGTAGGGTGAACTGTGAGCTTCTTTCAATATTAATTCCCTCATCTCTTCATCCTTTGGTACGCAAAGTCTATCTTTGAACTTGAGGACCCCATCTTTAGTCAACTTGAAATTTAAATCTTTTTGTCTTCCTTCTTTGATATCACTTACTATTTACTGAAGATCCTCATCCAGTACTTGGGTGGCTTGGATTTCCCAACTAACGATGGTTGTATCATAAGTGCAGCCAAGGTCACTGCCACCTCATTCATTAGTAGTTCCAAATCCATTCTTCTAGCTTCCTCAATTAGCTGTTCATTCACCATCAAGGTTGCTAGGGATAGAGTCTGAGACTTCCTGCTCAATGCATCAGCCACTACATTGGCCTTCCCCGGATGGCAATAGATGGTGCAATCATAATCCTTCATCAGTTCTAACCATCTTCCTTGTCTCATATTCAGCTCCTTTTGGATGAAAAAGTATTTCAAACTCTTATGATCGCTGTAGATCTCACTCTTTTCCCCATATAAATAATACTGCCAGATCTTTAAAGCAAAAATGACCGCTGCTAACTCCAAGTCATAAGTGGGGTAATTCTTTTCATAGTCCTTCAGCTGTCGAGATGCGTATGCTACAACCTTGCCATTTTGCATCAACACACAGCCTAAGCCCAACTTGGATGCATCACTATATACTACCATTCCGGCGTTGCCTTCTAGAATAGTGAGTACTAGAGCTGTTATTAATTTTCGCTTCAATTCCTAGAAACTTTCTTCACATTCCTTAGACCATTCAAATTTCATTCCCTTCCATGTTAGTCGAGTCATATGTCCAAAAAATGCGTGAAAAATTTTCAATGAACCTTCTATAGTATCCCGCTAACCCCAGGAAGCTATGAATTTCACCTACATTCTTAGGTACCTCCCATTCTACCACAGCCTCTACCTTTCCAGGATCAACTTCAATGCCCTACTCTGAGACAACATGCCCTAAGAAATACAGTTGTGTAAGTCAAAACTCACATTTACTGAATTTTGCATACAACTGCTTCTCTCTCAATTTCTGAAGGGCAAATCTCAAATGAACACGATGACAAAGTTGTCTAACATATCGTGGAATACTCTATTTATCAACTCCATGAACACTGTAGGGGCATTGGTTAGTCCAAATGGCATAACTAGGAACTCATAGTGTCCATAATGGGTTCTGAAAGCTATCTTCCTGATATCACCCTCTCTGATCATGAGTTGATGATAACCAGATCTGAGGTCAATTTTGGAGAACGTGGTTGTACCTTGCAATTGATCAAAAAGGTCATCGATTCTAGGCAACGGATACCTATTCTTGATAGTCAGTTTATTGAGTTCCCTGTAGTCTATGCGCATTCTCATACTCCCATCCTTCTTCCTAGCAAAGAGTATCGGTGCTCCCCATGGGGACACACTAGGTCGAATGAACCCTTTCTCCAATAAATCTTGTAATTGTTCCTTCAACTCCTTTAGTTCTGAAAGTGCCATCCTATATGGGGCTTTTAATACAGGTGCTGCCCCAAGAATCAGATCAATAGTGAATTCAGTCTCCCGGTCCGGGGTAGTCCAGGTAAGTCATCAGGAAAGATGTCTGAGAATTCTCTCACTACTTTTATTTCCTCTACCGACTTGCCCTCCTTAGTTGTGTCAATCACAGATGCCAAATAAGCCTCACATCCTTGCTCTAGTAATCTTCTCACTTCAAGTGCAGATATCACTAGTTTCTTGGACTTCTTAACTTTTCTCCCTTTGTAAACAAACTCACCTCCTTCTCGAAGTTTGAATACAATTTTCTTCTCAGCACATAAAACACATGCCGTATAGGCGGATAACCGATCCATACCTAAGATAACATCGAAGTCATGCATCTCTAATTTAATCAAATAAGCAATCATGTCCCATCCACAGACTTGAATAGGACACGGCTCATAAATCTCCTCTAATCCTACCTCACTCCCAGTCGGTGTGCTAACTACTAACTTGTGTGTTAACATTTTTGGCTTGATATTCATCTTAACAACAAAAGTGGGGGATACAAATGAATGTGATGCACCAGTATCAAATAAAACATATGCAGGGGTCATCGATATCAACAAGGTACCTATGACGACTCCAGGCGATGCCTCCGCTTCCTTAGTAGTCAGTGCAAACACTTTCCCTTGCAGTCTAGCTCCCTGTGGTCCCTGAGCCAGACGGGTAGCGGATAATAGCTGCACTGATGGCTGGTCCTACATAGGGGTCACCCGGTCTCCTCTGTGAGCAATTCATTGTAAAGTGACCCGTTTGTTGATAGACAAAACACCTTAAGGGGGCCGTCTGAGACTGTGCTACCATAGGTCTAGGTGGTGGTGGTGGTGGTGGTGGTGCTTATCCTGTTTCTGGTCTTCTATACTGACCTGAGACTACACTAGAATATGTCCCCTTACCAAACCTGCTAGGTGCCATTGTCCTTTTCCCTTGTATGGCATGATAGTTCTCTCTTTGTTTGTCCTTAATGGATTTGGCAGCCTGAACCACTTGGGCATAACTATGGAGGTATTGAGCCACTAACACATCCCCTATAGCGGGTCTTAACCCTTTCTCAAATCTCTTCGCCTTTGCTTGATCCCCCTTCAAATGCTCAGGTGCAAAGAAAAACAACTTCTCAAAATCTTGTTGATATTTCAATACAGAGTTGGACCCTTGTTTTAGCTCCATGAACTCTATTCCTTCCTATCCCTCACACTGTCTGGGAAGTAGTTGTTGTAGAACGCCATTTTAAAGTGTTCCCATGTGAGGTTAGGCTGTAGGGCCACTAGGATGGGTTTAGTGGACTTCCACCATGCCTTTGCCTCATTTTGTAGTTGGTAGTCGGCACACATCAGTTTCTGTTCTTCAGTGAGGGTCATTACCTTAAATGCCTTCTCTATTCCCTCTACCCATTTGGTGGGTGCCAAAGGGTCCTACACAATCCCACCAAAGTAGGGAGGCCTAAACTTCTAGAACGTTTCCATCACTTTCACATTGTCCATAGGTATAGGCAATATGGCTTGGCTCTATGGTGTCATTTGCCCCTGTGTTAGTGGTGCATCAGGTCATGGGGCATAATGTACATTGGAGCCTTCTGGGTGGGTTGTGTGGTGAGCCATTGGTGCTGGGACTTGTTGTGCCTGGGGAATAGTGGTAGGAGCAATGTTAGGTACTAGCTGTGTCTGTGGCGGAACAGCCTATGCCTCTCGAGTCTGAAACACAACATTGATCTGTGCATTTAGACCTGTCATAAACTCCAGTTGCTACTGTTGCAACCCTTGCATCATCACATTTTGTTGTTGTTGTAATCCTTGCAACATGTTGCCCATAATTGACACTACATCCTGTGCTGTGGTATTGGGCACCTCTTCCCTACTTGGTTCCAAAGTCGGTGGCTGACCCATAGTAGATGTAGTAGCATACGTGACCATTTAGGTGGCCATCCCACCTGTGTTTGGGATTTTCCAGGAGCCATGTCAACCTTCCTATGTAAGAGGTAAAATAGGAAACTTAGTACAACTGAGCATGCATATTCAAGTCTTTTTATGTACTAGGCTCAGACACCCACATCCTTCGTGTCCACATATTGGGGGAAGGAAATATGTAAAATGGACCCACACATATAAAGAAAAGAAAATAAATTCTCACCTTTTCACCTTCACCGGTGGATGGTAATTATTTCACCGGCCAGCTGGTGAACACTTTTACTGTCTTTTAAAAGGGCTGGCCGAGTACTCCCATTTTCACCATAACCTCTTCCTTTTCTTGCCAAGAACGATCGGAGAGCTCTCCTAAGGTTGGAAGAACATCATCCAGTGATCTTTGCGGCCAATCCACACCATATTTCGCGCAAGAGGTAAGGTTTTCCTCCCATTTTGCTAGATTTTCCATTTTCCCCCAAATTTTCTTCTCTGTGAAACCCTAACTAGGGATTTATGTGAAATCTCTTGCATTCTTTTCAAATGTGTCTTTCCTTTTGTATACACTTAGTTGGATATGTATATTTGTTGTGTTTGTATGCAGCCATCAGTTCTAGAAGAGACACACGTAGTCGAAATGCTACAGGACAGATTCCAGCTCCTCCAGAACCAAACTTTGAAAGATTTTAGTTTAGCTCTGCGGAAAGTGCACAGAAATGGGGGGTGTTTGGAAGTAAACTTGTGGATTCCGGGAAGGCAATATTGCATGGTCAGATGCCGTCCTTTGGTATAGCGAGGTAGTTCCAGGCACTGGGTTGGTCATCCCTTTTAGACCTAGGGGACAAATGTTATCCTCGCTTAGTCCAAATGTTCTTTTGTAATCTGAGGGGAGAGGAAGAGGGGGAGAATGATTATCATCTCATGAGCCGAGTTATGGGAGTAGACCTCTCCTTCACCACAGTCGAGTTTGGTGCTATTACTGGGATTTCAAGCACCGGGGAGAGTGTATATTGTGCTCCTAAGACTAGAAGGGGAGCCTTCATGCCCCAATATAGTTTAGATGAGATGTGTCGGCAGTTGACTAGAACCACCGGTGGATGGACTAGGTTCAGTCGCTTCAGGACCATGCCCAAGGTGCTTTGTAGGGTAGTTCAGTTAAACATATTACCAGCTGGAGGTCATTTCAATGAAGTTTCTCTTCTCCAGGCCTATGTTACCCTTTGCTTGTATGTGGGTCTCTAGATCAACCTTCCATACCTATTAATGTGGCATATGGTATATCGGGCCAAGTACCCAAAGGATGGAAATTTGCTTTACGGGAATCTCCTTACTAGCATTTTCATATACTTTGGGGTCCCTTATGCTGACGAGACTATAGATGGAGCCAAGAGGTATCTTTTCGATTTACACTCCTTAGTGAAGATGAAGATTGACCCTAATGATGGTAGTGATGCTGAGGGGATGCCGGTAATGGTCCCTATAGGAGGTGACCAAGGTATGGATATGGAAAACGACGAGGAGGCCGAGGAGAGCGAGGAAGATGGGGAGGATAGTGAAGATGATGGACCTCCATTACGTCAAGGCCATAAGGGCACTACCCCACCTCCACCTTACACTTCATCTCAATATATCGGTGGTGCTTCTTCTTCGACCGCACCATGTGATACAGTAGGTTGGGATCGGGTGATCCAGGCTATGGAAACAGGTTTTCGGGGTCTGAATACCCGTATAAACAACATTGATGATAGGGTAAGTCATCTGGAGGTATGGACCCGTAGGTGGGACACTTATTTTGAGCTGGCAGATACTACTCCAGTTTCTTCGATACCACCTAGTGATCCACCCCAACAATAGTTTTTCCTAGGTCCTCCTATCTTTTAATCTTGTTCTTAGGATTGTGATCCTATTAAGTTTTATTTATGTTATTAGTGTTATAAACTTGAGAGTTGTTCAGCAGGTAGTTATCGTCTATGTAATTGGCTCCTAGTTAAGTCTTGTGTTCTCCTCTCTCAAAGTTGTAAGCTGAATTTGTCATTAATGAAATTATCAATGTTGTCGGCTTCTATCTTCAACTTGTCTCCTATGTGTGGACTATGATTTATGTACTTAACTTTAAGCTTTTATTTATAACCTAATCACCAGTAGTCCTAACATTTCATAAGTATATGACTTAAAGTAGAGTATCGCGCTCTAATACCACTCGTTGTCACACCCTACCTCCACTCACCTGAAGGCTGGCAACATCGACATGCACACATGTCCACAATCCATCTAGGATCCACGATGCAGTACTTTAAGTTCATAAGATTATGAGATGAATTCTAAAATCACATACTTATAATATAAACAAAATATATCAACTGGTGATTTCTATTAATATTTACCATATTTACACAAAAAGAATGTTTTCACATCTTGATTATAATTACAGTTATGCCCCCATAGGGCTACATCTCTTAAGTACAAAAAGAATCAAAAAGAGAAGATGATACTCCCATACTCAGCATGCTCCAAATGCACAATCATCACACACACATCCATCCTCGTGTGCAACCAGCTCCTCATCCCAGAGGTCACCTCCGCAGAGAGCCGGGACATCGATCACAGTTTCCAAAGGATTTCCTGAGTCAATATCTAAAAAGGGGTAACAACGGGGGGTGAGCTTCCACGAAGCCCAGTGAGGGGTAACACACACAAGCAATCATGACAATCCAAGAAAATACAATAGTATAAATATTCATGCCTGACCACATCAATAAGAATGCAATTATATGAGTGCAATGACATGATCTATTTAATATCAAGCTATTCTAAGCAACAATTTCTAAGTCCAAAGGGGGTATAAGTGTTACTGCAACATAGGTGTTATCCCTAGTCATGAATGTACGTTATAAGTCCCCAGAGATACTAGCTAGTTACGAGTGAAGAGCGTGCCGGTTCTAGAACCACATCCTTACCCGATAAACCCTTATTAATAACCCTCCTATAATACCACTACACCGAATCCAACATCGCATGTAGGGTATACCTGTCACTGAATCAAATATCGCATAAGGGTCTGTCATGACACTAGAATCTTTGCACCTCAGTCGCTAGAAATCGTCCCCAACCATGGACCGTCGGACGAGAGGATTAGCCAATACGTAAACCCCTATTGGCAAGGGTTATAGTACCAGGGTGGTAATCTTAGCCCAATGCATTCTAATATGCCATAACACAATTCAATCACACACACACACACACACACCCTGAGCATACAGTGCCGTCGGCACCAACCGTTGGCCACCTTGCACCCTAGTCACACACACACACACTCACTCTGAACAAGTAGTGCCACCGGCATCAACCGTTGGCCACCCTACACCCCAGTCACACACCCACACACGCACACTCACCCTGAGCATGCAGTGCCACAGGCACAAACCGTTGGTCATGCTACACCGCAGTCATGCACACACACACACTCACCCTGAGCATGCAGTACCACCGGCTCTAACCGTTGGCCACCCTGCATCCCAGTCACACACACACACACTCACCCTGAGCATGCAGTGCCACCGGTGCCAACCGTTGGCCACCCTACATCCCAGTCACACACACACACATGTACAATCATAATCCACATTCTCATGCCACATCAACACTTTGCATACGGAATAATATATTAATAATATACAAAATGATAAAACTCATCCACATATGCATTATAATACAAGCATTCCATAAAAGCACACAAAATCCCCTCACCTCGTGTTTTAGATGGTAGTACATAGTTGATGGTTTCGTGTTGCGTGCTCCCGTCACTTCTCAGTTTCACTCCTAGGATACATAATGTTTTTAGGTCATTCGGTTATTCAAAGAGGAGTGGGACGCTAGGACTCGTGCCCCAATAAAAGGATAAAAATTTAGCTTTAAAATGGTTCACCGGTGGATAAATCCGAAAGGAATGCACATCCTATAATATTTTCACTGGTGGATGCTTACTGGTGGATGATCATCCACCGGTGAGTTCACCGATGAACAAATCCGAAAGGAATACACATCCTGTAATATTTTCACCGATGGATGGTTCTTACCTTCATCGGCTGGCCGGTGATCATCAGCCAATGAAGTTAAAATCGGGGTTTTCTTGCCCAGATCAGCCCTATTGGGCCTGTGGCCCCTGTGTATGATGGTGAAAATGCGTATTTTTCAGTGGGGTGTCATTTCCAAACTCCATTCCTCCCTTCTCCCTCTTTTGTATAATTTACAAATTGGGTTTTTTTATTTTAGGGTTGGTTTTCATGTAGGGCATCCTCACACACTTCACTTAGCTTAGATTTAGTGAAATTAGTGAGTGGATCAACATAGGGTTTCAAGATACACCCAATTTCCTCAATACACAAGTCTAGGTTAAGCTAAATTGGGGAAGACTTAGGTTGAGCTCATGGAATGGTCATTAATGGCTCATAAAATCACTCTCACACACCATACATAGGTTTAATTTCATTTTCCCCAACTTAGGATTAGGTTAGGATGTTAAGTCATAGAGGATTTGCTCAAATTTCCAAATCCTAGGGTTTTGGTTAGGGGTTTCATAGGGATTTGTCCTTAGACCCAAGGTTGAGTGAATAACCCTGCCAATGTAGGTCTCTTACTCTAATTTCCTCATCCTATTATGTAGTCTTTATGGTTGGGTAAGTGGAATTTGGTTGGGTCTCCATTACTTCCAATAAAGAGTAAAATGGGAAGGAGAGAGAGAGAGAGAGATATTTATGTGTGTGTGTGTGGAAAGATGAGCATATGGACTTACCTCAAGAATGGAGCCCTAGCCTTCCTCCTTCCTTCCTCCCTTGCTCTCTTTCTCCTTCTTCTTCTTCTTCTTCTTCTTTCTCCCTTTCCTTCTTTCTATTTTGGTAGGAGAAGAAATGAATGGTAAGAGCCCTATTTATAGCCACTTAAGCCCTACTAAGGGCTGTTTGGGGAATTAATGGGTTTTTACCCAATACCGGGTTATTCCGCTATTCGGCACTAACAGCCCACTTTGAGATGTCCTGCCATATTAATCAACTCCCTAACACATTGTTTCATCAATGTGGATGGGTTTGGGGTGCACGATCGTAAGGTCTTGTGTCCCATGGTGAGATAACCCAAAATTGGCCTGTGCACTCACCGTATGGTGTTCAACGGTGGATGCTCCATCCACCAATGACCATCAACTGATGAATGCTGAACTGGTCACTTTGTATGGAGATCTCTCCTCAGTTTCAGTGGGGCCTTCTCTAGGGTTTCTAGTGTGTGTGAGGTTCAACTGACCTTTCCCTTCGGGTGTGGAATCCCTTCCAATTACTTAAGCATGGGTAGCAGGTGCAAGTGGGGTCGCTCTTCCTTCCTCGGCAAAAGGTGGATGCAACCCAGTACTCATTGGTACTGGTGTCCTCCAGTGTCGCACCTGAACATTAAAATAGGAAGTTTTAGGGTTTGGGTATAACACCTAATAAGGAAGGGATTTTGTACACCACACCTCGCCAACTACACTAGGTAGTTGTTACCAAAAACGAATCTTCAATCACTTATGGGTGTGGTTCATCGATCCTTGTTGTCATTTGGAATATTCCTTGTACCTCTGGGACAACTGCAAATGGGCTGGTTCTGCATCTTGATTCAGTTCTGATCCATTTTTCTTTTTCTAGTCCGAAAAGAATAATCACTTGTACGGGTGACCAAACGGATGTGTACTTTTAATTAAACATGTCCATCTTGCTCAGAATTTCATCCTCTTCAAGTGTAAAATTGGAGATATAGTGCCCGATAGTCCTTAAGGCCTTGAAAATATAAAACCTGCAAAAAAAGAGTAAAAACCAAGGTAGCTCCATTCTAAATATGCAAAATTCATGTTTTTCTACCCTAGATTTCACACATAAATGTGCTCATTAGAATTCCCCCACACTTAGACTTTGCTAGTCCTCGAGCAAAACAAAAAGAAAAAGAATAAAAACAAAAACTTAACTCACTTTCGTAGGAATCACGGTTGCACTTAGCATGTGCAACAAGCCTTTAAACCCCTAGGTCACCCCTAGTGGACGTGTTGTGTCTCGTGGATATTTGCAATGAATATACAAACAAAAATCAGAATAAACAAATCCCAACCTTGGCTAAAGGCAAGGGGCATACCAATCCAGAGCAAAGATAATTCCTCTTATAAGGGACCCCCACACTTGAACTTTTATTACCTCATATCAATTCTAGGCACTTGCATATTTCTTAATTTGGAGCTCACCTCGTCTCTTCCAAAACATCCTTATTTTAAAGCAAAACCACTTGTAAAGAAATAGGGAACCAATAACTAAGGCGTTGGAGTGTTTTTGACTAAACATATTACCAAGTATTAATGACATTTGCACATTTTTTTCCTATTTTCGCTTAATAAACTTTATTCTACTCCACTACTTTTTCCTGAATGACATGGTGGAGCAAACACCAGACACCCAAGTTACTATGTAGCTTTGTTTTTTGCATAGGCCCACAAAGATAGTGATCCTAGAGTTCTTTCAGAAGTTTTCTCCTTAGAAATTTCGATCAAGACACCATGCTTCCTGAGGCACAATGCCCTTTCTAGTTCCAAGGAAATCAACTCTTACTCTTCTTTATACCATATTTCACACTTCATTTAAAATTATGCATTTATTAACTCATGCCAAATTAAAATGAAGGTCTCAAATCCAAATCAAAAATACAAGGAACCCACAGACTTACATATGGTCCAACACCATAAAACAAGGGTCTCTTATTTTTCAAAAGAAAGTCTCATCTCAAGACACAGCATTGTTTCTTTCTTCTCAATAGGGTTTTTATACGTTTAAAATGGGTACCTTAATTAAAAATTTTATTTTCATACATCAAGCAACCGAATGGTATGATCATTAGCCAAAAGCCAAAGCAGAACTTCATCCTTAGCAAGCTCAAAAAAAAAAAAAAAAAAAAAAAAAAAAAAAAACAAAACAAAACAAAGTGAAAAAAGCAAAACTAATTTTCCTCCCCCACACTTAAGTCATGCAATGTCCTCAATGCATGGAAAGAATTAATAGTGAAGACAATGCAAGGGGGTCATACCAAATTAAAAGTTAGTCATCAGTGTAAAGAGGTTCATGGAGATCCATGACCTCTTCACTACTAGTAGTAGGAAACTCAAGGAACAATTTCTAATGTTGACCATTAACCTTTGAAATTACCCTATTCCTAGATTCAGAATCTCCATATCCCCATGGGGATATACATTATGGATAATAAACTGGTCATCCCATAGGGATCTAAGCTTACCAGGGAAAAGATGCAATCGAGAGTTGTAGAATAAGACCTTATCATCAATTGTAAAATATTTGCACAAAACATGCTTATCATGGAAAGGTTTGGTCTTTTTCTTGTAAATCCTAGAACTTTCATAAGCATCATTCCTAAGTTCCTCCAACTCAGATAGTTGGAGCCTATAATGAATACCAGCATCAGACAAATCAAAGTTAAGCTTCTTGATGGTCCAAAAGGCCTTATGCTCGAGCTCAACTGTAAGTGACATACTTTCCCATACACCAGACGGTAGGGAGACTGACCAAAGTCAGTCTTGAATACAGTCCAATGGGCCCACAAGGCATCAATGAGCCTAAGGGACCAATCCTTACGGCTGGGATTAATAGTTTTCTCCAAAATTTGTTTGATCTGCCTAGTAGACACCTCCACTTAGCCACTAGTTTGGGGGTAATAAGGAGTAGATAACTTATGGGTGATCCCATACTTTTTCATCAAGGCCTCAAAAGGCCGATTACAAAAATGAGTATCCATGTCACTAATTATAGCACGTGGCGTTCCAAAGCGAAAAAAGATGTTTTCTTTGAAAAACTAGACCATCACTTTGAGGTCATTAGATTTACAAGGTATGACCTCTATCCATTTAGAAACATAATTAATGACCAAAAGTATATACAAATTCCCAAAGGAATTAGAGAATGGTCCCACAAAATCGATGCCCCACACATCAAAGATCTCGACTACGAAAATAGGGTTGAGGAGCATCATGTTCCTCTTATTAATACAGGGAAAAGATTAGCAGACGAGACAAGCCTTGTAAAAATCAAAAGTATCTCTAAAAGAGTGGGCCAATAAAATTCGCATTGGAGAACTTTTGCGGCAGTCTTCATAGGTCCAAAGTGTCCACCACATGCATGATCATGGCAAAAAGAGTAAATGTTGAGTAAATGTTGCGCATGATCAGACAAACAACGTCTAATAATTTGGTTAGGACAAACTTTAAAAAGATAAGGATCGTCCCAAAAGAAATGCATAACTTAGGAAAGGAATTGATATCTATCTTGGGTGGACCAGTGATCTGGAGTCACACCTGAAACTAAGAAGTTGACAATGTCAGTAAACCATAGTTCACTGGACACTATAAGTAACTGTTCATCTGAAAAGTTCTCGTTGACTGGAGAATCAACAGTCAAGGAATTGAGAAGTCGAGATAAATGATCTGCAACAAGGTCTTCAATGCCTTTCTTATCCCTAATTTTTAAATCAAACTCTTGCAAAAGTAAAACCCACCTAATGAGACGGGATTTGGCATCCTTATTTTGAACTAGGTATCTAAGAGTAGAATGATTAGTATACACCACCACATGTAAACCAACTAAGTAAGATCGAAATTTTTCTAATCCAAACACAACAACTAAAAATTCTTTTTTAGTGGTTGTATAGTTGAGTTGTGCATCATTTAGGGTCTTACTAGTATAGTAAATTACAATTGGCAGCTTATTAATACTTTGACCTAAAACTGCTCCTATGGCAAAATCTGAAGTATCACACATCAGTTCAAAAGGTTCAGTCCAAATAGGTGGTTGAACAAGGGATGCATTGGTCAACTACTTCTTGAGTTGCTTGAAGGATTCTAAGCACTCTTTAGAAAACTTAAAAGTTTGATTTTTGACAAGTAGTGAAGTGAGAGGTTGGGCTAATTAACTAAAGTTCTTAATAAACCTTCTGTAGAAACCAGCATGCCCTAGAAAAGACCAGACGTCCTTAACAGATTGAAGATGTGGTAAATTATCAATTAAATCCATTTTGGCTATCTACCTTAATTCCATCATTAGATATTATATGGCCTAAAACAATATCAGATTTAACCATAAAATGACATTTCTCCCAATTCAAAATCAAATTCTTAGATATGCACCTTTTCAAAACTAGGGAAAGAAGATGAAGACATTCAGAATAGGAATTCCCATGAATTGAAAAGTCATCCATAAATACTTCTAAGAATTTTTTGACTATGTCAGAAAAGATGTTCATCATACATCATTGGAACGTAGCAGGGGCATTACAAAGGCTAAAGGATATAAGTTTGTAAGCAAATGTTCCATATGGGCATATAAAAGTGGTCTTATGCTGGTTCTCTAAAGCAATTGGGATCTGGTTATAGTCAGAATATCCATCAAGAAAATAATAATATTCATGTCTCACTAATCTCTCTAACATCTGGTCAATAAATGGTAATAGGAAGTGATCCTTCTAGGTTGCCGCATTAAGTTTCCTGTAGTCTATGCACACTCTCCACCCTGATTGGACAGGGGTTGGAATCAATTCGTTATTGGCATTGGGATCTACAGTAACACCACGCTTCTTGGGCAATACATGAACTGGGCTTACCCATTGACTATCAGAAATAGAAGAAATTATTCAATGATCCAAGCACTTTAGGATCTCTTTCTTAGTGGCTTCCATCATCACAATGTTAGCTCTTCTTTGAGGTTCCGTGGATGGTTTGGAATCCTCCATTAGATGTATATGATGTTGTATAATAGAAAGACTTATACCCTTGATATCAGTTTTGGTCCAACCTAGGGCTTCCTTATTGTCTTTTAACACCTTAAGTAATTCCTCTTCCTTGCTAGAAGTCAAATCCGAAGAAATTATTATTGGAAGAGTCTGGTCAGACCCTAGGAAAGCATACCTCAAATTAGATGGCAACTCCTTAAGATCTAGCTTCGGGGGCACAACTATGAAGGTTTGGGAATGGAATTGGAAAGGGGTCCTAAGGGCTCCACAGGTGTGTGAAGACTCAAGACTTTAGGGGAATTGGAAAGGGGTCCTAAGGGCTTTTCTACTTGGCTTTAGGGGAAGGGAAGCAATTAAAATAAAAACAATAAAATGATGGTTCTATGGCTAGGAGGGGCAAAGCCAACATACACACTAGCCATGAACCTTAAGGGAAAGGAAAAGAAATAATGTAACGACTGAAATTAAAATCCTAAATTAAGAAAGAAAGGGTAGTTAGAAGAGGGAGCGAGAGGGGGGTGAGATCCTAGTTAACAATTCGGCCGAATAATTCGTGAATTATTCAACAGAACAGAATTTTTTCGAATTAAATAAAAAATTCTGACCGAATCCGAATTAAAAATAAAATTCCAAAAAAAAACGCGCTTTTTACTAATTTGAATTTAAAAAACGAATAATTCGGGCCGAATCGAATTAAACCGAACTATTCCATCCACTTAAAAAGTATTAAAAAAAAAAAAAACAAACAAACAAAACATCATATATGAAACCCACGGTACCCACCACTGAAATAGTTTTTTTTTTTTCATCTTCTTCTCCCCCAAATTTTCACCTCCTTCTTCCCATCTTTTTTCTCCACCTAATTCTTCTGTAACAATCGTACAAATCTACTCTTTGTTTCTTTTCTTTCTCATAACTTCATCAGTTCTTCCTAAGATAGGGGAGATATCAAGCCTTGATGGATAATTTGAGGTTCCGGGGGACCAGGACAAATTCATATCGCCGTATCGATCAATCTTCTTTTATATTGTTGCTTTAATTTTGAAAAATTAGTGCGTCTTAGTGTAATATGGGTCTTGTGAACCCAAGAAAAAGGATAGTAAAAATTTTTTGTGGTCAATTTATTTATTTGTTTTACTGTAGTTGTAATCTTGCTTTCACTGTTTTGGGGCCTAATCTATTTCATGAGTAGAAATTGGATTACAATAACCATTGCTTCCATCGCTAAATGACAATTTTTTCATAGTTTTTTACTTTATTGTATAAAGTAATTTGCTCTTTCTAAGTATACAAATCAAGTTAATAACATGATAAATAAAAAATATACAATAAACTATAAAAATAATATCTGAATTTTTTGCCCGACTTTTATTTTTTTAATCGAATAATTCTCGAATCCGAATCCGAATCCGACTCTGATTTTTATTTTGTCCGCTTTTTTGACCGCTTTTTTGACTGAATCCTTAAATTAACCAATCGAATTATTTCGAATAATTCTCCGCCCGAATAATTCCCGAATCTGAATTTGCTAACTATGGGTGAGAAGGCTACTGAAGGGGCCTACTTAATTGAACTTCAACCCTTGAACTGAAAACTTGATCGATTTAAGATACTACCAATATTAAAAACCATATCTGAAATATGTCAAATCTGAAATTTCTAGTACTAGAGAAAACAAATCTGAAGAGGAAAATTGAACTTGAAAGACATGCTCCATAGCTTGTTCTTGTCACCTAGAACTAAGCCTAGAACTAGAACTTGAAAATTATAACTTCAATTGCTTAAACAATAAAAATAAGAAAGTGAATCAAAAACAAAAGTGCTTGCATTAATTGAATAAAAAGAACTTACAAAAGTGTTTAAAGCAAAAACCTAGAACTAGAGCTAGAGAAAGTGAAAACTAGAGAGAGAGAAAAAGAGCAACTAAAAAAAAAAACCTAAGAAGAGAGAAGTAGAGAGGAAGAGAGGAACCACCCTTTAGGGTTTTGTGGACTCCCTTTTATAGGGAATAGGAAGTGAGTAGAGGAGGATGTCCAAGTTCGAAGTAGGGAATCTCCAATATTTTTTCTTCCTTTTTCCCTTTTTTTTTCCTTTTTTTTTTCTTTCCTATTTTTTCTCCCTTTTTTCTATTTTTCATTTTTATTTCCTTATTTCTCTCTCTTCTTGCACAAGAAACCTCTTGGCCGACCTCCTTGCTTTAAGTGATGAGTAGGAGAGAGAATCTTTCAAAAAAAATCTCTAAAAAATAATAACTAAGAGGTTTGAACTTGAGACCTCCTAATAGGGAAGGGATTTTGCAAACCACAACTCACCAACTACGCTAGGTAGTTGTTGTTACTAAAAATGAATCTTCAATGACTTAAGAGTGCGGTTTATTGATCATTGTTGGCATTTGAAATATTCCTTGTACCTCTGGGACAGCTATAAATAGGCTGGTTCTGCATCTCGGTTCAGTTCTGATCCATTATTCTTTTTCTTATCCGAAAAGAATAATCACTTGTACGGATGACCAAACGGATGTGTATTTTTAATTGAACACATCCATCTTGCTCAGAATTTCCTCTTCGTAATCATCAAAAGAAATAGGACCTCATTATGTGTAAAATTGGAGATATAGTGCCCGATATTCCTTAAGGCCTTGAAAATATAAAACCTGCAAAAAGAGAGTAAAACCCAAGATAGCTCAATTCTAAATATGTAAAATGCATGTTTTACTACCCTAGATTTCACACATAAATGTGCTCATTAACTGCTTTTAAACTTCCTAGCAAGGTACTCAATCAATTCATATCTAGAATCCTCCTCGTCGTTCTCTTATTTGATTTTCAACTTCCTCATGGCTTTGAATGCTACCTCCTCTGTGGGCTCGGTCTTTACAATTCTCATCTTATAAGCTGTCAGTATGCTATGTAGTGCATCTAAACTTAATTCATTCAAGTCTTTGGACTATTTTAATTTAGATACATTAGGACTATAGATGTCAGAAAGTATCTAAGGATCTTCTTCACGACCACAGTGTCCTTGACTGTCTCTTTAAGTCTTCTGATAGAATTGATAATTTCATTCACATTTCTCATGGAGCTTTCCATGCTATCACCATCAGACATCTTTAGACTTACAAATAGAGACTCTAATGTTATAGTTTAGCTTCTTTGGTATATTAATCACCTTCATGAACAGTCTGTAGCTTTTCCCAAACCTCCTTGGTAGACTCACATCATGTAAACCTATTAAATTCAATTTAAACAATTGCATTCAAATGAGCATTCTTTGCCTTGAATTTATTCTCGAATTTCTTTAGTTCAGATGAATCTATAATTTAACCAGTGGGAATTTTAGAACCGCTCTTAATTGACATCAAACATTATATAGCCCATCAACTTCAAGTATGTTTCCATCCTAATGCATTGAATAAGTGCATTCTTTTTTCGCTAAGAATCATTTGTATTAATAAAAATGAAAAAAAATGTGAGATAGTATACAAAGCTAAATGGAGCAAGATATAACCCCAAACAGCCCAACAGATGACTAAGGCAGACCTCCTAAACCACCTTTAGCATTGCCATCAGCAGAAAACAGGAGGACAAACCCCAACACCCACACAAGCAAACAAAATGAACAGAACTAAACGCCCTAACTCATCCTATATCTAGGACTACCAGAACCATCCATATCAATCTCCATCTTGACCAGATCCATCACTGGGTCTGAAGACTCAAATCGAGCCACTGTTTTGGAAAGATATTCAGTAATAGAGTTGGCCTCTCGATAGCAATGGCTGATTTTTCCACTCGGTCATACTCAAAAAACCTCATATAAGTTAACCATCTTTGATGAACAATCCACGAAACCTTAAATTTCAGAAATAAGGTAACCATCGCGACCGAATCACATTCAATCCACAACCTTTGGACACCCAGCTTTTCATTATATTCAATTCCTGGAACCACAACCATAAATTCTGCCTCAAAATTTGTATGAAGCCCAAGGAAATTTCTGAAGTTGGCCATAACCTCGCCCTTGTCATTACGAAATACACCACCAGCTCCAGACATCCCTAGATTTCCAAGGGAGCGTCCATCAATGTTTAGTTTCCACCACCCTCTCGGCAGACGACACCAAAATATTTCAAAGAACTCTCTCAGAGAAGACCGCACCCCTTAGAAGCCCAACTTTCTAGCACTCATAAGATCGGAAATAGAAATGGACGAACCTATGAACACCAAAGACTGGGAAGCAACTTCACTTCTAGTCATGGCAAAAACACTCTCCATAGGCTTTGAAATTTCCTCAAATCTTCTAGAATTCCTTTCCAGCCAAATTCTACAAGGAACTAGCACAAATCCTTTTTTCCAAACTTTCTGACAAGGGACCACCTTCATTTTAGATTTCCACCAAGCTATGAAACTCTTCATCCCACTGAAGTCGATCCACTGAATACCAAAACAAATACAAAATTTCTACCACAAAGCTTTGAAAAAGGTGCAATTAAAAAAGAGATGCTCACTAGATTCCTCCTCTAACTCGCATTAACTGCATCTAGAAGGTAGATTCACCGCACGTTTTTTCAAATTACCCTCTGTAGGGATTCTATTTTTGATCAACCTACACCCAAAAATAGCTTGACAGGGTAGGATTTGAGATTTCTATAGGAGAGAAAACCATCCAACCTTAGGCGATTTTTTCCTGACCGTATCCCATGCTAATTTAATAGAAAACACGCCAGAAGAGGTAGGCCGCCAATGACAGAAATCATGCAAGTTAGGGATATAAATGAATTTTATTTCCTTAAAAAGGCTAGAAATCACCTTAGACTCCACCCTCAGAAGAGACTAGCAATTATTTGTAATAAAATCTAAAACTTTAGCCCACAGGGGATCTAAAGAATCAGGATGGATCATCAACCTCTCCATGATAGACGCTGTACCCAGCCAATGATCTGACCAAAATTTGATTTTTTTGGCCATTCCCTACCGTGCATTGTTCCTGAGACTCAAAAAAACTCCAGACCTTCTTGAGACCTGGCCAAATTGGTGACGAAATATGACCATTTCTTAGTGAGTTATCCGCCTTAAGAAATCGACCCCAGAAGAATGAACTCATTGGTGAATTTCCATGCTTTATCTACCTTGCCAACTTACATAAGCAGACAAAGTTAACATCCCTAAGCCTTCTAATTATCAACCCTCCTTCATGTTTAGGCAAGCAAACATCCTCCCATTTAACCACTATTTTTTTCCAAGACTCCATATCACCTAACTAGATGAAGTTTCGCATCCATCCTTCCACCGTTTTGATAGAGGAGTCAGGCCACCAATAAATTCCAAAGTTGTGAATCGGGATACTGGAAATAATCGATATCACCAACTCAACCCTTCCAACCATTGACAACAGCCTTCCCTTCCATCCAGCCAACCTATTTTTTTATTTTACCCAGTAAGGGAAACATATATTCTTTTTTCACTCTCCCTTTAAATAATTCTACCCCCAAATATTTTGTGGGCAACTTGGCTGAAGGAATACCAAAAAAATCAGTAATAAATTGTTTCCTGTGAGGGGCGACCTCACCAAAAAACAGACTACTCTTTTCAAGGATAAATTTCTGTCCAGAGAAGTCCTGATATTTAACCAAAAAATTCTGCAAATTCTTCACATACTTAGCAGAGGCGTTCATGAAAATAAAAATGTTGTCTGCAAAAAGAAGATGAGAGGGAATAGACACACCACTAGGACCAGGCAGTGGCTTCAAAAGCCCATCGCTAGTCATCGACTTCAGGCCTCTACAGAGCATCTCTTCAGCTAAAATAAAAAGGATGGGAGATATTGGGTTGCCATGGCTCAAGCCTTTACCCACTTCAAAGAAACCAACAAGACCACCGTTCAGTAATACATAGACCCTGGAAGAAATCAACAAATGGTGAATCCATGAAATCCACCTCAAGGAAAACCCAAATCTTTCTAGAGTAGCGAAAAGAAACTCCCATGAAAGAGAGTCATGAGCCTTCTACGCATCCAACTTCAAAGCCAATCCACCTCCCCTCACTTTAGAATGCATAATATTTGCCAACTCTGAAGCAAGACTGATGTTTGATGAGATAATCTTCCCCTTCTAAAAAGTGCTCTATTCCTCTGAGATCAACCTGGGAAGCATCCCCATCAGACGCGAAGACATAATATTAGATAGCACCTTACAGAAAAAATTACCCATATAAATTGGGCGAAATTTATCCAAAGAGGAAGCACCCTCCACCTTTGGGATCGAGTTAACAAAGCAGTTGTTAATCCCTTTTGGCAGATTACCACCACAAAAAGAGATAACGCCTGCAAAGTTAGCTTCCACAATATCCCAACTTTTCCTGAAAATCTTCCCAGGGAAGCCATCAGGACTAGGGGAGCTCTCAAGATCTAAATCCCACACAGCCTACTTGATTTTAGCACAACTTGGAATGGAATCCAAAGTAGCAACATCTTCATCTAGTAACACCTTAGGAACGCACTCCAACAAATCTTGATGCACAAAAATTTTAGAAGCTTCATAAAACTTTTGGAAGAAACTGGAAATATAAGAGGCAATACCCTGCTGGTCATACACCCACAGCCCTTGCTTAAGAATGCTTGGGGGCTGCAACATCTGGCATCCTACCATGATTAGGAATGGCTGGATTAGGATCCAGAGCCTCCCTTCCACCGCTATCATCTTCCTCTTCCTCCACCGCCAACCTGCCCTCCAAATCGCCAAACATTCTCTCTCCTCCGCTCATGTTTTTTAAAAATCTCATTCAAACAAGTGCATTCGAAAGAGCATTCTTTACCATGAAGTAAATTTTATAACCATTCTTCACTGACATCCAAATATTGTAGCCCATCAACTTCAAATATGTTTCCGTCCTAATGCACCCAAAAGAATAATTTGTTCCATCAAATATTAGTCCCTTGTTGTTACTATAACTACTATTACTATCAAAGGTGCCATTTTTCTTACTCAAACTGACCCAAGCTAAACTCATATTTTTCTGGGTAACCTAGAGCGCTCTAATGCCACTTGTGAATCCTAGGTGCACTGTGAGGGGTGAAGCAGTGGTTCAAAAAAGGTTTTGCAGTCGTTAATTGAAAACTTAATAACGGAACTTCAGTTTCCAAAATTTCAAATTGGGCAAGGTGATCCCATAATTAACAATCACACAACGATATACCAACCTCACACCACAATTTGGTTGGATCTACCAGGTAGTGTCCCATAATTTGGTTGGGTCTACTAGATAGTGTCCTACCACTCTGCACAACATGCACTTCAAATATTTGTTGAAAATAAATGTGAAACAATGGCACTAGATTTACGTGGTTTGACCGAAGTGCCTACATCCACGGAGGAATACCCATATAGGGTTTCGTATTGTCCAATACACTACTCAAGTTTCACTCGCTACAACGACTTAAGAAGACCAATGCATGCTTCGGTTCGTGCTACAATACGAATGTGGGCAGAAACTCCAATCCCTAGAAAAGTACCCACTGACTAGGTTTATAAATTTAAATATAGATATTCAAATCACACCAATTACATCAACTCAAGGTTTCTCAATAGGAAACGATAACACAGAATAAAAAATAGGGATTTGAAACTATGTATTACCTCTTCCTGAGTAATACCATGACCATCCTATTGTATAGAGTCTCTGACATAGCGTGCACCCACTCCAATGATCAACACTACACAATAAATTGACCCTCAATAGTTGTTCATACACAATGCTCTCTGAAAGAAAGAAAGAAAAAAATAAAAAAAATAAAGTTTTCTCTATAAAATAACTAAGTAGAAGATGTTAAATAGTTCTTCTTTAATGAGCCATTTTTTTTTTGGTAGTCATTAATAATACATCAGTTTCAAGGTGTTTAACTCTCATAACTGTTCCAAAAAATGATGGATCTGTTTTTGTGGACTAACATAATGAGAAATGTTGACATCTCTAAGTCCCCGAATACCCACACCTTTTTTTCGCTAAAAGTTTATTTCATAAAATGAAAAAAGAAAAAAGCAATTACAACCCAACAACCAAGCAAAAGAAGAACCACCAGCCTCCCTATCCTCCCACCTTCGGCATTGCCATCAATAGGAGAAAAGGAAAAGCGCTAAGGGAATCTATAGTTTGGTCTGCCCTCGGCATCTCTAGAAAGAATGTCCCCTATGTGGGGCGGCAAATTCACATCAACTCCTGAAGTGCCGCTCTTAGCCACATCTCTTGCCAAGAAGTCTGCCACTGAGTTCCTCTCTCTGTAATTGTGAGTAATTTTCTAAGAAATTCTTCTCATGTAAGTCTAGAGATATATCCACCTTTGCAGAGCAAACCATGGAATCTTCCATTGCTGGATCAGAGACACAACAGTGCTTGAGTCTGATTCAATCCAAAAACATTGAATGTCCATGTCCTTGGCCCTCATAAGACCCTCCATCAGCCCCTCTACTTCAGCCTCAAATACCCCTGTCACTCCCATATATTTTTTATATGAGCATAGAACTTTACCAAAGTGATCACGAAAGATTCCTCCCGCTCCAGCATGCCCAGGATTTCCCAGAGAGCTCCCATCAAAATTTAATTTGATCCAATTGATGGGGGGTTTGCACCAATAAACCTCTAAAATGCCTCGACGATTATCTTTTTGAATAGATAATCCCAGGCATTTGCAACACATTAGGTCTGCCAAGGAATTAACTCCCTTTGCTATAGGAGCATTTTTTCTTATTTCTTTAGTCACCATGAGCGAGATGTATTTTGTTATCCGCTCCACACCCTCATAGATTCTATTATTTCTTTCCCTCCACAGGTGATCTATAACAATACCAAAACACATGGTCCACGCCTCCTTGCAGCTCACATTTTTAGTGTTTCTTTTCCACCATTAGCCGAGATCCAAAGTAGAACCCTGGGTACTCCATCTAAGATTAAAGCACTGGCATAAATCATTCCAGATTTCATCGGAAAAAGGGCATGCTATGAATAAATGATGCATTGTCTCTTCTTCTGCCTTACAAAGAACACATCTAGAAGCAAGAGGCACCGCTTTCTTTTTCACCATTTCATCGGTAGGAACTTTTCCATGAAGCACCCTCCAAGCAAGAGATGAGACCCGAGGTTGTTGCTTCTTACACCAAATGAGCGAAGCCCAGGGGGCAGTCGGCTCTTTTTCTCTAATATCCTCCCACGCAGATTTCAAATTGAAATTCCCATCATAAGAAAGGCTCCAAACACATTGGTCAACACACTCATAATTTGGGATTTTAATTTGCAAAACAACATTGAAAACATATGTCGTTAAGCATGAGCAGCATTAAAAACATCTGTCATTAATTTGCAAAACAGCATTAAAAACATTGTCGATAAATCTATCCACCTTTCCCTCAAGCATCGATCTATCCACATCTTCCACACACTCTTCTAGCGCAAAGCCACCCACCCAATTATCCTTCCAAAATTTAATGGAGTGACCATCACCAACAACCCATCTTTCCTTAGAAGAAATAAAGTTCCAAATTTTTCTAATGCCAGGCCATATGGAAGAAGCACTATATCCCTTCTTAGGTAACCCCTGTTGTTTAGGAATCTAGCTCTCAAGAATCTACTGGCCAAGGAATTTTCATGCTTGATACGCCATGTAGTCTTACAGAGCATAGCTTTATTCACATCTCTTAATCTTCTCAATCCTAACCCCCCTTCCTCCTTAGGCTTACAACATTGGTCCCAATTAACAATAATTTTTTTTTGTGGCATCCATCTCTCCAGAGTTGTAAGTAGCGACGACGACCACCAATACACAGTAAAACTATGAGCTGGCATATTCATAATCATCGATCTCCCTAACTCAACTCTTCCTGCCAGGGATAGCATCTTGCCCTTCCACCCAGCCAAACGGTCTTTCACTTTGTCCATAATAGGCATCACAACATCTTTCTTAACTCTACCTTTAAAAATCTCCACCCCCAGGTATCTTGTAGGAAATGTACAAAGGGGAATCCCCAATCCTTCTACAATAGCCCTCTTTCTCTAAGAAGAGATCGAGTCCACAAACAATTTACTTTTCAACTGATACACTGGCCAGAAAATTCCTGTACATGTTAAGAAAGTTATTCAGATATCTGACATATCTGAGAGATGCATTAGCAAAGATGAAGATATCATCAGCGAACAAACTATGGGCTGGCGTAATCACACCACGAGGACCCTTAATCGACTTTAATTTATCTTCTTCCACAAGCTTATTCAAGCCTCTGTAGAGAACCTCTTCAGCCAATATGAACAGCATAGGGGAAATAGGATCCCCTTGTCTCAAACCCCTCTCCACTCCAAAATATCCAATTGGACCACCATTGAACATTACTAAGATCTTCGCAGAGACCAACATCTAGTACACCCATCGAATCCAAGTCTATAAAAATCCAAACTTTCTCAATATATGGAAAATAAAATCCCAATCAACTATATTCATAGGCCTTCTGAATATCTATCTTCACCCCCATGCCACCCCATCTAGTCACGGAGAACATCATATTAGATAACTCTAGGCAAGGGTGATATTGGAGTGAATGATTTTTCCTTTCTAGAATGCTCCCTGCTCCTCCGAAATAAGCCAAGGCATCACCTCTGAAAGTCTTAAAGCCATTATTTTAGAGACAATTTTACAAAAAAAAATTCCCATGCATAGAAGCCTAAACTTATCTAACGAGTTTTCCCCTTCAATCTTGGGGATTAACACTAAAAAATTGCTATTTAGGTCATAGGGCATTCGACCTTTACTGAAGAAGCCCCTAATAGCATTACAAACATCATCAGAGATTATGACCTAGCAAAATTTATAGAACATATCAGGAAAACCGTCTGGACCTGGAGAGCTTTTCGGATCAAGGTCCCAAACCACCCTTTTGATCTCATCATTAGATGGCATCGCATCCATTCTCCATCTATCAATGTCCTCCAACACCTTCTGAATACAGTTCAGTATTTACATGTGATCAACAATGGTAGATTTTTTGAGAAAGTTTTCATAGTAGCTCATAGTAAAATCCTCCATCTGCATCTTCTCAGTGATGATCTGACCGACATCAGTTTTCAGATTTCTAATGGTATTCTTCATTCTTCTCACTTTCACAGCCACATGAAAGAATTTTGAGCTTCTATCTCCCTGAATTCTCCATCTAATCCGAGCTTTTTCAGCCCAGAATTTTTCATATCCCGCCATCGCCTTCAAGTACCTAGTTTTCGCGTCAGCTTCTCGAGCAAAATTCTGATCGTTCATACCAATCTCCTCTATCTCCTTTTGAATCTCGTCCAACCCATTTAGCACCTCCTCCTTTTCCAAGTTCACATTGGGGAATGTTTCCCTAGTCCACTCCTTAATCACAATTTTCAGTCTTTTTATTTTCTGACTGAAGATATAGAGAGCCGATCTAGAAATCCATTCATCCTAGGATTCTTTCACAATTTTAAGGAAATTTTCGTGATCAATCCAAGACCTCTGAAACCTGAAAGGACAGTTAGAGGGCTTCACCGATGCTTTTGACACCACCAACAGGGGAGAGTGGTCAGACACACAATTAGATCGCACCTGTTGGTGGCAATCATGAAACACTAAAAACCAGGCATCTATGCAGAAGCTTCTATCTAGACCTGCCACAATATTACCTCTTCTTCTATTATTGGTCCAAGTATACTTGCGACCCTGCGAAGGAATCTGAATAAGGGAACAACCATCCACCAGAGCCCCGAACTCTACCACAGAGCCCAAATTAAAAGATCCTGAACCTCTTTTTTCATGAGCCTATAGCATAGCATTAAAGTCTCCAGTCACTAGCCAAGGGGTGCCTTGCCCCGAGTTCGATGCCACCAAATTATTCCATAAATCTCTCCTTGCTGCCCTGAAGTAATTAGAATGAATAAAAGACACAACGAAGAGGTTCGTCTGCCACTGCACACGTAAAGTAATATGTTGATCAGAGCAAGAGATACCTTGCGGCTTAGGCATACCCCTTCTCCAAACCACCCACAGATTTGGGACCTTATCCAGCCTGTCATTGTGAATAAAATCCGCTACAAAATCAAGATTATTGAAAAATCTATTTGGAAATTTTTGCACCTCCAGCATCGGTTCAGCTAAGTAAATAATTTCCAGGGAATTCATTGTAACAACATTCCCTAAGGCCAACCTAGCCGCCTTCTTCTTCATTCCTCTAATATTCCAAAATAAAATCTTTATAGTCACTTTTTTAAAAGCGCAATGCATCGAATTTTGAGCACTGCTCATGAAGGGTGATAATTTCCCTTTTCTTGTCTTCTACCCTCCATATTGTTCTCAAGCACTCTTGCCACTCTATCAACCTCTACCACATCTTCATGATACACAATCATGGCCCCATCCTTGTACTACTGATAAGTCCTTGTATTATCAAACTGAGGCTCGTACCTCATATCCCTACCATCTTCTAGATCACCATACTGATCATGATCGATATAAACCTCCCTGCCATAGATGCCAGGTCAAGAGCCTCATCCTCCTCTGTGATGAGAGAGTTGCATCTACATTGATCTATCTCTGCCTCCTCTCCTGGTGCGGATATGTGATCCATACCTAACTTTTTAGAAAGCCCAGAATGGAATCTTTGCTATACCTCACCCATTTTAATGATTAAGGATTAAGGAGAGAGTTAAGATACTGTTTCAATTAGATGCTATAGAAAAAACTAGCAAAGATCGCTTCAAACTCATCCAAACTTGTTCTTTTTTTGCTAAAGATCAGAATTTTATTGAGAAGCAGAAAAAAGAATGAAGAGAAACAAAAAAGGAGCTAGAATACAAGGATAGACTTAGCAACTAAAATAGAGAGAGCCTCCACCTTTGGCATTGCCATTAGCAGAGGCTCACAACCGCTATCTATAAAAACGGAATCAAGGGCGACCAACTTTGTCATGGATCAGCTCATCAATGACCAATTGAGGAAGAAAATCTTTAACACCTGAAACCCCAGACTTTGTTGCATCTTTGACAAGATAATCAGCCACCGGGTTACCTTCCCTGAAGTAGTGAGTGATCTTCCAATCAATGGAGTCCACATAGTTAAGAAGATTTGCCCATTCCTAGTAAAAGAACCAAGAGATGATCCTATATTGGAAGAGGACGACTGCAGGGGCAGAGTCTGATTCAATCCATAAGTGTCTCACATCCATATTACGAGCATGATTTAACCCCTTGATAATGCTCTAAATTTCCGCTTGAAAATTTATAGACACCCTTAGGGAAAAACCAAAGGAGAGGAGCATTTTCCCATGATGATCTCTAAAAATACCTCCACCACCAGCTCTACCAAGATTCTCTAAGGAACTTCCACCGACATTCAGCTTCACCCATGAAAAAAATGGCTTACACCAAAGAACTTCCAATATTTAGTGGGGAGAAGTTTGGCCATTAACATAGAGAAATTTTCTGCTCAAAATTAGATCATTTCCAAATTTGGGAGATATTTTCATCCCATTACAAATGAAGGAGATGTCCTTGTGAATAGCTGCCACAATTATAGCTGCACTATGAGAAGTTCCCTCATGTCTTCTGAGTTTCCTCTCATTCCAGATAGCAGCAAGCGTAACCACTAACCCAATCAACCAAGGGCGCTTCAGGGACCAGCTTTTCGACTTATTCCTCCACCATTTAATGATGTTATCCATAGATGATTTATTGACCCACACCACATCAAACAAGGTAGCAGACCTGGTCCAAACTTCGAAGGAAAAGCTACAGTCCAGAAATAAGCGAATGAAGGATTCCACATTCTGCCCACACACGTTACATCTGGACGATAAGAAAATCCCCTTAGCACCTAGCGCCAAGCCAAATCGATAGTCTGGGGGTAAATCCTTGTTCCAAACAACTGATGTCACACCCCGTTCACACTGAACTGGACCGGTGACCGAGTTAACTCCGATTAACCCAAACCTGCCAGGATCATCTGATACAGTACCCCACCACAGCATACCCACGTCTAAGATAAGTGTTTAAAAGTTCAGCAGAAGACTTAAACTACCTATAAATATCCCCAATATACTTGATACCCAAATTGTAGTATATAGCTAAGTACATGTGGGCCCACAGGCATGATATTTACATAAAAGAATAATAATTTACGTATCAAGTACACAAAAGGGGAGGTCATCAAAAATCAAGAAAAGCGAAATCCTGTGCGGTGTCATTCACGTGGTTCGTGACCTGACCCTCTGACATGCAACAGCAGTGCTCATACTCCTCGGGTACCTACCAATCCTCAACAAGAAACTCGACTGTGGGGCCTGACCCCTGATCTTCAGGCGGGTGACCTACAAAATTATCTAAAAGAGGTGTGCACATGGGATGAGCTCACTAGCTCAGTAAGTGAAAAGAAAGACCATATAAACATTCACATCCATATGCACTATATGCTATGCAATTCATTTTAAATCTTATCCACCTAAACAACATTACTAAGTCTTAGGTTATGTGCTACTCACAACCACAGTGCGCGTATGCCCCAAGTACGAGTAGCGAACTCCATCTCGTGATACGCCCATAGGGTTGTCAGAGAATGCCCACCGTGAATACTCAGAAAAGTAAAGTATGTCGACTATCGGCTCTCAACATAAAAGTAAATGACAGAAATGTAAAGGCGCTGACCCCAGTAATTTAAAAGCAGTACGATTGACCCTCTTGAATATACCACTGAGGTTGCTGACTGTCCTAATGACCCGCCGAGCGTATGTCTAACCGCCACAGTGATCCGACAACCCCGACCACTGCTTTTCCCTAAGTGATAACCCAACACCTCAACCCCTGTTGGGAAGGGTCGTAGCACAGGGAATGATAATCCTAAATCGCATACTCCTATACGATAAAGTACGATCGCATAGTACCATCGCGTCCCATACCACGGGCCACCAATGCACTCATTTCCAAACCAACTACGGCGTCTAGTCTAATAATGCATCATGCATAGTAATCTAACCATTTATCACATAATCACATCAATCATTTAACATTGAGAATGTAAGGCACAACACACATCATAAATCATTTGTTTGGAATGCACAAGCAATGCGTGCGAATAGCATACGAGGATGACTAATCTACACATAACTTACATGATGACATGGCTAGTCTAGATACAATATAATGATGAAAAATAAGCCTTAAAATAAAGTTAAATGTCCTCTCCCCACTTACTTGTTGGGTACAAAAGCTCACGTTTGGTACGGGTGAGATCCGGCGTGAGAGATGTAAATTCTAGTGGAACCTATCATAAGCGAATGAGGTTAGCATTTCACCACCTTGGGGTCAAAACTAATGAGGTTTGATGTTTAAATCATGTTTAAAATCATAAAAAAAGGTTGCCCACCCATTTTAGGCCCATTCGTGCTCAAAAATCCAACTGGTGGGCTAACAGGTGGTCCAGACAGCCCACCTGTCTTCGCCCGTCGGTCCCACAGGTGGGCCAGATAGCCCGTCGATTCAACCAGTGGGCCCCCTTAGGCAGGCAGGTTCACCCCCCGGTCATCGCCCGCCTGTGGGAACTAAGGTACTACCCCAACAGGTGGGCGGCTTCGCCCACCGGTCTTCGCCCACCTGTGGCGGCGAAAACTGGTTTTCCCCCTTTGAAACGTCCCTCAACCTTGGGAAAACCAAATGGGGTTATTCCAATCATATTTTCCACACATCTAAGGCCTTATAAGATGATTCTAACCTAAATCTAAGTTAGATTTAAAGATTGAAAAGCAACACATAGACCATTTATTAAACCTTAGATTCATTATTTCAAGTGGGATTAACAGGATCTCAAGGAACTCTACCCAAATCAAGGGTTTCACTTGGGGTTTGGTGAAAGTTTAAGAAGTATAGCCTTCACTCACCTCAAATCGTAGATCTCGTGTTGGGGATCACTTTTTCGATGCCGGAATGAGAAGATCAAACCGCAGCGTCACTTAAAATCATTTCTTTCTCTTTTTCTTTTCCTTTCTTCTTCTTCGTTCTCTTTTCTTCTTTTTTTTCTCTCTCTTCTTTACTCTTCTCACCAACTCTTTAATGCATTAAATGAGAAAAAGGAAAAACACAATAAGTACTTTTTATACTAGAGAATATCTAGTAGCCACATGGGTGGGTCACACAGGTGGGCGGGTTCGCCCGCCTGTGACCACCCACCTGTTGGTCGAAACTTAGTCAAACAATTGAGATTTCGATGAAATTCGACTCTCAGCATGTATCTCACTCTTGGTACGAGATATATAATACGTGTACACTTTAGGATACGGTTACATACCAGTATTACCCGTACATGGCCTTATGATACGTGCATGTACATGGCTTGGGTACACCCGTCTCCTCTGACACTGACTCGGACTTGTTTGGCCAACCTGTGTTCAAAGTCACCCTTGCCATCATAGTCCATAGGGAACCCACCTTAACCCTCTCTAGTTCGGGTCCTGCATGGTTAAACCGAGTTAACCGTGTAAGTAAACTAGGTTTTTAAAAGTAGGGTATCACAACTAAGGTCCAAGGAACCACAGGGGCAGTAGCCCTTAGACCTTCCCAAGCTGACTTAACTGTGAAATTCCCCATGGGATCAAGATTCCATACGCACCTGTCTTTCATGGGAACCGATGGGAGAGGAATGTCTTTTATTGATTCAAAGATATGGAGAAGGAGATTAGATTCAACTCGAGGTAGATCCACTCTCCATTATCGATGAAAAAGTCCACTATAGGGAAATGATTAAAGAAAACATTCTCACCAAGGCCAAAAATCTCTGAAATCGATTTAAGGCCCAGCCAGTTATCTCTCCAAAAATCAATATTTTCTCCATCCCCCACAATCCATCGCTCATTCTTAGTCACAAAGTGCCACATTCTCTTGATGCCAGGCCAAATAGAAGAACTTTTATAGCCTTTCTTGAGCTAACCATAACTAGATAATAACCTAGCCCGAAGAAGCCTGCTTAGATCAGTATTTTTATGCTTAACCGTCCAAACTATCTTGGCGAGAAGAGATTGATTAACATCCCTGAGCCTCCGTATGCCCAATCCGCCTACCTTTTTAGGCTTACACACCATATCCCATCTAACAGTCATTGCCTTAGAAGATTCAATCTCGCCCGTCCAGATGAAATTTCTCATCCATTTTTCCAGATATTTGATGAGGGAAGCCGGCCACCAATAAACAGAATAATTGTGAAAGGGCATCCCAGAGATCACAGATCTTATAAGTTCCACTCTACCTACCAGGGAGAGAAGCTTTCCCTTGCTTCCAACTAACCTTGCCTTAACTTTGTCCATGACATATAGAAGCAGCTCGCACTTAACTCTTCCCTGAAAGATTTCCATGCCCAAATATTTGACACGAAATTTGCGTATAGGAATGGCCAACTCCTCTGCAATGCAACCCTTCCTCACTGAAGAGATCTTTCCAAGGAACATTTTTCTTTTATCTAAATTAAAGCATTGCCCTAAGAAGTTATGATATTTCACCAGGAAGGATTACCAATATACTTCTTAGACGCATTCATGAAAATGAATATGTCATCTGCAAACAACAAGTAAGAAGGCACAACAATCCCATGGGGACCAGAAATTGGTTTAATGAGGTTTTCCCTTCCCAACGCCTGCAAGCCTCTACACAATACCTCTTCAGCAACGACGAACAAGATAGGTGAGATGGGGTCATCCTATCTAAGACCTCTACTGACTCCAAAGAAACCAACCAGCCCACCATTAAGCAGAATAGAAATTCTTGCAGACTTTAAAATCTCATGGATCCAGCCAATCATAATATCAGAGAACCCAAATTTCCTTAGGGTTATGAATAAAAAATCCCAAGAGAGAGTACCAAAGGCCTTCCTAATGTCAAGCTTGAGACCCACTCCTCCACCTCTAGACGACTTTCCCATCAGATTTGCAAGCTCAGTGGCCAAGCCAATATTGGATTGAATGAGCTTACCTTTCTGAAAGCCCCTTGCTCTAGAGAGATGAGGGAATTTAGGAATGCTGCTGATGTGAGTGGCCATGATCTTGGACAAAATTTTACAATAAAATTGCCCATGCATAAGGGGTGGAACTTATCCAAGGTGCGACACCCTCTACGTAAGCGTGGAATTAATAAAAGAAAATTATTATTGACTCCATTCTGGAGCGTACCTGAGGGGAAGAAGTGCTTAATTGCCCTACAGACATCACCCTAGATAACATCCCAACACTTCCTGAAGAAAGTCCCAGAGAAGCTATCGGGGCTTGGAGAATTGTTCAAATCTAAATCCCAGACTGCCATCTTGATTTCATCATCTGAAGGGATAGAATCAAGCACCAATCGATCCTCATGCTTTAAAATAGATGGAATAAAATCCAGAATTTTAGGACGGCAGTCAAGAGCAACTCTTCTGTGAAAATTTTCATAAAAATCCACAAAGTACTTCCCCATTAGGTCTTGGTCGTTGATCACTGCCCCATCATCTTTTTCAATAATTCTAATGGCATTTTTGGGTCTCTTCACCTTTGTCATAATGTGAAAGAAACTGGAGTTTCTATCCCCTTCCCTCAGCCATCTGACTCTGGATTTTTCCACCCACATTTTCTCATGATTCTCAATGGGTTTCGATGTCGGTTTCTAGCATCGATTCAGAATTAAAGAGCTGGTCGGTGATCCCTTCATCTTGATTCTTCCTTTGAATAGCTTCCAGATCATCTTTAGAGCTCTTGACCTCCACATTTAGATTAGGGAAGGCAATATGCGACCAAGATCGAATTATAGGCTTCAACAACTTAACCTTCTTAGCCAAAATGGAGATGGGGGAGCCATGGACCTCCATGCTCCAAGCATTCGATACCACAGAGGTGAAGTCCGAATGGTCTAACTTGAATTTATTTAACGGGAAAGGTCAGTTCTTTGGTTTCATAATGTTACCTGAACAAACTAGGATGGGGGCATGGTCTGAGGTGACTCTAAGAAGAACCTGTTGCAAGCAATCATTGAAAGAGTCTAGCCATTCAAAGTTGGCAAAAGACCTATCTAGGACACTAATGACGTTCTCTCTTTTCCAGTTGTTGGACCAAGTGAATTTTCTTCCCGAAGAGGGAACCTGAATCATGGAAATGGTGTCCACCATAGCCCCAAATTCCACGGCAACTCCCATGTAGAACTTGCCAGGACCTCTCCTTTCATGGTCGAAGAGGGTGGCATTGAAATCTCCAATAATCATTCTCGGCCTATTCAAAGACCCAGTGACCAATTCCATCCAAAGGCTCCTTCGATTGGCTCTAAGACATCAAGCAGCCTTGCCAATTTAATTGGAAGGAGAGCTGCTGGTCTGACATAGAAGAGATCACTGGCTTCGCCAAATTTCTTCTCTAATCACCCATAAATTAGGCTCTTTATTATTTTGCACATTATAAATAAGGTCCGGTTCAAAACCCGGCTTGTTGAAAAATAGCTTTAGGAAATTAGAAACATCAATCATCGACTCAGCGATACATATGATGTCAGGCATATGATCACTCACAATTTTCCTTAAGGAAATCCTGGCAGAGGCCTTTTTCATACCACGGATATTCCAAAATAGGACTCGCATCATCACAAATGGGAGGAGGATGAATGAGTAGTCCTAGCAAGGGACTGCTCCCGATTGCTTGCCTTCTTTCCTTTCTTTTTTTTTTTTTTTTTGGATGACCCAACCACCCTGATTTGCTTCCCACTGGTTGGCAACCATATCAATTTTGTCTACACCGTCGCCGCCAGCATTCCTAGGTTCTTTCTACTGTCCCATATGACCTGCTTCACTAGCTCCTCTGGAATCCATGCCTCCACGTGAAGCAAATCGTAGGCTCCTACGAAAGCCATCTTGATGATCACCCACACCCACAGGGGGAGTGGCCCATTGCACCATCAGGCCCATCCACAAGGTTCTGATCATGAAATGGGTTTGAGATTCCCACATGGTTCTGGGCATGAGGTGGGTCAGAACCCACATCCATCCGCTCCATCTCCATTCACTCCACATCCAATATAACTTCCAGCCTTGTGTTAGGCTCTAAATTTGAATTTAAAAGAGTTATATTCTAGTAAGGCATATCCAAATCAGCGCCCAATGGGGAAGGCCTCCTTGATTGAGGTGTAACGTCCCCCAAAATAATATCTGAAAATTCTCCTTCCATATCAAGAACGTGTGACTCATCTCCGCCCCCTGAGCAGGCTCCACCACCATTCTCTATGGAGGCTCCACCATCACCGCCCTCTATGGAGGCTCTAGCACCACTGCCCTCAATAAAAGCACTACCATTACCACCTCCTGTGGAGATATCATCGTCCGCAGAGCAGTCTTGCCTAGGCCTAGCAGCAGTACCCCCTGTTCCATGAGAAGAATGATGGGGCTCATCATCGACGTACATAGCCCCTGGAATTCCAAGTTTCTGTTCATGCAAGGCGGCATTGGCATCTGTAGCCTTCTTCTCTCTACAAAACCCAATTAAGTAGCTGATTTTTTTGTAAAAACCGCATCTGCTAACGCTATCTTCATAAACAATTTTTTGTTTGAACCAGAAGGGGTTATCAGTCCCTAGCTATTTCCGCTCGACCTATATCTCTTCAGGTCGTAGGCTATCAATCTCCATCTCAACCAAAACACGGGAAAAGTTCCCACACAAGACATGTTTTGTTCGTAGGTCAAGTGCAACCGGCCTTCCCGCAGCCTTTGCCATGGTCAAGAGGACCTTCTCATGCCAATACCCCAAGGGGAGGTCTGGAAACCTTACCCACACCAAAGCCTTGTTCACCATCTTCTTATATATGTTGAAATCCGGTCGCTATCCCTGGAATCTGACATATTGGGCTCCAAGTTTAACAGGGCTCCTCCTCCAGATGGAAGCCATGTCAGCCTCAGACTGAAATTGAAAAATGGTGAAACCTTTCCCCATCGGAATCAACTTCACACTCCCCTTTAATTTCTAGGCATCAGCCACTTCTTTCCTGATTTCATCCAATGAGATGTACCTGAAGTTAAGTCTTCCAATTAGGGCATAGCAGTACCTTTCAAGTCTCTCTTCATATGCTTCCTGAGGGATAATAACCCTGGTTGAAGTACCTACGTGGATAGGTTCAGGCAAGTCATCGACTTCAGGAAGGACATTTCCTACTGCCTTCGCATAAGATTTCGTAGGAATCATTGCTTCAGGAGCAATCGAATCAGGAATAGGGGAAACTTTCGCCCTATCCACAGGTAGAGAGCCATCAGGATCCTGTCCATCACCCAGGTCTCTTGCATCCTCAGATTGCCCAACTCCGGTAGCCAACTCCTCTCCCCTTTCCATTCTCCAAGTCCCTTCAGATAGCTACCATATTAGTTTCCTCCCATCCAAACTTGTTCAAACCTCTCTCAATTTGATTCTTTTCTATGCAGTTATATGAGAATTGTTGTAACTTCTCCATCCAAACTTCGAATGACGCGATTCAAGTTTTGTTGGAACCATGACTCAAAAAAATTTATTTTTCATGCAGAATGTTGAGCCCATTCAGTCATTAAAGCTTCCAAAAATAGTTTTAAAGTGAACATCATTGCACGATCCTGTGAAATTGTTACGTTTGATGTACAAGGCCTTGACCTGCTGGTTCTAGCCTTTGCCAAATGATTTGCAAGCACTTAATACACAAAAAAAAAAGGTGTTTCACATATCTGTGTGCCTCCATAACCCTGCCAAATGACCAAAATTCCCTTGACATGTTGTATATGACCATTCCACCTCTTCCAACTCACCAATAGCTATTGCCTCAACACCAATATGACTAAATATGTTGCCAACAATGAAAATAAACCCCAGAAACCTCTAGTTTCTTAAAACTTATATTTTATCCAAATGTAGTGTTTGTTGGGAGAGGGGGAGGGGGACCGAGGGGAAGTGCCTATAAGTTTGTAGCATTGGCTTTTGTTAGGTTTAATTGATACAAACTTATTTAACGTAATAAAAGCTATTTGTGTTACAATAACAGCTATTTAAAAGAACATCCATATAGAGACCAAATTAGATTATTGGACATGCGAATAAAATAAATCATTGGTTGGACAATACTAGATATGGACCAAGGGAATGAAAATAATCATTTGTCAAGGGTTGGGACCACTGACTAACCAAATGATCTATATTGTTCTTTTTGCATTAATTTAGTGATTCAACACAACCATCTGGCCTATCATGTATTAGTCTTTTCCCTGTTTTTACACCTTTCGACTTTTCCCTTGTACTCTAATTTATTTACCATCATTTTGCGACATGGAAAACTCATTTCTTGGTTGAAATTTCACATATAATTAAGATCAATGAGATGAATGAAGACTCCTTTCTTGGTTGGAATTCCATATATAATTCTTTTTTTTTTCCCCGCTAACAGAATTGTATCTGATGAGGCAAAATATGTCCCCTTCCTCAGCATGGGTGAAGCATGTATGCAAACCTGAATAGAAGATTGACCAGCCACCTCGGCCCTTCATCAAGCCGTGTTGCCGCCTTGGCATCTCATCAGGCCATGCTACCACCTTGGCCCTCCATCAGGCCGTGCTGCCTCCTCGGCCCTCAATCAAGCCATGCTGCCACCTCGGCCCTCCATCAGGCCGTGTTGCCACTTCAGCCCTTCATCAGGCCGTGCTGCAACCTCAGCATCTCATCAGTCTATGCTGCCACCTCGGCCCTCCATCAGGCTGAGTAACCACCTTGGCCCCTTCTCATGCCTATAGTGACCTCAGCTCTACTGACCTATCACCTCGGCTCGACACAATCAAGTAAGGCACCCAGAAACGTGCACAAATCCACTCCTATATTCAAAAGATGTGATCCCTAATCAAGGGGGCAGGACTCTATCCACTACAGATCATCAAAAGCGTCCACCCCTCTCACGACTTACACCTCCGAGATCAATGGGGAATATTCCCAGAATATACCCTGGAACCCAGAATATTCCTAGAATCACAGTGCCACTCCCCTCAAGGACTCTAAGCCTAAACAGGACTCTCCAAAAATGCCCTTCCTGCTCTCTCCATCAGTAGCCTATAAATACCAAGGTAAGCCTCCTTTATAGGGGATCGATCAATCACTCCTTTTACTGGAAGAGCTCTCTTGAGCATCTGCTGTCGAAAGATATGACTTAGGCTTCAGAGAGTCCTCTGTTGGGTCAGCCCAGCTCTCCCCTATCCTCTCTTCTATGTAGGTCAGTGAAATAACCTAGAGGGTGAATAGGTTATACTAGTGGAATTTAACTCTTTTCGATGAATAGGTCATAAGTGTGACTGCAAGTTAAAATAATGCGGAGTAAATAAAATAAGTACAACCACAAAACACAAGATTTATAGTGGTTCGACTCAATCCGAGTCTAGTCCACTCCCTACAAGAATCCTCTTGTAAGGCATTCCACTAGTTCTCCCTTTCAGTATGGTAGGTAGGGAAGAAAACCTTTACAATATTTTTCACGGATAAGAGTATCTTTACAAATCCCCTTTCTAGGCAGAGAGATGGCTTTACAATCTCTTTTGGAGGTAGAGAGACACCTTTCTCTTTTTAGGATAAGAGAATCCTTACAATCCTAAGTACAGTCTAGAATTGTAAAAACAGAAATAAATAAGAAATAGTGGAATAGGAGGAATACCTTAAGTGTGGTGCAAATGATGAGAATGAGATATGAATGATGCACCTTTTGAAAAGTCCTCTCTTATGGCTTTGTCTTGCACAGGAGAGAGTAGAGGACTTTGATTGAGACTTGAGCCTTTTGTTGGGATTGGTGTAATAGAACAACTCAAGTAGAATATATAATTCTTGAATGCTTGCAATACTGCTCTTAAAGCTCTTTCTTAATAAATATTTAATTAAGAGCGATTTGGGTATTTATAGGTGAACTTAGTGAAGCATTTTAGGTAGAAAATCATGCTCTAACGGACGTATTCTGGGACCACCGGTCGATCGCCATCGGTAGCCGATCAACTGCCAAGAGCCATTGAGGTAAAATATAGCTATTGGGGCACTTCCAGGCAGTCACCGGTCGACCGGGGCTTCCAGCCGGTCAACCGCCAACATGACATACTCTATTTTGATAGAATGTTGTCAATATGACCAGTCGTCAGTGTTTTGACCATAACTTTTTTGTCCGACCTCAGATTGATCTGAGATCAGTTGCATTAGAATGACAACTCAATTTCCTATAACTTCTATGAGGTTTCATTTCTTGATACTAATTTTAAGATTCCCTAAAATACCCTTGAGTCAGGTTAATGTGGTTTTCACAGAATTTCACTAGAACACATTTTTCCTAATATGTTCCTCACCACTTAGAGACTTTCCATACTTAGTCAAGGTATGCTCTATGGTCATTCTAGTATGATGCAATGCACATACATGTGGTGGGTGCATATATATATATATATATATATATATGTGGAAATTACAAATTACATTAAAAATGACCAATCTATCCTAGTGGTCTTCTTCTTCACTTGAACCTTCCACTCTTTGGCACTTCATCTTCTTTTCTTCTTGTTTACAATTCCATGTCTTTAAGCTTCATGTCTTGATTCGACCTTCTAAGTGTTTCTTCAAGCTAATTACACTTTCGTCAAGCTAATCACATTTTATCAAACCAAGTTAAAGATGTATGTTTGTTTGTTAACACGGACATGTTTCCCAACAATCTCCCCCTTTTTGGTGATAACATACAAACACAGACAATGAAACCAAATACAAGAAATAATAGTAACACTGTGTAAAGGTCAATAGGATAATGTAATTCAGTGCTAGAAAATAAATAAGGATAGATATTGTCATTTCCATAAACAATTAAAGATAGTCATTTCCATAAACAATTAAAGATAGATACTGTCATACTGTCATGTTCAGGAAGTGTAATAGATAAATAAATATTCTCCCCCTTTTGTCAATAGCAAAAAGGGAATCAAAACGACAAAAAAAATTAAAATACTCCCCCTGAGTATGTGCCAAAAAAAAAATTTAACACATAGAAAAGTATCCTAAGTTCAACTTTTCATAAGTATCAAAAGTATATATAAAAATAAATGACTGAAACAAACACGAAGTAAAAAAAAATAACTCCTAATTCGCTGCATCCTCATCCTCCATGTTCGCCTCTTCATCTTCTTCTTCATCATCTTCATCTTCCTCGTCGTTGCGTAGGAGCTTGAGAATCTCATTCTGCTTTCTTTCCATCTTTGCCAACTGGGCAAGGATGATGTTTCCAACTTTCTGAAGATCAGCAACGGTCACATAGGCAGATGTCTCATCACTTCAGTTCTTTGTGGCTGGTGGGTCGATGCTGATCTTTTGGAGTTTGTGGGCTGCTGGGGAAGAAGATGCATCTTGCGAATAGTGGAAAGATTGATCTCTTGAGGAAACGGGTCAAATGATTCACCAGAAAAATCTACATGAAAGTGGTCCATGATTTGGCAAATCATCCTTCCATAAGGAAGATTTCCCTTTTGAAGTCTATCACCATGGGTAATCATGGTTTTGAACAGAATATAAAGAAGGTTGATGGTTACAGTCTTGCAAACACAGTAGGTGAGATAAGCATGAAATGGGGAGACTTCATCTCTATGACCACTCTTTGGGAGGATGTTGTAGGAGATGATGAGATTTACAATCCTCCTTATATCGGTGAGTTCCTTAGCCTTAATTTTGTGAGTATTAGCATATTCCTTCATGATGCTAGAATACACACAGTCAACATCCATGAATTGTTCTATGTAGGTCTTGGGTTGGTAGTATTTTAGTTCTCCTGTCATAGAAATGTCTAGGATTTCTCCTAAAATCATGATGTCTATATCTATAGGAACTCCCTTAACATAGGAATGGACCAGAAGGTTGTCACCTTCACCAGAGAAAGTAAGGTTACAAAAGAACATTTTGACAAGATGGGGATAACAATGAGAGTCAAGTTTGAGAATGTTGCCCCATCCCAAAGCATCAAACAGGTCTTTGATGTCATACCTGGACAAAAAGTTGGAATTGATGGTCCTACCTTGCTCTATGTTGCGAGAGATGTAGAGATCCCATGATTCTTGAGCAATGGACGAGGAGAATCATATATCTTTGTCAGAGGCCTTCCTTTTTCCCTTCTGAGCTACCGTTTTCTTGCCTCTATGTGGGCGGTGAGAGTCCATAATGATTGGAGGTGTAAGAGGGAAAAAGATGCAAGGGTTTTGGGAGAAGAATAGGATGGGATCTTGAGAGATCTAGGTTAGAAAGAAGTTCTAAGCTAGGGTTTTGGGAGATGAAGAGTCGAAATGGGGTTTTAGGCCAAACAGGGTTTTAAAGTTGAAAAAATGGGTTAAAAAAAAATCGATTTAAAAGAGTCTGGAATCAAATTTTTGGCCGTGCCGGTCGACCGGTTATATGGTGGCGGTCGACCGGTAACCCTTTCGGTTAGAGGCGGTCGATCGAAAGTTTTAGGCGGTCGACCGATAATCTATTCGATCAGTGCCGATCGACTGGTATATTGGGGCAGTCGATCGGTAGAGTCCAAGAAGCTTGAGAACCTAGAAAATTATGGATGTGGAAAGGATTTTTCAAGTCTGGGCTTTTGGAAAAGAATATTCAAGAAGGAATGTTTATTCATTCAGCCAAGCAGGTTGCAAATGCCAAGCTCCTTCCTTAGGAAACTAAAACGCTCTTCACCAAGAGGTTTAGTGAATATATCTGCGAGTTGTTTATCAGTTTCAATGAATTCTAAAGAGACATCGCCATTTTGAATGGTGTCTCGCAGAAAATGGTGTCGAATATCAATATGCTTTGCCCTTGAGTGTAAAATGGGATTTTTACTCAAGTTTATGGCACTGGTGTTATCACACATGATTGGGCAAGATTTGAAACTCACTCCAAGGTCCTGGAGAGTTTGCTTCATCCAAAGGATTTGAGCACAACATCTACCAGCTGCAACATATTCAGCTTCTGTGATAGATAGAGCAATGGAGTTTTGTTTCTTGCTAAACCAAGAGACAAGGCAAGAGTGAGAAAGTGACAAGTACCCTTGGTACTTTTACATCAATATGGCAACCTCTGAAGTCGACATCTGAAAAGTGACCAAGTCAAGGGTTGGTTTTGGGATACCATAACCCAACATCACATGTGCTTTTCAGATATTTAAAAATTCTTTTTTACGGTGAGGTGAGATTTCTTAGGATCGACTTGAAACGAGCACATGCACATACATACATGATGTCGGTCTACTTGCTGTTAGATATAGAAGGCTTCCAATCATGCCTCTATATCTAGTTACATCCTTAGAAGTTCCTTCCTCATCCTTGGTTAGTTTCAAGGATGAGCTCATCGAGTGTCTGAAGATTTTATTTGTTAATGTCAAATTTCTTTACTGACTCCTTGGTGTACTGCTTTGATTTATGAAAATTTCATTATCAGTTTGTTTTATTTGAAGTCCAAGGAAGAAATTTAACTCTCCCATCATACTCATTTCAAATTCACTGCTCATTTTGTTACTGAAATCAGTACACATTCTCTCATTAGTTTAGCCAAAAATGATATCATCTACATAGATTTGAACAATGACTATGTCATTTTTCAAGTTCTTCACGAACAAGGTTGTGTCAATCCTCCCCTTGAGAAGCCACTTTCTATCAAAAAGGTACTTAATCTCTCATACCAAGCTCTAGGGGCTTGTTTGAGGCCATACAAAGCTTTTTCAAGTTTATAGACATGGTTTGGAAACTTAGGGTCTTCAAAGGCAAGAGGTTGAGCTACATATACCTCTTCTTGAATGTATCCATTCAAGAAGGCACTTTTGACATCCATTTGATATAGTTTAAAGTCTTTATGGCATGCAAAAGCTAGTAGCATTCTAATGGACTCTAACCTTGCTACTGGTGCATAGGTTTCATCATAGTCTATTCCCTCTTGCTGGTTATACCCTTTGGCAACTAGTCTTGCTTTGTTTCTCACTATGTTCCCATCTTCATCCAGTTTATTACGAAAGACCCACTTAACACCAATGATGGTGTGGTGGTTAGGTCTTGGGACAAGTTCGCATACCTTGCTTCTTTCAAACTGGTGAAGCTCCTCTTGCATAGCTATAATCCAATCACTGTCTTTTAGTGCTTCTTCCATGTTCTTGGGTTCAATCCTTGATATAAATGCAGTGTGATTGCATACCTCTCGGGTTTTAGATCTAGTCTGGATTTTTCCATCTAGATCTCCTATGATGTTTTCTAAGGGATGATTCCTATGCGGAATGACTTCCTTAGGTAGTGTTTATAATTTTTCTATGGTAACATCATTTGTATCATCAAGAGAAATATCATTGGCTTTGTTCTTAAGTTCATCAATTATGATATCATCATCATCAACAAGAGATTTGTTTAAGTCATTAGGTAAAGATTCATCAAATCTTACATTCATAGATTCTTCAACCATTAATGATCTTTTATTAAAAACTCTATATGCCCTACTATTGAGTGAGTATCCTAAGAATATTCCTTCATCAGATTTTGCATCAAATTTTTCAAGATAAATTTTTATGTTTAAGATGAAACATTTACATCCAAAGACTCTAAAGTAGTCTACTTTTGGTATTTTACCAAAGTATAGTTCATAAGGTGTTTTAGAAAGTAAAGGTCTAAGAATTATCCTATTTAGTACATAACATGCTGTATTTATAGCTTCAGCCCAAAAATACTTAGGCAAAGAATACTCATTAAGCATAGTCCTTGCTGTCTCTTGTAATGACCTATTTTTCCTTTCAACTACCCCATTAGATTGAGGCATTCTAGGAGCGGAGAAGTTATGGTCAATACCATGCTTGTTGCAGTATAAGTCAAATTGACTTATATGTCAAATTCTCCTCCATGGTCACTCCTCACAGAGGTTACAGTATACCCTTTCTGATTTTGCAATTTGTTACATAGAGTTGCAAATTCATCGAAGGCATCATTTTTATTTTTCAGAAAAACAGTACAAGTGTATCTAGAGTAGTCATCAACGATTACAAAAGGTATAATTTTTACCACTCATACTAGATATATTGATAGGTCCAAATAAGTCTAAGTGAAGTAGTTCCAATGGTCTAGAGGAAGAGACAATATTCTTCGACTTGTGGTAGACCTTGGTTTGTTTGTCTTTTTGACAAGCATCACAAAAATTATCTATTTCATACTTGATTTTAGGGAGGTTCCTCACAAGATCCTTGGATGCTATGGTTTGAATCAACTTGACATTTATATGTCTAAGTCTTCTATGCCATAATGAAGACTCACTATGGTTAGAAACCAAGCATGCATTCAAGGAACTTGCTTCGTCTAGTATACAAACATAAATATTGTTTTTCCTAGACCCTTTTAGTATTAGATTATCATTTGCATCTTTGATACAACAATTAGAGACATTGAATTCTACTTTGTATCCAATGCTACATAATTGACTTACACTTAGTAGATTATAATTCAAATTTTTCACAAAGTAAACATTTGAGATTGAAATACCTCCAAGTCTTATTTTTCCAATACTAGTAATTTTTCCTTTGCTGCCATCTCCAAAGGAGACCCATCCTCCATCGTAGTCCCGTAAGCTTGAGAATAGGTTCCTGTTGGATGTCATGTGTTTGGAGCATCCACTGTCGATGACCCATTCAGCTTCCACCTTATTCTTCAAGCAAACCTATAACAGAAATTTAATCGTACATTGGTCCCCATAATCTCATGGATCCATCATTGTTAGTGTCAAACTTTTCGACTGGAACCCAAATGGTTTTATACTTTTTAGGTCTTTGGTTCTGCCTTTGGAATGGCTTTAGGTTTCTTTGAGTCCTCTGCTTTTCATAAGATCCATTTGATCTTTGAGGAGTATAGTATCTTTGAAATCTATAGAGTCCTTGGTTTTGGTATTTCCCTTGTAGTCTATAAGTCTCCCTAGGATAGTTCTTGTACCCTTGGAATTGTCTTTGGGGCCTCTCAATAGAGTATTCTCTTTGAGGTTGGGATTTTCTATACCTAGGCATAGGTCTAGATTTTCTTGAGACCTATATTGCCTTCTTAGGGCGTGTAGTAGTAGGCATGGCTAACTCTTGATCTCTCGTTTGAGAATTGGGTTTCTTCTTTTTCTTGGGTGACCTTTGGTTTATGGAGTGTCTGTCTTTTTACAAAACTACATTTAATGTAAGAGGTGGATGGTTGGTTTCTTTGGTCACCCTTCTTGGATTCTCATTTCTAGATGGATTTTATCCATTATAACTCGATCCTTCTCTTTCATTTGGACTTTTCCTTTGAGAACCAAGAAGATTATCAAGGTTCTTTTGCCCCTGGGTAAAGGTGCAGAAGGTGGAGTTCAACTTGAAGTTTTCTTCCTCCAGTTCACTTACCTTTGAGGTTAGTGCCTCCACTCTCTTATTTAGTGTGTCAACCTCTTTTTCAAGTTTATTTTTATCAGACTCTAATTTGATACTTTCTTCATATAAGGCCTCGAAGGCTTCTTGAAGCTCCTCATTAGAGTCCCTTACTAAAAGTTCAGATCGATTTTGACATACCTCTTGTTCTTCATCTCCGATGGCCATCAAGGCGAGGTTGGTGACTTCTTCTCCAAATTCACTTTTCTCCTCTTCATCACTTGAGTCCCATGTGGGTGCATAAGCCTTTCTTTTTGACTTATTTGGGCATTCAGTTTTGAAGTGTCCAGGCTTTCTGCACTCAAAACAGACTATATCTTTAGAAGGGATTTCCTTGGGTTTAATTTTTTATTTACCTTTTTCCCCATAAGATTTGTCACTGTAGGATTTGTTCTTGTGTTGAAATCTTCCTTTCTTTTTGAGGAACTTGTTGAATTTCCTCGTGATGAGTAAAATCTCTTTTTCCATATCGAATTCTTCATCTTCTTCATCATCGCTTACTTCTTCGATAGTTTGAGTTGATTTTAGAGCTATGGTTCTCCTTTTGTTCTCAAGATTTGGTTTGTCGGCATTCAACTCTACTTCATGAGTTTGTAGAGATCCAAGCAAGTAGTCCAAGGAGATTTTTGTCAAGTCTTTGGCTTCTTCTATTGCTGTTTTTTTGGGTCTCCAAGCTGCAGGTAAGGCTCTTAAGATTTTCCTGACTTTTTCAGCGTTAGTATAAGTCTTGCCTAAACCTTTGAGATTGTTCACAATATCAGTAAATCTTGTAAACATAGAAGTTATTGACTCATTTTCTTTCATAATGAAGGATTCGTAATCAGAAACGAATTGGTCTACCTTTCTTTCTTTTACCTCTGTTGTACCTTCATGTGTGATAAGAAGCATATCCCAAATCTCTTTAGGCTGTCACATGCTATGACTCGGTTGAACTCTTGTTCATTGAGGGCACATTGAAGGAGCGTGATTCTGGGGAAAGTTGTCTTGGATGAGAGTGATGTCTTCACCGTCCATTCCCTTCATCCTTGATCTTGTCTTTCCATCAACTATTTTGGTGATGGTGTATGGTC
>CM040970.1:17660575-17675215 GCA_022985045.1 Macadamia tetraphylla | reverse complement strand
TCTTCTTTCTTTCTACTTCCTCTCTTCATTTGTTAGAGCTCTAATGGCTCAACAATGGCTCACACAAGCATGTATGGGCTTCTTCTCTCTTTTCCCTTTCTTCTTCCTCCTTCTCTTTTCTCTTCCCTTTTCTTGGCTACCACCAATGAAGCTTACTGCCTTGGCTTCCAGTAGCTTCCCAAGTCTCTAATGGAGGCTATGGAACAAGTGCAAGAGATTATAGGTTTTGCATTCAAAGCGTATGCCTTCTTTGTGCTTCAACTGAAATATTCGACCAACTCTGCAACTCTCCTCTTCATTTTTCCCCTTAGGCGTGTAGAGCTTAGAAAGATGAAGAATCTCCAACTTGAATCACCAAAATCGGAGTTAGGATGAGGGAGATATAGCCCTTTAAAGTTGGTCTAACTAGAAAGCCAGAAATAAAATCTTCGGAGGAGCGGCGTTGGCTACACAGGCGGCACACGCAACAGGGGTGCAAATCTGGCCGTAGATCTCATCAAAGAGCACCTAATAATCTGAGCCATTGGATTCCGATGACGGATAGTGAACATGAACCGTAGATCTAGGATCAGATGATGTCATCAGTCAACGCTTGCATCAGCGGTCAGAAGCGTTGTCGACATCCTATTGGATTGATCGACGTGATTCACAGTGGATTATTGACTACGTCTCATAAAGTAAATGCGGCTTTCCAGCCCTTGGACTGAGATCTTTAGATCAGGTTTAAATCAAATCTCATGAGATCATTGGAAACAACATCTATCCATGCCACTTTTTACATATGCGTAACACCATAGTGTACCTTGATCCTATGCAGCGCCAGCATATGGTTCTTGATAAATCCGACCAATGGCAAACCTCGCGCAAGCATATTAAGCATCTGATCTAGCGCCAAATCATTAGCACTCTTTGATGGGATCAGCCTACGTGGCTCACTTGGAGCCATCCATTAAGGATCTTTCTGATTCTTTTAAATAGCAGTTAAGCCCCTGCTCCCATAAACTTCAATGCCAGAAGCTCCTTATCAACTCGGACCTTTAAAACCTTGAAATTACATAAAAACCCTTCAAATTTAAAATAAATTCTAAAAAATCCACCCAACACCGAGAGCAACTGATGAATTTTCGATCTGGATTTTCGAACCGGATTCACAGAAACACATAACTTTTTCATATAATATCCGATAGAGATGAAACAAAGTGCGTTGGAACCGTGACTGGACTCTCTATGACTTTTTAGAAGACTCAATCATCTGACTTAGCCATGTAAAAAGACAAAAAGGCCAAAGACATATCCAATAATGCATCTTTCTTATACAAAATCGGAACGCGATGAAATCAGAACCGTTGGAAAGATCAGATTTTTATCGTATCGTTACATGGAGAACACTTCCTTTAAAAAATTCATCTTCAATGTTGAAACTACCCTCGACTACCACAAATGTTGTAACTACTTCATACGATATCAGAATGCGACAAAATCAGATGCACTGGACTAGATAAATTACAATCTTTCATTTTCACGAAGAAACGATCTTCCAAAAATGTCATTTTCACTGCCAAAAATGCCCCCGAGCTTTATTAGGCCAATTTTGCCAGCTTTTACCCAGAAACCCGCACCTATCAAACCACTCCATGTATACCAAGCGACTCTGTTATCTCATCGGTGACACTGGACACTGCTATGTCATCATTTTCATCCACATCACTCAAACTGACCATGTCATCATCGCCAGGTGGCCGGGTTACCAACAAGGACAACCATAAAACAACAATCTCCCCCTTTGGAGTTGTTGGCAACCGCCTCATCACTAATACACTCCAAAGCTCCGATAAGTAACTCTCTCCCCATTTGATAACAAGTACAAAGGGTGGTGGAACCAATGGACTTCCCTTGCGTTCAATATGGGGGTAGCAACATCAGGCAACTTGCTCCCCCTCTCCCAATGCCACTAGTGCTTGGGAAGAACCACCACTCCCAGTTTCTGTCTGAGGAACTCAAACTGATCTTTGAGAAGCGATTTAGTGAAGATATCAGCCACCTGCTCTGATATGGGAACAAACTCTATCCTTACTTCACCTTCTATCACCTTGTCTCTCAAGAAATGATATCGGATAGCAATGTGCTTCGTTCTACAATGCATCACAAGGTTCTTGGAGATGTTGATGGCACTAGTATTATCACAATATAGTGGCACTGCCTGCTCAATCTCCACACTCAGATCCTTCAACATCTGCTTCATCCACAATACTTGTATACAATAAGATATAGTCAAATGTATTCTCGCTCATAGCTGAAAGAGAGACGACTCTTGCTTCATCGCCATGCCACCAAGATGCTCCCAAATAGAATGCACCACCACTGATGCTCTTTCTATCATCCACACATCTGGCCCAATCTGCATCTGAAAAAGCTGACAAACTGAAGCTCTTCACTTTCAGATACCATAACCAAAACTCACTAGTCCCCTTCAGATATTTAAAAGTTCTCTTCACTGCTGCCACGTGTGTCTCCTTTGGTCCTGCTTGGAATTTGACTATCATGCACATAACTTATAAGATGTCAAGTCTATTAGCTGTCAGATATAATAGGCTACCAATCATTAACCTATACAAGGTGTGGTCAACTAATGGAGAGTCATTTTCCTTGCTCAACTTACACCAGTCATCATAGGTGTACTAATTTTCTTACAATCCTCCATAGTGAATCTCCTCAATATCTCCCCTACATACTTGGACTAAGATATGAAGATACCTTCCTTCTTTTAACTGATTTGCAAACCCAAGAAAAATTACAGTTCACCCAACATGGACATCTCAAACTCATTTTGCATCCTCATTGTAAAATCTCTGCACAACTCACTATGACCCCCAAAGATGATGTCATCTACATACACAACCACCACAAGCTGACCGTTTTCTTCAGTTTTGATATAGAGATTACTGTCCACTAGGCATTTCTTAAAACCCAACTTGCACAAGTAAGAGTCCAATCTAGAGTATCATGCCCTTGAAGCTTGTTTCAAATCATACAAGGCCTTCTTCAATTTGCAAACAAGAGTGTGGTCCTCACTCAGCTAAAATCCATCAGGTTGCTCTATGTAGACCTCCTCTTCCAAGTTTCTATTCAGAATAACTGATTTGATATCATCTGATAGACCTTGAACCCTTTATGCACTGACAAAGCCAAGAACATTCTGATAGCCTCAAATCTTTCCACTAGAGTAAAATTTTCTTAAAAAACAATGCATCAAGTTGATAAATCTCCCTCTTTGACTTCAGTATCAAAGAACTATAACATCTCTTTCTAAAGCAATCTCTCCCAGTGTGGATACAAGCATCTATAGGAGTGCCTATACGCATCTTTCCAATCCTACAGATGTGAGAGTTCAAACTACATAGGAATGCCCATACGCATCTTCCCTATCCTATGAGTTGAAATCTCAATTACTCAAATGACCTTATATCTGCTTCAACACTGCTCGTCAAATAAGTGTTACCTCAACTGGATATACATCATCAACAATAAATTACAGTACACAACTGCTCAACTCACCAGCTTCCTATTATAAATCTTTGCATCTAGTCAACATATCATTCCCTCTGTCACTAGTGCTGAAAGATTTAATTCTGTCAAAGTCAAACAATCACCATGATCACACAAAACTGCACTCTGACAACTACCACTGAGATTGATACCAATTGAATCTCTGACCCATACTAATGCATACTATACTTCTGTTCCGACTGGCTTTAGTTCTCTCGTTCGTAGCTTATCTTGATCCCACTTGCAACTAAACTTATTAGCTGATTGGGTGAGTGGTAAGTTCCCATCATGGCGGTCTCGTATGAAATTGATTTGATTGTGAGAAACAGACTTTGTCTCAAGTATAGGAGCTAGTCGATCGAGGAAGTAGCCCATTTTGTTGGCTAACATACTCACAATTGCATACCTCTGACCATCACTGACATCCTCAACTATTCTGCCCTCTGACTGACACTGAACTGCTCATCTGTTGATTGCTCCATCAAGATGAAAATACTCAAGAGAACTACACTAAGTTTCAACTGATGTCCTTAATCCAAGCACTATTGCAGGAACTTTACCGCCATAATCTGAGTCCTGTTGGGGGCACTAATATCCATCTAGTGAGCCCCCCCATTCTTGTACACCTGAGTACACCTAGTGCCTGGGAGGTGTGCCCACTCCTATACCTTATCTAGGTGGTGTGAGGGTGGTGATTGTGACTGCACACACCTCTATGTGCTTCTCTCTCCAAACTAACTAACCACTTGCCTTGGTCCTATGCATTTGCTTCTCACCGAGCTTTCCCCACTACTGCTTTTCCTTTCCGCTTACTTACTGCCTTCTTTAGTCCCCGCCTATCCAACCAACTCAATTGTAGACCTCTGTTACCTTTCCAACTGATGGTCTTCCCTTTCTGAATCTTTCCTGCACAACTGTAGAACTGACATCTCCCTTTGTTTTTCAAATTATGTTTACTGTTGTCTCGGCCTTTTGTATATCCTTCACTTTCCATACACTATACAAAGCCACTTGAGACTTACCACTAGATTTTGACTGATGCTTCTTAGACTGCCTTTCATTGACTTGCCTTCTATAACCACTTCTTAACTTTCTGGTTCTAGAGATCTGATAGTCTCTCTCCTCTTGTACAAGCTGAGGGGAGGGCACTGTCTTATAATGCTTAGCCCAATGTCTATGATGGTGGCATCTAAGACATTCTACTAGTTGTCTACACAGTGATGCTATGAGAATCCTCCCTCCATAGCTGGAATCTAATCTAGATATATACTCTACTCTCCTATGGCCATACCCATTGCACCTGTGGTAATACCCATAAAAATATGACTGCATCATTGGTAACTGCCTATGCAAGCTAGGTGAAGCATTATATATGTTGTTGGGAGCCATCTGACTTTGCCTGGGAATCATCTACATAGGGCTCTGATAATTGAACTTGTTAAACCTGCCATGCTCAACTGGTCTTTGCTTGTAAACTCTGTCATAACCACTAACTCTGATTATGTTCCCTATTTGGACTGTTTGTTTGCCTTTACCTCTACTCTTTGTATTTTGTGGACTGCCTCCACATTGAGCCTGATGTGTAGGAGATCTCATCTCACCATTGTGTGTCTTCTCTCTCTTCCTCTGTCTCCTCTGAGCTCTCTTCTACGTTTTTCCTGTAGTCTGTCTCTGTGGTATATCTCAACTGTCTCTATAGCTTTCCCTGATGACTCCCCCTACACTATTATAGAACCAGAGCTGATGATGGGTAGTCTCTGACATTCTGTAAACTGAGCTAAATGTCTATCCATCTCTACAACCACAGGTGGAGTGGTTAAATGTCTCCTCTACAACTCAGCCAACTGTGTTTGTAGTGAAATGATCTCTGCTTCTAATTCTTTGTTTAACTTCTTAAAATCATTTGAAATTTCATTACCTCTTTTAATCACTCGAGATTGCACATCTATTTTCTATCTCAAGGCTAAGTTCTCTGACTCAAGCTTGGTACACACCTCAATTTGCTTTCTCAGCTGATCTTCAGGAGATTTTATAACTTGAGGGTCATTTCTGGACTCCATCATCTGTGAGATATAAGAAGCATCAAGCTCTAACAGTTGTGCTCTCAACACAGTGATTGTCTTTTCTAGGATTCTACATCTCTCATCTCTATTGATGACTTGTGTTTCTAATGCTACAATAATGAAGTTGCACTCCTTCATATGTGTTCTCAAATCAATACTGATCTCATCCTGAGTAGTAGCAACATATGCCTCAACACACTCAAATCCACTAGTGTAGCACTCATCTGAACATCTGATCTCAACCTCTAATGTAGACTCTAATATAGCTGACTAATCTCCATATAGGTTATGTAATCTCTCCTACATAGCCTTAGCTGATATGTATGAACTGACTTTAACACTCACTCTATCTGCCAATCCATCAAAAATGATCTTTCTAACCTTAGAGTCAATACTGGAGTCTACATTCCCATTAGCCACTGCACTCCATAGATCATACTCTAATGAACCAATATATAAATTCATCAACTTCCTCCAAAAGATAAAATTTGACCTAATAAAAATATAAGCTTCAGAAGCTAACCTACTAAACCAAACACTTGATGCCATCTTCAACCAATCGGATCACTCTGAGCTGTTTAAGCTGCCTCAAAGCCCTAGCTCTGATACTAATTTTTGGGTCCCGACTGACACTGAGAGGGGGGTGAATCAGTGTGTCAAAAAGCTTTCCCTCAGCTAGATCTTTACCAGATCACCAGCTGATGTGGCTCACTCTCAGTCACAATCCACTGATGCTGCTTAGAGCTACTATGTGAACTATTGATAACTCTCATCCTGCATAAAGCTTACTCACATAACCTGTATTACTGCTGAGAGCTGACTCACAAACCCCATATGACAATCACTGTCACATACACATAGTCGTATATACATCCACACTGCACCACCAAGTGGTAAGGTCTACCAGATGTATACACCCATCTTGCAGGCATACACTCCAATCCACAATACAATACTAGCATGCACAATCACAACATAAGAAATACGTGCTTCGGCCAGTTGCCTACATGCACAGAGTAATGCCCACTGTCGGGCTCAGCATTTACTCAATACTAATTATGACTACACCCACAGCCAAGGGAACACATTCCCAGTTTCCACCATTTAGTTACAAAGGCTAGGTCTTCACTCCAATTTTTCCAGAATAATTTGAGAAGCCATACCCATGGCAAATATGTTTAGGTAGTGGTACCTACCAAGGAATATACTGTCCCTATGTCCAGCACCCACTAAACACTAATTACATAGATAAGGTTAGGCTTATAACAATGCCCTACAATGATATCCCAATAGTATAGGTCGATGGCAATATAACCTAGCTAAGCATACAATGGAAATATAGTAAATAAAAAGCGTAGGTTAATGAGTGTAGAATAGCTTACAACCCTGTAATGTCTTTGATCACTGATTTCCAAAGATGGGACTAAGAACTCTGATGGTCCACTAGAATCTTCAATCTCCCCTAAGTTGATGAAGAAATTGGAATCTTCAAGTACACTGTAGAACCCGAATCAGTCTGTGTCTGAAAAACTCTGACAGTGAGTGTGATATAGATATTTTCCCTCTTCTTTTCCTTCCTTCTTTCCTTTTCTTTCCTTTCATTTCCCTTTCCTCCTTTGTGGAAGCTCACCCTAGCTTTATCAAGGCACACCACTTCTCCTCTTCTCTCTTCTTTCTTTCTACTTCCTCTCTTCCTTTGTTAGAGCTCTAATGGCTCAACAATGGCTCACACAAGCATGTATGGGCTTCTTCTCTCTTTTCCCTTTCTTCTTCCTCCTTCTCTTTTCTCTTCCCTTTTTCTTGGCTACCACCAATGAAGCTTGTTGCCTTAACTTTTAGCAACTTCCCAAGTCTCTAATGGAGGCTATGGAACAAGTGCAAGATATTATAGGTTTTGCATTCAAAGCCTATGCCTTCTTTGAGCTTCAATTCAAATATTTGGCCACCTCGACAATTCTCCTCTTCATTTTCTTCCCTTAGGCGTCTAGAGCTCGGAGAGATGAAGAATCTCCAACTTGAATCACCCAAATCAGAGTTAGGATGAGGGAGATATAGCCTTTGAAGTTGGGCTAACCAGAAAGCCAGAAAGGGAATCTTCGGAGGAGCGGCGTAGGCTACACTGGCGGTGCACGCAACAAGGGAACAAATCTGGCCGTAGATCTCATCAGAGAGCATCTAATAGCCTAAGCCATCAGATTCTGATGACGGATAGTGAACATGAACCGTAAATCTAGGATCAGATGACATCATCAGTCAACACTTGCGTCAGTGGTCAGAAGCGTTGTAGACATCCTATTGGATCCATCGACACGATTCACGGTGGATTATCGGCTATGTCTCATAAAGTAAATACGACTTTCCAGCCCTTGGATTGAGATCTTCAGATCAGGTTTAAATCAGATATTATGAGATGCTTGGAAACAATATCTATCCATGCCACTTTTTATATATGCGTAACACCGTAGTGTACCTTGATCCTGTGCAGCGCTAGCATATGGTTCTTGATAAATCCGACCAATGGCAAACCTCGCGCAAGCATATTAAGCATCTGATCCAGTGCCAAATCGTGAGCACTCTTAGATGGGAATCAAGCCTACGTGGCTCACTTGGAGCCATCCATTAAGGATCTTTCTGATTCTTTTAAATAGCAGTTAAGCCCCTGCTCCCATAAACTTCAATGCCAGAAGCTCCTTATCAACTCGGACCTTTAAAACCTTGAAATTACATAAAAACCCTTTAAATTTCAAAAATAAATTCTGATAAATCCACCCAACACCGAGAACAACTGATGAATTTTCGGTTTGGATTTTTGAACTAGCTTCACGGAAACATATATAACTTTTTCATACGATATTCGATCGAGATGAAACAAAGTGCGTTGGAACCATGACTAGACGCTCTATAACTTTCCAGAAGACATGATCATCTAACTCAGCTATATAAAAAGACCAAAATACCCCTAGATCTTTCCACTAACCCATCTTTCTCATTCGAAATCAGAAAGCAATGAAATCAGAACCGTTGGAAAGATCTTTACATGGAGAACACTTCCTTTAAAAAATTCATCTTCAATGTTGAAACTACCCTCGACTGCCATAAATGCCGTAACTTCTTCATGTTGTATCAGAATGCAACAAAATCAGATGCACTGGACTAGATAAATTACAATCTATCATTTTCATGAAGAAACAATCTTCCAAAAATGTCATTTTCACTGTTGAAAATGCCCCCAAGTGTAAATAGGCCAATTTTACCAATTTTGACCTAGAAACCCACACCACATACTAAGGATGTATCAAACCACTCTATGCATATCAAGTGGCTCTGTTATCTCGTCGGTGACATTGGATACTGCCATGACATCATTTTCATCTATGTCACTTAAAATGGCCTCGTCATCATCGCCACGTGGTCCGATTGCCAACAAGGACAACCATAAAACAATAGTACTTACCTCTGACAGCGATTTCGGCAACAAGGCTGCAGTCGGCACCAAGTTAGCCTCCAATCCCCTTCTTCTTCCTCTTATTCTTCCTTCCTCTCCTCTTTCTCTCCTCTTCAACGTTGGGCACAAGGGAAATGAGGAAATGAATCCTCATTTCCCAACTTATAACTTAAGTGGGCCTTAAAGGTCTGTTTGGTTTGGACCTCTTTTGAACCAATTGGGTCAAATGAAATTCGGGGCATGAGGACTACCCCATTTAGGTCGATAAGGTGCTCACATCATGAGAAAAATGTGGAGGATGATTTGGGATCATTTGGAGTCATTTACGATGCAAGTGGCGGGAACCACTGGCATCGAAACCTCGACGACAGCCTATCAACCCATCGAAAAAGGGATCGATTCAAGCCTGTGCTTCCAAGGGCTTGTTTCGTACAAGATAGCTTGCTATCCCATGGTTGGCCTCGCACTGGTGGCTGCCCTCGGACATGCTCAAGGTCTTTCGATAATTATAAAGCGTGCCGAAAATCAAGTGTGGGGAGTCGGGTCACTTACCATCTGGGATCAAAAGGTATGAATCCCCTCCAGTTAGATAGGCATGAAATGCAAGAACATATGGGGTCATCTCTACCCCTTCGACAATATATAGTTGTGAGCTAAAATCTGATCGTACTTCTAATCTCTGATCTGAGGCCTGTCACAATAGTTTCAAATTAGACAGGAATAGGGCACGGGTGTAACATCCCCCCCCCACCTTACAAGAATTTCATCCTTGAAATTGAATATACCTGAAAAATCAAACAATTTAGGATACTACTTCATCATTTCATCTTCGTGCTCCCAGTATGCTTCCTGTTCGGGGTAGTTCATCCATTTCACTTTGATGAAGGAAACAGTGCAGTTGCGAAGAACATGATCCTTCCGATCAACAATCTTCTCCGGAGACTCCACATAGGCAAAGTCCTCATCTAACTCACGGGGTATGTAAGTCAAGACATGAGTTGGGTCAGAAATGTACTTCCTCAACATAGACACATGGAAGACATCATGTGTACCTTCCAACTCTGGCGACAAAGTTATCCGTGCTTTCTAGTCCGATCCTCTCTAGTACATCATGCGGGCCCATAAACCTTGGGCTAAGCTTTCCTTCTTGCCAACCACATCACCCCTTTAACTGGGGAGATCCGTAAGAATACCTTGTCTCCAACCCCAAACTCCATATGCTTCCTCCTAACATCCGCGTAGCTTTTCTGTCTGGACTGAGCTACCTTGATCCTTTCTCTGATCACATTCACCTTCTCACTAGTAGCCTGTATCAAGTCTGGACCCAAAATATGCCACTCACCAACCTCATTCCAATAGAGTGGAGTCTGACATTTCCTGTCATACTGTGCCTCGAATGGGGACATCCCGATGGTAGCCTGATAACTATTATTGTAGGAGAACTCAATAAGGAAAATGTGCTCATCCCAACTATAACTCATATCCAAGGCACATGCTCGGAGTAGGTCCTCCAATGTTTGAACAGTCCTCTCTGATTGACCATCGGTCTGAGGGTGAAAGGTAGTGCTGGAAGCCAACTGTGTGCCCATAGCCTTCTGCACACATGTTCAAAACTTGGAAGTGAACGCAGGATCTCGATCAGAGATGATACTAAATGGTACACCATGCAACCTGATGATGTTATCAACATACAACTTGGCTAACTTGTCCATAGAAAATACGATCTTGAATTGGATAAAGTGAGCTACCTTGGTTAAGCAGTCCATAACTACCCAAATGGCATCCATACCCTTCTATGTACTGGATGGGCCCCGTGATGAAGTCTATAGTAATATTCTCCCATTCCCACCCGAATAGGTAGGGACCGAATAACCCATGAGGTCTCTGCCTCTCACCTTGACTTGCGGGCATGTGAGGCATCTAGACACATGTGGGCCACATCATTCTTCATTCCTTTCCACCAAGAAGAGCCTTGAGGGCCTTGTACATTTTAGTGCGCTGGTGAATGGAGTATGGGGGCTATGTGCCTCCCCAAAATGTGTCCCCAAATCACCATCACTAGGCACCCACAACCTCCCTTTGAACTTGAGAATCCCGCTTTCAGTCACAGAGAAATCTGGGTCCTTTTGGGTTCCTTCCTGACATTCTTCTATTAGCTTCTACAACTCTGTATCAGTAACCTAAGCTGCAGTGATCTTATCCACTAAACTAGGTTGTACTACCAATGCCGATAGTGACCAGGTGACAACCTCTACTAATAGCTCCAAGTCTAGTTTCCTAGCCTCCTCTAGGAGATACTCATTGGTGGTCAGTGATGCAAGAGCTAGTGACTGGAATTTTTGACTAAGTGCATCAGCTACCACATTGACCTTTCCTGGGTGATAGTGGATAGTACAATCATAATCCTTCATCAGCTCTAACTAATGCCTCTGCTACATGTTGAGCTCTTTTTGGGTGAAGAAGTACTTGAGGCTTTTGTGGTCACTGAAAATCTCACTCCTCTCACCATATAGGTAGTGTCTCCAGATTTTCAATGTAAAAATCACGGCTACCAACTCCAAATCATGGGTGGGGTAGTTTTTCTCATAATCCTTCAACTAACGGGATGCATAAACAATGACTCTCCCGTGCTGCATCGATACACAATCCAATCCCAGCTTGGAGGCATCACTATAAATAACCATACCACTTGTACCGGTTAGGATAGTCAAAACTAGAGTTGATACCAACTTTTGCCTTAGCTCCTTGAAGCTCTTCTCACAAGCATCAGACCACTCAGATTTTACACCCTTCTGTGTGAGTTGGGTAACCGAAGTAGCAATGCGAGAGAAGTCCTCGATAAACCTCCCGAATCCGCCAATCCTGAAATACCCGCTACACTCTTGGGAGTCTCTTTCTAGAACCTGTTTCACCTTGCCTAGGTTAACCTCTATACCTTGTTAAAACAATGTGGCCTAGGAATGCCACTAGTGATAGCCAAAACTCACACTTGCTGAATTTGGTATAGAGTTGCTTCTCTTTCAGCCGTTGTAGTACTAACCTTAGGTGAATAGCATGTTCCTCTGCACTCTTGGAGTAGACCAAAGTGTCATCAATGAATACTATCACAAACTTATCGAAGACATCCTGGAATACTCGGTTTATCAGTTCCATAAATGCAGCCAGTGCATTGGTCAACCCAAATGACATTACCAAGAATTCGTAATGTCCATACCTTGATTTGAAGGCCGTCTTACTGACATCACTATCCTTGATCCTGAGCTGGTGGTAGCCCAATCTAAGGTCGATCTTGGAGAACACCTTGGCACCCTACAACTGATCAAATAAATCATCTATCCTTGGCAAAGGATACTGGTTTTTAATGGTCAGCTTATTAAGCTCCCAGTAATCGATACACAATCTCATACTTTCGTCTTTCTTCTTGACAAACAATATCGGTGCTCCCCATGGAGACACACTAGGTCTAATGAATCCCTTCTTTAGAAGGTCTTGAAGTTGCACCTGCAATTCCTTCAATTCTATAGGGGCCATGCAGTAAGGGCCCTTTAATACTAGTGCCGAACCTATGAGTAGATCTATAGCAAACTCTGTCTCTTAGACCAGGGGCAAACCTGTCAAGTCATCTGGGAATACATCGGGAAATTCCCTCATCAGATCTAGCTCGGTCAATGGCCTAATCTCTACCTCAATATCCATCATGATGCTAAGTAGCCTTGACATCCCTTATCCATTAGCTTTTTCATCCGAGGCGATATGATAACTTTCTTAGGCTTATCCCTTGAACACAAACTCATCATCATCACGAGGTCTAAAATGATAGCCTTCTCGATATAGCTCATCGGCTCAATGCGATAACCACCATTCCTAAAATCACGCCGAAGTTGGTCATATCCAACTCGATCAAGTGAGCATTCAATTCATGATCACCTATGGTCACCGGACAAGGTTCATAAACACAGTTCAAACCCACTACACTTCCTGTAGGGGTGCTCACAGCCAAACATTGAGTCAACCCCTTGGTGGAATTCTCATCTTCTTCGTAAATGTTAGTGACACGAACGAATGCGAGGCTCCTGAGTCAAATAATACATGTGCGCAATAATGATATCAATAATGTATCTGCACTACACCGGTGCACTCAACATTTTCCCGCATATAGCAAACACTCGGCCCTGTGGTCTCTAGCCTTATAGGGGTTGTGCTGATCTAGAGGCTGAATATGTCTATTGGGGCCTAGGTGGTATAGTGTAGGGTGCATCACCTAGCCTTCGGTGGGGGCATGTCCTCACTATGTGACCCGACTAATCACAATGAAAGCATTTTGGGCTCGATCCCAAGATAGATACGCATCAGATCGAGGGTGGAAAGTCCGACTAGCATCAGCCTCCTAAATTGCAACCGGAGTTGGGTTGACATAAGGCACTCAAAAGGTTTGTTACCTCCCCTAGAATCAGTAGATCCCATTGGCCCTTTCCCGTTCCTTGCTGAACTGTGTAGTTATCCCTATGTCGGTCTTCAATAGACTTGGCCACTTGGACCACCTTAGCATAGGTTTGCAGTTTCAACCCCACAATGGTTGACCTAATACTTGGCCTCAACCCTTCTCAAACTTCGCTTAGCCCTATCACCTCCGAGGTGCTCGGAGTAAAAAGGAATAGCTCCTAAGTATTGCTGATATTAGCATAGACCGAACCTTAAACCAACTGAGAGAACTCACCCCTCTCCTATCCCGAAGCTTTTGAAAATAGTTCTCAAAGAAGGCCCCCTTTTAAGTCCGCCAAGTGGGATTCGTTACTAGCCCTTATAATAGGCTTGGTGGCACTCCACCAATCATCCGCTTCATTCTTTAACCGATAGCCCGGACGTAAAAATTTTTTACTCATCGGGAGCCCATTCGTCGAAAAACCTTCTCCAATCCACCAATCCATCTTGATGGATACAATGGGTCTTACCCCACCTTGGAAAAACATGGGGGCCTAAGCCATTGAAACTTCTCCATCATTTTTGTCAAGTCTGCCCAATCCTCTACATGGGCTTGAGCTTATTTCGACATCGGGTCTTGCACATGCCCATGCACTTGTGTCCCACCAGATGTTTGAAGAGTAGCTGATCCAATGGGTATTGGAATGGGTGCCGGTGGAGTAGGAGGTGTGGGCGGTGCATTACGGGCTTCCATTGCCGCTTGGATTCTATTATCGATCCCGACCATAAACTGGTTTTGCCTTTCTTCCACTTCTCACATCATGTTATTCATGATGGATGCCACATCCTGAGTTGTAAGTACAAGTGGAGCCGGAGGCGCATTGTGGGGTCTACCCCGATTCTGTGTAGGGGAAGCAGGAGGCTATGGGCATGATTGGGATCAGGATCAGGTGTTCTGGCGTGACATGATTTCTATGAAGGAATCCGATTAGTGCACATGCATAAACAAGGTAGCATGTAATTGGAACACATACATGCATAGTGGGTCCCACATGTATACAATAGGCAAAATTAGGTTGGGCATGCATAAGTGGGGTCCAATTAGGGTCCGATCGCAATGTATCCCCAAAAGGGGACCCCATTAAAAACCAAATAAAATCTTAG
>CM040970.1:17643762-17660475 GCA_022985045.1 Macadamia tetraphylla | reverse complement strand
TTTCAACAAGCTGGGAAAGAAAATAAAGCTCACGGAGAAGAAGACAAGAAGACAAAAATACGGATTAGACGAAGAAGAAGACAAAAATCACGCACAAGGAGGGAGTAATCTATAATCCTTGAAAATGCTTATGAGGAGAAAATTAGAAAGCCTTGAGAGGTTGTGTCTCTCTCTCTCTCTCTCGGGCGATTCTAGAGAGTAAATAAGTCACGTGAAAATTTTTCAAATATCTCCTTTTGTACCATCACCGCTGCATATATGTTGTGCAAGTGTATCGATCATAGCCTAGGTTGAAACCCCAGATGGCACAGTTGCTTCCATAGAAGCATATGATTTAGATAAAAAATAAAATAATATATGTAATAGTAATTATACTCAACGTTAGGCCCGTTTGACCTATACCTATAGATAATTTATGATTTTTATTTAATTCGATGTTAAATTTCAACGACCCTAATCACATCTATTATTTGATATAGGCTGATAACCGTGGATGTGGTATGTTTGTATGGTTGAAAGATGAAACACATAGTGATACCATACAACATACATTACGTTCAGAAAGCTCAAGCTCAACATCAACATCATCCAGACCACTTTCCGTTTCAAACGAGTACATGAAAGGATATCTGGAAGGGACACTTAAAGGATTAGAGGACCAAACAAATAAGATGAAAGACATCCTCCATGCATTCAAGTCTTTAGACTTGGAAAAAAAATGAAAATTTGGGGAATTATGTAATAGTTAACTTGCACAAGGCATTGTTAATACTGTATTTTATTCATCCTTTGGAAACCATGTTTTTTTCATTGGTGTGTAATATTTTATTGTCCAAAAACATTTATTTGCTTATAGTATTTTAATGTTATTTTTGTAATTATTGACTTAGAAGAAGAAGAAAAAAAAAAAAAACTGTTTACGAAACAAGCATTACCAAGCGGCGAAATGTCGTTTCTTGGTTCTGACTTCTAAAGCAATTCACCAAACAGCCTTAAATCGTTTAAAAGCGGTGTTTTGACACGGCTGAAATTTCCGTTTCGACGCAGCGGAGTTTAAGGAGCAGCGATACCAAGCGGAACCTAATACATGGGTCCCATATGTTCTTGGGGTGAGCAAGCTGGAATGGGAAGGTGGCGAGGATTCTGTAGCATCCCACATGATCGTTTGGTTGTGTTGGAGGAGAAAGGGAGAATGAGGAGAGAAGAAAAATCAACAATGAAAATAAAACCCATCGAAACCTTGGAGGGGGTAACGAGGCGTCGCTTTCGCCGATGAGGGAGGAGGGGCGCGTTGATGAGGAGGAAAGGGATTAGAGTAGAGGCGAGATGGAGAAGATCATGATCGAAATACCAGGTTTTCTTTTGGAAATTCGGACCTTTGTTGCAGTTTTTCCCTTTAAATTCCGAGATTTTTCAAAACCTCGATTTTTTGTTTAATCTCTTAACAAAATTTTAATCTGAGTTGAATTCCTTATTCTGAAAACCCTACTTTGCAAAGACTTTAAAATTTTAATCGATGGATTTTACTTGTATGAATTCTAGATTTCACCACCAAAGAGACACGGAAGTAAGAAAAGTTCTAGGGCTGAAAAGCTGTAAAAGTACCAACAACTAGCATTCTCGCATTTCTTCTTGATCCACAATTTCAGATTCGTGTATTTGATCAAACCTAATCGTCGACAGATTTGAAAAGCGCGATCATGAACAACCAAGAAAAACATGGTGGGGATCACACCATGTCCTACTCCCTTCCTAACCCCTCGACACGAAGCGACGACGATCAGTGTCATAACCTGCATCCGTTCGAGGCAATGGCGACGGAGATCTCACGAGAGAGAGAAATAAGACGGAAGAAAGGAAGCGAGAGAGAGCAGTCCGTTGCATCTTCTCCTTGGAGATTCCATAAAGTCGATAGAGTCCCACCAAATTGGTGGGAGGGCACAGGCGGGAGAACCACTATGCCACATGGGCGATAGTAAAATTGTGGTTGTCTGCTCATTCTCCCACCCTTACAACCAAATAACTCAAAATACTATAATTTTAGGAAAAGTTGAGAACTCTCCCCCAAGAATCCCATTCCATCAAAACCCTTCTAAACAAAGCGGACCTTAAGGAAAAGTATGTTATGAGTACCTCATGATTCAAATATGATGTTTCAGTGTCCGTATTTATTATTTAATAGTTTTATTTAAAAGCTTTTATTTTTCAATTTTGCCCTTATGACCAATATGTGTTTTAGTACTTGCATTTAAGAGTGTCAATTCCAAGCCCACACAAGTAGGTCCAATCGAATCCGACACATTTATGGCCCTTTCCTTTCTATACCATGTTGGTCAATGGTTTTGTTTGGAATGAATTAATGAAAATCTTTTTCTACCAATAAAAATATAATGAAATTTCTCAAATTTTTGCGTAGGTATAGTTTAATTGATTTGAGTTCGGGGGGTTAAAGATCAAGTACCTTAGTAACTTAGTTGTTTTGTCCATCTTTGGCTTAATCCATTTTAGTTATGGGATCTTTCTTTGCTATGTCCATCTTTACCTCATTTTATCAATATTTCCCTTCAAGTATGATTAGCACAATAATGTGTGAAATCTTAGGGATATAAATGTACATTTTGCCCCACTTTGGATAGTACTATTTTTATTTTTCTTATTTTTTAGTTTCAAGTTTACAAGAGAAAGTGCTTAAAGTGAATCAAGAACCGGTCAAAGGTGGGACCCACTCATTGGTACCACATTCTTTCTCCTACAAAATCCACGAAGATTATTCTCTCTCCTTGCCACCTCACAAGATCTTGAAGATGCCATGCAGAGATTCCTTTACGATTTAATCAAGATTGCAAGATATTGGTTAATATTGCAATGAAGGAATATAATTTGTTAATTTTGGAAGCAGTTCTCTCTTTCCTCACACAATATCTCGAGAGAATGAGGATTTTTAACAAGATTTTATTTTATTTTATTTTCTTTCTTTTCTTAAAGAAGACTTGTAGAAGGAAGGAGGCAAGACAAAAGCCCTATAAAAGCCCCTTCCTCCTCCTCTTAATTATTATTCCCCTTAGTTTATTTTCTAGTTTATACTTAGTTTTCTTCTCTCTCCCCCTCTCTCACTCTCTTTAGTTTTAGTTCTTCTTTATTTTTCTTTAATTACTTTTGTAATAGTTTTTTATGTCAATTAATGCAATCACTCTTTTATTCTTATTCAATCTTTTATGTTTATGATTTATGAAATTGAGTTGTAATTTTTAAAGTTATAGTTCTAGGCTTAGATCTAGGTGACAAGATCACAAGCCGTGGAGCATCTTTTTATTCAAGTTCAGTTTTTTTTGTTTTAAGATTTGTTGTCTCTAGTACTAAAATTTCAGGTTTGGTTTATTCGGATCTGATTTTTAGTCTTGGTATATCTCAAATCACCCAAGCTTTCAAGTTCAAGGGTTGAAGTTTAAGTAAGTAGGCTCCTTCAATAGTCTTCTCTCCCCCCTCTCATTCCCTCTTATGACTACCATTTCTTTCTTAATTTAGGATTTTAATTTCAGTCGTTATATTATTGCTATCCCTTTCCCCAAGGTTCATGGCTAGTGTATGTGTTGGCTTTGCCCTCTAGCCATAGAACCATCAATTTATTGTTTTTATTTTAATTGTCTCCTTTTCCTAAAGCCAAGTAGAGTAACTCTTGTAAGAGTGACTCTCGGTCAAATAGGGAAGCTCATATTATGATGCATTCCTAGGGCTAAGTAGAGAAACCTACTTGTGAGTTTCTCTCTAGCTTTCTCCCTTTCTTTACTTTATTTTATTTCAGTATTTTTTCCTTTATTTTTTTAATTGTGTGGGTTGTTTATTTTCAGTTATTTATTTATTTATTTTATTTTAATTAGTGGCTTGCATCTTTAAATTCTTAGATGACGAATGGTTAGGGCGTTATTTTAGATACATATGTTTAGGGCCAGTAATTAGAATTAGATCACAATCATTAATCGGTTCACTTTCGCATTATTAAAAGAAATAAAAAAATAAAGTGGTTGCTCTCCACTGTTCGACCCGTAGCTACACGATCAAATCGCTTGCAGTTACATTTAAATCTCAAACAAAGCACATTTAGGAGACCAATTTAAAAAAAATCCTTTTAAAGTTAAATAGGTTTATAGGTCGATTAAGGCTCGTTTGTGGTAACCCGATTAGAGTCGAGACCGACTAATCCGATTATCAATCGTACCATGCTTGTCCTAGCTAAGTCCGTTTAGCTAAGCGGGCATTCACGGTGTAACCCTAAGTAATGGTCAAACCGACTAAGCCCGACCAAGATCGGCCAGCTTGGCCGACCGCTTGACACCTACTTGCATCTACATCATTTTAACATCTAATATTTTTAATTCTTGAATCCCAATTATGTTATATTTGTGATTTAGAGTTGTGTAACTTTTTTATTTTGGTAGAATAGAGTTGTGTGATTCACGAGAGAAGAAAGAAACAAAAGCGCAATCAATTTGATTAAATACTTACGAAAGAAACCTACAAGATCACGAGATCAAATGGATAAATCTTCTCATTCATACCAAGAACCATATTCCATAACCAACCATCAGCCTTGTTCACGGCAAGAGGCCTAATAAGTGGAACAATTTCAAAGCCAATGCCAACAAAGACCTTTTTATCCCATTATATCCATTATTCCAATTGAGGAGCCAACCCATTTTTTACATGCAACACCAACCCCAAGTGAAGAATGGTTCTAAGACCTTCTCTTACCCTTTCAATATTGGGAGAGTATTTTTTGGGCATTTCCTGCTCCGAGGTTTAATTGTCCGGTGACTAGTTGGCCCCCATGAAATCAAATAGTTTCATGCTTGTATAGAGATTTTGTGTTGGTGATTGGACTAAAACATTTAATACAATAACATTGTAAATAATATTAATTTTAAAAAATTGTAAACATTTTACAAAATCTTATCGGACCTATATTTTTGTCTAATCACACACAAACATTTTCTATACTTGACATTCCCCCATATGACAATGGATTTCACATTGAGCGTCTCTCTCATTCACGAGGAAACACCATGAATCCAATATACTAATATATAGTTAGGGAGATCAATCAATGGTGCATCAAGATTCATGATCTGTAACTATAATGACAATGACCTCTCAAGTTAAGGGACCAATCAAATTCTATTGACGAGAATCTTGTTCCTTATAACTGGTGGTAACACATGCAAGATTCTCTTGTGATCCAATTTAATGCACCATGTATATGCACTCACACTTGTGTTTTGGAATCGCTATTATGAAAAACATATGAATGACTATCATATGAACAATATGCCCAGTCGTATCCCTAGTCAAAAACAATTTTAGGAGATTATCTAAGGACAATCATAGCCGGTCAATAATTTGTAGTGCACTGCTCTCTAAACCTAATTTATTTTTCGGTTGGTTCGGTTTGGTCATGGAAGGTCCGAAACCGACAAGGGTTCATATGGGTGCCTTATGGTATATGACAGCAAAGGTGACTTCGAATGCGGGGTGGGCGGACAAATTCGAGCCAATGTCCGATGTGATTCGCAAGCCTAAGTCATGCCCTTGCATGTATCATAAGGCTATGTACGAGTGGGAAAGATATGTTGTCGTATTAAATTATGAGAATTTGATTCACAACAAGTGGTGGAATATAAATACGTTGAGAACCGATTCCCCTGAAATCCGAAGGTTGGCCATGTTTTGGCCAACGGTGGAATGGTCAAAGGTGGGTATGACCTCTCGTGCGACCATACCCACTGTAGGAAAATGTAGGCCCCAACATACCCAACTTAGGTGATCACTCGTGTTTCAGTTCCCCATCGTAGTGAAGTAATATATGTCCGGTATTACAGGCTACCTTGCTCGGCATCGCAGTTTAATGCGATTCGAGTCATAAGGTGTCAAAGTCAAACACAGCTTAGTAGATATTTATGACTCAACTATAAATAACATTTACTCTTCTCCTAGTTATTATTTCACCAAAGTTGGTGGAGAGGAGTAAAGAAGAGGGAGAAGAAGAAGGAAGAGAAGGGAAGAAAGTGTGGGGTAAGTGTTCCCGCTTGTTGCCAAAGCCGTATTTCCCCTTTCAACATCGTTAAGGTGATTGGAACCTTGAGTGCTGTGGTTTGAGGTAGGTAAGTGCCAAAATCCCTTGAATCTGGTGAAACCCTCTTGCGTGGTCAAATCAAGGAATTAAAAGAGAATCTATTTGTTTGTCTTTTAAGGTTTTAAAGAAGGAAAAAACAGGATCTAAAAGCATTTAAGTGATGTCTTGAGTTGGAGAAAGAAGGATCCTAAGTTTTAAGATTTTCTTGAGCTTAAAGGTATGATTTGTTCCCAAATCTTGATTTGAACTTAGATCTATGTTGTATTCATGTGAATGAAGTCTTAAACGTGTGGAAAATGCGAAGGAAACAACCCCCTCAGATTCCCTAAAGGCAGAGTGAAGAAGGGTAGTAGGATAGCAGAACCCATTGGACACTGTTGGGTGACACTAGGGGGTAACAAGACCCACCAGTGAGACCTGCCAGTCTTGCCTGGGCCTTGGTGCCTATCGACGAATAGGACCAGTGGGTACCTAAACCCATCGGTATAACCCATTGGTCTTGGCTGGGCCTCGGTTTTTACCGGCAGGTAGGACCAGTGTGCATAGACTCGTCGGTAGCACCGGTCGTTGTGAGTGCAGGTCTTTGCTTGCATGGGTAGCTGCATAGGTGGGTCCTCCTACCCACTGATGACCACACAGTGGTCCAATGAGCTCTGTTCTAGCTCAAACTTCATCAACATCCTCCTTTATGTTATTAAATGCGTTGTGACCATGTTTTTCGTTGTTTTATGATTGCCGAACGGACATATTCTAAGCTTCCTTTCTGTGTTAGCTTTTTGTGACCTTTGTCTTCGCACATTGGATCTCACTCATACCATGTGTGCACAATCTTGTACATGAATAAGTAAGTGGGGAGAGGACGTTGATTTCATTTTGGAGTGTTTATAGCATCATTTTCATTTTTTACATCATCTTACCATTTATGAATGCCATCTTCATGCATATGTTTTGTCTACTGCAGGATGCATTTATGAATCGTTATATTGTATCTTTAAATTTTCAAATACTTGTTACTTGCTTTGAATTATAAGCATGGATTATTTCAATTATTGGATGATGATGCTTTGTTGGATATGTGATGAATTGCTAGATTAGACACCGTGTCACTTTGAAATGAATGCATTGGTGCGGACGTGGAATGGGACACGGAAGCACTATGTAGTTGTACTATCTTATATAGATGCATTGGGTTTAAGTTGACATTCCTTGTGCCGACCCTTCCCAATAGGGGTCTAGGTGTTGGGTTACCCTTTGGGAAAAACATCGATCCTGAACGACGTGGTGGTTAGAAGTATGTCGGTGATCATTAGGACAGTTGGAAACCTTGGTGATATATTCAGAGGGTCGAGCGTACTTTATTTATTTTCTGCTGAGGTTCGGCCATGATTTACTTTTCTAAGTACTCACGGTCAGCCCTCTCCGTCAACCTTATGGGTGTATCGCGAGATGGAGAATACGATTCGTACCCGAAATATACATGCACTGTGGTTGTGAGTGGCATGTAACCTATGACTTAGCATTGTTAGTTAAGAGAATAAGCTTAAAAAGAATTACATGCATATAGGATGATTTGAAATGCCACTGCTTGTTTACGTCTTTCTTTCCATTTATTAGCTAGTGAGCTCATCCCTTGTATATATACTTTTTAGATTATTTTGCAGGTTTCCCTATGAAGGAGCAAGAGCTGAGGCTCACTGAAAAGTTTTCAATAGGGGACTGGTGGGTTCCAAAAGGTTTTGGAGCACGATCTTTGGATGCATGTCAAGAGGCTGCGTGCAAGGCAACAATAGCAATTTTCGATCATCACCTTTTTTATTTGTTTGATGTATTCCCCTTTTGTGCTCTAGATATTTAAATTGTTATTTCTTATGTAATTATCATGCCAGGGGGCCCATATATATAATATATATATTATGTATAACAATTTGGGTATTAAGAGTAGTGGAGAAATTTACAAATATCGTGATAAGTCTTCGCTGAATTATCTAAATTTATATTCATATCTTATTCGCATGTTGTGTTGTGGTTTACTGCATTATATGATCCTGGTGTTTCCGGGTAACCCAGTCACCACTCCAGTTCTATGTGAACGGGATGTGACAATGGTGGTATCAGAACACGATGCTCTAAACACTCACAGCTTGCAAGTTCAAACCCTGTAGAATCTATAATGGGATTTGGGGTTGGGTAAATATAAAAGATTATCATATAAAAGTTGAAATGAGATAAAATCTAAAATGTGCATCATGTTCATGTACGAAAAAAGAGTACAAGGGTCAAAAGAATAAAAAAAAAAAAAAAAAAGAAGAGAAGAAAAGAGATGTTCCTTAAAACAAGTTCAACGTACAACCATCCTTGTTCACTGCACTATCAATCATCATCTAGATCAATGACTTCTATCTCCCTGGACTTAGAGTTTATATTGAGGCGATGATCATAATAGTCGAAGTGTCAGTTCACTAGCTTCACCTCTTCTTGTAGTTGTGCAAGGTTCACCGCTACCTCCATGGAGACCGAGTCCATGGCTTCGGATAGGTCTCTAAGATCTGTCTTCATCCTTACTTGGGTCCGTCGGAGTATCCTCTCACAAGCAGCTCCCTCTTCTTGATTCTTCAAGATCAGTTCTTACCCTACCCCAAGTGCCTCCAATCTGTCCATCATGCCTTGATATTCAAAAGCCCCACCTAGAGGAGGTGATGAGCACATTTATGTGTGAAATTAAGGGTAGTAAAACATGCATTTTACATATTCAAAATGGAGCTACATTGGGTTTTACTCTCTTTTTGCAAGTTTTATATTTTTAAGGCCTTAAGACTATCAGATGCTATATCTCTAATTTTACACATAAAGAGGTCCTATTTCTTTTCATGGTTACGAAGAGGACAAAATTCTTATTAAGATTGACATGTTTAATTAAAAGTACACATTTGTTTAGTCAACTGTACAAATGATTATTCTTTTCAGGCCAGAAAAAGAACAATGGATCATAACTCAATCGAGATACAGAACCAGCTTACTGCAGTTGTCCCAGGGGTATAAGAAATATTCCAAATGCCAACAAGGATTGATGGACCTTACCCTTAAGTGATTGAAGATTCGTTTTTGGTAACAATAACTACCTAGCGTAGTTGGTGAGTTGTGGTGTGCAAATTCCCTTGCTTATTAGGAGGTCTCAAGTTCGAACCTCTTAGCTGCCATTTTGTTGAGATTTTTTAAAAAATTTCTCTCTCCTACTCATCACTTAAAGGAGTTCAGCCAAGATGGTTGTGCGCAAGTTTGAAGAAGAGAGAGAGAAAATAAAGAGAAAAAATAGGAAAGAAGAAGAAAAAAAAAAGACAAGGGCATGGATGAAATTTTCCATTAAAATAAAATATTGTCCAAATCTAATCGGCCAAGGGAGGTTTCTTGTGTAAGAAGAGAGAGAAAAATAGAAAAATGGAGAACAAATAGGAAGAAAAAGGTAAAAAAATCGTGGGAGATTCTCTCTCCACATATTTTCTCTCTTCTCTCCCCTCCACCTCATCAATAAGATAAAAATTTTTTTTTTTAGAAGCTAAAATCGTTAGCTTCCCTCCCCCATTCTCTATATAATAGAATTAACACAAGAGGAGGAGGCACTTCATTCTTTTTCTAGGTTTTTTTTTTTAGTTGCTCTATCTCTTTCTCTAGTTTTCTCTTTCTAGCTCTAGTTCTAGGTTTATGCTTTAAACACTTTTGTAAGTTCTTTTTATTCAATTAATGCAAACACTTTTGTTTTTTATTCAAAAATAATAATTAAAAAAAAAAGGTTTTTCTTTCCATTCTTTTGTACTTGTCTTACTCTAGTTGTAGGTAATTTTCTATTGAATGAGTGTTAAGTGGGTACGTAATACTAAGAATCGGTTAGAAAGAAGAAATCCAACAAGTAGTGACCCTATACGTTTGCTCTCTTTAAAACCCTTCAATATGGGAGATCAACAGTAAAACCCTCCACCTAAATCTTTGAAAGATAGGTTATACCCTGTTAGAGCAGCCCAACCCTCCTACATAGTTCTACCACAAGCCCAGGTCAATAATTTTGAGCTCAAATCTCAGTACATCACTATGTTGCCCCACTTTCATGGGCTGACCTCTGAGGATGCATACCTATTTCTAAGGGAATTTGAAGAGGTATGTGTTCTAATTAAGATACAACAACTTTCTAATGATGCTGTTAAGCTTAGGTTCATCACGATTGCATTGAAATACCAAGCTAAGAAGTGATTGTATGGGTTACCCCCAAATTCCATAACCTCATGGGAACAGTTCATAGTTGTCTTCCTTAGAAGTTTTACCAACTCGGAAGACCAATAAGCTTAGAAGTGATATCCTTGTTTAGGCAAAAGCCTAGTGAGTCCTTTTCCAAACTTATGGAGAGATTCAAGGATCTACTCAAGAATGCCCTCACCATGGCCTAGACTTATAGCATTTATGTCAAATAATTTATGAGGTATTGATTACCCAACGAACAAATGATAGAGTCTATGTGCCTGAGGTTCACATCTTTCGAGATGAAGGAAAGGCATGAGAATTCTTACTTAACTTAGCGACAAAACCATGGTCTGAATCAACCCCAAAAGAGTGAAAGAACCACAGGAGGAAAAAGATATTTTGTGGATGGGATAGTAGCCAAGGAAGCCCATTTGGATAGCTTAATCAAGAGATGGAGGCTAATGTTCCTAGAGAGCCATCATCATCAATTTGGTTAAGATTTGTCTGGTGCTAGTCCCTAGACATGTCATAAAAGAATGCCCCAACACCTTTAGGGGCACTTCTAATTTTAGTGTTAATGCCTTATACTAGAATAATCCATATAGTAACACCTACAATCCGGGATGGAGAAATCACTCAAATTTCTCCGGAATCAAACAACCAAGCGGGGCCTTCCAATTTCCATAATCAAGGTCAACCTGGTTTCCCAAAAGGCCTCCCTTAGCATAACAATCTTTTCCCAAAATATTTTCCTAGGTCAAATGTAGGACCTCAGGCTAGTTTTCCTAGGGGGCCCTCTTCTATCATCTTATCGACAACCCCACGGGTTTACCAACACTGGAGAGACAAGTAAAATAAGTGACTTGAAAAAAAATATGACCCTCCTCATAACAAGCCATTAAAATCTTACGAGAGAACTCACCCAAGTTGTCTCAGTTATGCGTGAGAGGGAGAAGGAAACTTTACCTAGTCAATCAGAGCCTAACCCTAGGCCTCATCAGCCTGTTAGTTCACAAGCACCAACTAATGCACCCCTGAATATAGTACAAGGTCAAACCCAACAACGACACCTAACCAATGTAATAATGTTTATGCCCTTAGGAGTGGTAGAGAGTACCAACGAGTGTTCTTAAATCTTCCCCATCTATTACTCTTGTTAACTCTCCTTGATTGAGGACACAAGTATGCCTCTTGTTCGAGTTTGTCGATGAACCTAAAGATTCTTCTAAAACTAAAGATGATTTGATTGAGGAAACTAAAAATGATTATTCTGAAAAAGGGAAAATCCCTAACAGTCTTTATGTTCCTACTGTCCCATTTTCTAATCGCTTGGTAAACAAAAAGAAGAATGCTTTTATGGATAAAATTTTAGAAGTCTTCAAAAAGGTAGAAGTGAACATCCCTCTTTTGGATGCCATATCCCAGATCCCCGCCTATGTAAAGGTACTGAAAGATTTTTGTACTCACAAACGCATCACTAGTGTGACAAAAAATGCATAGGTAACATTAGTTCTATAATTACTCAGCCTATAGCAGTCAAGTATAAGGATCTAGGGAGCCCTACCTTAGCTTGTGTCATAGGCAACACCTACATTGAGCATGCCTTACTTGACCTTGGCGCAAGTGTGAATCGTTTACCTTACTATGTGTACAAGCAACTAGGATTGGGAGAATTGAAAGCCACTGGGACTACTCTTCAGTTGGTAGATATGTCTGTTAAGATTCCTAAAGGGATGGTTGAGGATGTCTTACTAAAGGTGGGAGAATTTATTTTCTTTGTTGATTTCATTGTGTTAGATACCAAGTCCTTCTCAATCAGGGATGAGATCCCAATAATTCTAGGAAGACCATTCTTGGCTACCAGTAATGCATTAATCAATTGCTGGAATGGTTTCCTCAGGTTATCTTTTGGCAACCAAACTGCTAAGTTTAACATGTTTATGATAGGCAAGCAACCACATTATGGAAGAAGAGATCAATATGCTTGAGGATTTTTGGATTTTTTTGATGATTTAATTACCAACTTTGATATTAATTTTGGTTTAGAATTCCAAGAGTGTATGGATGAGTTGGATGATGATAATAAAACTTTATTTTCTGAAGTCTTAAGTCTTCACACACCTGTGGAGCCCTTAAGACCCCTTTCCAATTCCATTCCCAAACCTTCCATAGTTGAGCCCCCTAAGTTAGATCTTAAAGAGTTACCATCTAATTTGAGGTATGCTTTCCTAGGGCATGACCGAGACTCTTCTGTAATAATTTCTTCAAATTTGACTTCTAGCCAAGAAGAGGAGTTACTTAAAGTGTTAAAAGATAATAAGGAAGCCCTAGGTTGGACCATGGTGATATCAATGGTATAAGCCCTTCTATTGTGTAATATCATATACATCTCATGGAGGATTCTAAACTGTCCACGGCCCCAAAGAAGAGCTAACCAAGTGATGATGGAAGCCATTTAGAAAGAGATCCTAAAGTACTTGGATCATAGAATAATTTATCCTATTTCTGACAGTCAATGGGTAAGCCCAGTTCACATAGTGCCTAAAAAGTCTGGTGTGACTATAGTTCCCAATGCCAATAATGAACTAATTCTAACCCGTGTTCAATCGGGTGGAGAGTGTGCATAGACTAGGGAAATTTTTGTGGCAACCTAGAAGGACCACTTCCCATTGCCATTCATTGACGGATGTTAGAGGGGTTAGTGGACATGAATACTATTATTTTTTGATGGATATTCGACTATAACGATCCCAATTGCTTTAGAAGACCAACATAAGACCACTTTTACATGCCCATATGGAATATTTACTTACAGGCATATACCCTTTGGGTTTTGTAATGCCCTCTACATTCAAATGATGCATGATGAGCATCTTTTCGACATGGTCGAAAAATTCTTAGAAGTATTTATGGATGACTTTTTAATTCATTGGAATTCTTATTATGAATGTCTTCATCATCTTTCTCTAATTTTGAAAAGGTGCATATCTAAAATTTGGTTTTGAATTAGGAGAAATGTCATTTTATGGTTAAATCTGGTATTTTTTAGGCCATGTAATATCCAAGGAGGGAATTAAAGTAGATAGAGCCAAAGTGGATTTAATTAATAATTTACCATCCTCAATCTTAAGGATGTCCGGTCTTTTCTAGGGCATGTAGGCTTCTACAAAAGGTTTATTAAGAACTTTAGTTATTAGCTCGACCTCTCACGTCATTACTTGCTAAAGATCAAACTTTTGAGTTTTCTAAAGAATGCCTAGAATCCTTCAAACAACTTAAGAAGGAGTTGACCAATGCACCTATTGTTCAACCACCTGTTTGGACTGAACCTTTTAAACTGATGTGTGATGCTTTGGATTTTGCCATAGGAGCGGTTTTGGGTCAAAGGATTAATAAGTTGCCCACTGTCATTTACTATGCTAGTAGGACCTTAAATGATGCACAACTCAATTATACAATCACTAAAAAAGAATTTTTAGCTATTGTGTTTGCATTAGAAAAGTTTCGATCTTACTTAGTTGGTTCACATGTGGTGGTGTATACTGATCATTATGCTCTTAGATACCTAGTTCAGAAGAAGGATGCCAAAGCCCGTCTCATTAGGTGGGTTTTACTTTTGCAAGAGTTTGATTTAGAAATTAGGGATAAGAAATGAGTTGAAAACCTAGTTGCGACCATTTATCGGCTTCATTTTTTTGTCGATTCTCCATAAAGAGAATTTTCCCGGATGAACAATTATTTGTAATTTCCGGTGAACCATAGTTTGTTGACATTGTCAACTTCTTATTTCAGATGTGACTCGGATCACTGGTCCACCCAAGATAAGTATAGGTTTCATTTCCAAGTTAAGTACTTTTTGGGATGATTCTTATTTGTTTAAGATATGTCGGATCAGATTATCAATAATGTTTTCCGATCATGAGTAACATTCTATTCTCTCTTTGACATGATCATGTATGTGGTGGACACTTTGGACCTAAGAAGACGCAAAGGTTCTCCAATACAGTTTTATTAGCCCATTGATTTTTACAAGGTTTGTCCTACCCGTCTTTGGCGTATCAATAAGAGGAACATGATGCCCTCAACCCTATTTTGGTAGTTGAGATCTTTGATGTATGGGGCATCTATTTTATGTGACCTTTCCCCTAATTTCGTTGAGAATTTGTACATATCTTTTCTGTTGATTACATTTCTAAATGGATAGAGGCCATACCTTGTAAATCTAATGACCACAAAGTGGTGGTCCGATTTCTAAAAGAGAACATTTTTCCCTTTGGTACCCCGTGCAATAATTAGTGATAGGAGTATTCATTTTTTAATTGGCCTTTTGAGGCCTTAATGAAAAAAATATGGGATCACCCAAAGTTATCTACCCCCTTTTCACCCCCAAACTAGTGGCTAAGTGGAGGTGTCTAATAAACGGGTCAAACAAATCATGGAGAAAACTATTAATCCCAACCGTAAGAATTGGTCCCTTAGGCTCATTAATGCCTTGTGGGCCCATTGGACTACATTCAAGAACGATCTTGGTAGTCTTCCTACCGTTTGGTGTATGGGAAAGCTTGTCACTTACCGTTGAGTTAGAGCATAAGGCCTTTTTGGGGCCCTCATGAAGCTTAATGTTGATTTGATTGATGCGGAATTCATGTAGGCTCCAACTATCTGAGTTTGAGGAACTTAGGAATGATGCCTATGAAAGTTCTAGGATTTACAAGGAAAACACCAAAGCTTTCCATGATAAGCACATTCATGCAAATCTTTTGCAATTAATGATAAGTTCTTATTGTACAACTCGATTGTATCTTTTTTCCGGTAAGCATAAATCGATGGGATAGCCGTTTATTGTCCATAATGTATATCTCCATGGGGTAGAGATTGAATCCGGGAACATGGGTAATTTCAAGGTTAATGGTCAGTTTGAAACCGCTCCTCAAGTTTCCTACTTGGTAGTGAAGAGGTCATGGATCTCCATGAACCTCTTTACACTGACGACTAACTTTTAATCAGGTATAACCCCCTTGCATTGTCTTCGCTTTTAATTCTTTCCATGCATTGAGAACATTGCATGACTTAAGTGTGGGAGGAAACAAGTTTTTTTTTTTTCACTTTGTTTTGTTTGTTTTTCTTTTTATTTTTGAGCTTGCTAAGGATGAAGTCCTACTTTGGCTTTTGACTAATGATCATACCATTCGGTTGCTTGATGTATGAAAATATAATTTTTGATTAAGGTACCCATTTTGAACGTATAAAAACCCTGTTGAGAAGAAAAAAAACAAGCCTGTGTCTTAAGATGAGACTTTCTTTTGAAAAATAAGAGACCCCTGTTTTATGGTGTTGGACCATATGTAAGTATGTGGGATCCTTGTACTTTTGATTTGGAGTTGAGACCTTCTTTTTAATTTGACATGAATTGACAAATGCATAATTTTAAATGAAGTGTGAAATGTGGTATAATGAAGAATAAGAGTTGATTCCCTTGGAACTAGACAAGGCATTGCGCCTCAGGAAGCATGGTGGCTTAATTGAAATTCCTAGGGAGGAAACTTCCGAAAGAACTCTAGCATCACTGTCTTTGTGGACATATACAAACAAAGCTACATAGTAACTTGGGTGTCTGGTGTTTGCTCCACCATGTCATTCAAGCCAAAAGTAGTGGAGTATAATAGAGTTTATTAAGCGAAAAAAGGAGAAAAAAATGTGCAAATGTCATTAATGCTTGGTAACATGTTTAGTAAAAAACACTCCAACGCCTTAGTCATTTGTTCCTTATTTCATCACAAGTGGTTTTACCTTAAGATAAGGATGTTGTGGAAAAGCGAGGTGAGTTCCCAAAATTTAAAAAATATGCTAGTTCCGGAATTGATAAAGGTAATAAAAGTTCAAGTGTGGAGGTCCCCTTTTAAAAGGAATTATCTTTGCTCAATCAACATGACCCTTACCTTTAGCCAAGGTTGAGATTTGTTTATTCAAAATTTTTGGGGGTATATTCACTGCAAACACCCACGAGACACAACTCGTCCACTAGGGGTGACCTAGGGGTTTTAAAAGGGTTGTTGCACATGCTAAGTGCAATCGTGATTCCTCCAAATGAGTTAGGCTTTTTGTTTTTATTCTTTTTTTTTTGTTTTGCTCAAGGACTAGAAAAATCTAAGTGTGGGGGAATTCTGTAGCACATTTATGTGTGAAATTTAGGGTAGTAAAAATGCATTTTACATATTTAGAATAGAGCTACCTTGGGGTTTTTCTCATTTTTTGGGGTTTTTTATTTTCAAGGCCTTAAGGACTATCCGGGCTATATCTCAATTTTACATGTAAAGATTCCTATTTCTTTTCATGGTTGCTAAGAGGATAAAATT